>CAJQUW010015165.1:0-278818 GCA_907163375.1 Prostheceraeus crozeri | reverse complement strand
TTTCTTCCGATTGGGCTGGGAACATATTACCATTTCCATGTAGAATGTGACGCTGAATCCGAATCTGGCCTCCGTTTTCCCATCCGATGCTTCGTTTTGGCTCTACAGTAGGCAGCCATCGCAAAAATTCTAACTCTGTCGTTTTTTCGAAAAATGTTGAAAATTTTTTGCTCGCCGAATTGCCTTGAAACTCTCCGATTGGACATGAATCAACTCACCATACAGATAAAGAATTTCACGCTGATTCCAAATCTGAAATCCGTTTTCCAATCCGATGCTTCGTTTTGAAGCTAGAGCCCAAAACGTCCCAAATTCTAACTCTGTCGTTTTTCGCCAATGTCCCAAAATCTTAAATGGCGTCTCACATCTAAACGAAGACAGATAGGAACAAGCCGATTCTTTCACTGAATTTGTCTCACTCTTAGCTTTCAAACGAGCTATCGCACGACAAAATCCGTCCACTGGAAGCCAAAATCGAAGCAAGCTGTCCAGAGGAGGGAGGGGGGGGAGGTCAGCTACCGAAAATTTTTTATCATCCGTGTTTGAGCTGGAAATACACCATTTCCATGTAGAATTTGACGCTGAATCCGAATCTGGCCTCCGTTTTCCCATCCGATGCTTCGTTTTGGCTCTACAGTAGGCAGCCATCGCAAAAATTCTAACTCTGTCGTTTTTTCGAAAAATGTTGTAAATTTTTTCTCTCCGATTGACTTGAAACTCACCATACAGATAGAGAATTTCACGCTGATTCCAAATCTGAAATCCGTTTTCCAATCCGATGCTTCGGTTTGGCTGTACAGGCGGCAGCCATCGCAAAAATTCAAACTCTGTCATTTTGTCGAAAAATGTTGAAAATTTTTTCTCGCCGATTGACTTGAAACTCTCCGATTGACTTGAAACTCACCATACAGATAGAGAATTTCACGCTGATTCCAAATCTGAAATCCGTTTTCCAATCCGATGCTTCGTTTTGAAGCTACAGCCCAAAACGTCCCAAATTCTAACTCTGTCGTTTTTCGCCAATGTCCCAAAATATTAAATGGCGTCTCACATCTAAACGAAGACAGATAGGAACAAGCCGATTCTTTCAGTGAATTTGTCTCACTCTTAGCTTTCAATCGAGCTATCGCACGACAAAATCCGTCCACTGGAAGCCAAAATCGAAGCAAGCTGTCCAGAGGGGGGGGGACGTCAGCGAAAATTTTTTCTCTCCGATTGAGCTGGAAATACACCATTTCCATGTAGAATTTGACGCTGAATCCGAATCTGGCCTCCGTTTTCCCATCCGATGCTTCGTTTTGGCTCTACAGTAGGCAGCCATCGCAAAAATTCTAACTCTGTCGTTTTTTCGAAAAATGTTGAAAATTTTTTCTCTCCGATTGACTTGAAACTCACCATACAGATAGAGAATTTCACGCTGATTCCAAATCTGAAATCCGTTTTCCAATCCGATGCTTCGTTTTGAAGCTACAGCCATAAACGTCCCAAATTCTAACTCTGTCGTTTTTCGCCAATGTCCCAAAATCTTAAATGGCGTCTCACATCTAAACGAAGACAGATAGGAACAAGCCGATTCTTTCACTGAATTTGTCTCACTCTTAGCTTTCAAACGAGCTATCGCACGACAAAATCCATCCTTAACATGGAGCCAAAATCGAACATTTGTGTCAAGATTGCTGTCCAGAGGGGGTCGGGAGTCAGCGAACAATTTTTTCTCTCCGATTGAGCTGTGAAATATACCATTTCCATGTAGAATTTGACGCTGAATCCGAATCTGGCCCTCCCCGTTTTCCCATCAGATTGCTTTCGTCTTTGGCTCTAAGTAAGGCATGCCAATCGCAAAAAACATTCTATTGTGTTTTTCGAAAAATTGTTTGAAAATTGTTTTCTCTCCGCATTGACTTGAAATTCACCATACAGATAAGAATTCACGCTGATTCCAAATCTGAAATCCGTTTTCCCATCCGATGCTTCGTTTTGGCTCTACAGTAGGCAGCCATCGCAAAAATTCTAACTCTGTCGTTTTTTCGAAAAATGTTGAAAAATTTTTCTCTCCGATTGCCTTGAAACTCACCATACAGATAGAGAATTTCACGCTGATTCCAAATCTGAAATCCGTTTTCCCATCCGATGCTTCGTTTTGAAGCTACAGCCCAAAACGTCCCAAATTCTAACTCTGTCTTTTTTCGCCAATGTCCCAAAATCTTAAATGGCGTCTCACATCTAAACGAAGACAGATAGGAACAAGCCGATTCTTTCACTGAATTTGTCTCACTCTTAGCTTTCAAACGAGCTATGGCACGACAAAATCCGTCCACTGGAAGCCAAAATCGAAGCAAGCTGTCCAGAGGGGGGGGGACGTCAGCGAAAATTTTTTCTCTCTGATTGAGCTGGAAATACACCATTTCCATGTAGAATTTGACGCTGAATCCGAATCTGGCCTCCGTTTTCCCATCCGATGCTTCGTTTTGGCTCTACAGTAGGCAGCCATCGCAAAAATTCTAACTCTGTCGTTTTTTCGAAAAATGTTGAAAATTTTTCTCTCGCCGATTTCCTTGAAACTCATACAGATAAAGAATTTCACGCTGATTCCAAATCTGAAATCCGTTTTCCCATCCGATGCTTCGTTTTGAAGCTACAGCCCAAAACGTCCCAAATTCTAACTCTGTCGTTTTTCGCCAATGTCCCAAAATCTTAAATGGCGTCTCACATCTAAACGAAGACAGATAGGAACAAGCCGATTCTTTCACTGAAATTGTCTCACTCTTAGCTTTCAAACGAGCTATCGCACGACAAAATCCATCCACTGGAAGCCAAAATCGAAGCAAGCTGTCCAGAGGGGGGGGGGGGGGAGTCAGCGAAAATTTTTTCTCTCCGATTGAGCTGGAAATATACCATTTCCATGTAGAATTTGACGCTGAATCCGAATCTGGCCTCCGTTTTCCCATCCGATGCTTCGTTTTGGCTCTACAGTAGGCAGCCATCGCAAAAATTCTAACTCTGTCATTTTTTCGAAAAATGTTGAAAATTTTTTCTCGCCGATTGACTTGAAACTCACCATACAGATAAAGAATTTCACGCTGATTCCAAATCTGAAATCCGTTTTCCCATCCGATGCGTCGTTTTGAAGCTACAGCCCAAAACGTCCCAAATTCTAACTCTGTCGTTTTTCGCCAATGTCCCAAAATCTTAAATGGCGTCTCACATCTAAATGAAGACAGATAGAACAAGCCGATTCTTTCACTGAATTTGTCTCACTCTTAGCTTTCAAACGAGCTATCGCACGACAAAATCCATCCACTGGAAGCCAAAATCGAAGCAAGCTGTCCAGAGGGGGGGGGAGTCAGCGAAAATTTTTTCTCTCCGATTGAGCTGGAATATACCATTTCCATGTAGAATTTGACGCTGAATCCGAATCTGGCCTCCGTTTTCCCATCCGATGCTTCGTTTTGGCTCTACAGTAGGCAGCCATCGCAAAAATTCTAACTCTGTCATTTTTTCGAAAAATGTTGAAAATTTTTTCTCGCCGATTGCCTTGAAACTCACAATACAGATAGAGAATTTCACGCTGATTCCAAATCTGAAATCCGTTTTCCCATCCGATGCTTCGTTTTGAAGCTACAGCCCAAAACGTCCCAAATTCTAACTCTGTCGTTTTTCGCCAATGTCCCAAAATCTTAAATGGCGTCTCACATCTAGACGAAGACAGATAGGAACAAGCCGATTCTTTCACTGAATTTGTCTCACTCTTAGCTTTCAAACGAGCTATCGCACGACAAAATCCGTCCACTGGAAGCCAAAATCGAAGCGAGCTGTCCAGAGGGGGGGGAGTCAGCGAAAATTTTTTCTCTCCGATTGAGCTGGAAATATACCATTTCCATGTAGAATTTGACGCTGAATCCGAATCTGGCCTCCGTTTTCCCATCCGATGCTCGTTTTGGCTCTACAGTAGGCAGCCATCGCAAAAATTCTAACTCTGTCATTTTTTCGAAAAATGTTGAAAATTTTTTCTCGCCGATTGCCTTGAAACTCACCATACAGATAAAGAATTTCACGCTGATTCCAAATCTGAAATCCGTTTTCCCATCCGATGCTTCGTTTTGAAGCTACAGCCCAAAACGTCCCAAATTCTAACTCTGTCGTTTTTCGCCAATGTCCCAAAATCTTAAATGGCGTCTCACATCTAAACGAA
Organism: Prostheceraeus crozeri; assembly: GCA_907163375.1. Taxonomy (NCBI): domain Eukaryota; kingdom Metazoa; phylum Platyhelminthes; order Polycladida; family Euryleptidae; genus Prostheceraeus; species Prostheceraeus crozeri. The sequence continues at coordinate 274,626 of CAJQUW010015165.1, read as the reverse complement.
GACAGATAGGAACAAGCCGATTCTTTCACTGAATTTGTCTCACTCTTAGCTTTCAAACGAGCTATCGCACGACAAAATCCGTCCACTGGAAGCCAAATTCGAAGCAAGCTGTCCAGAGGGGGGGGGGAGTCAGCGAAAATTTTTTCTCTCCGATTGAGCTGGAAATACACCATTTCCATGTAGAATTTGACGCTGAATCCGAATCTGGCCTCCGTTTTCCCATCCGATGCTTCGTTTTGGCTCTACAGTAGGCAGCCATCGCAAAAATTCTAACTCTGTCATTTTTTCGAAAAATGTTGAAAATTTTTTCTCGCCGATTGCCTTGAAACTCTCCGATTGACTTGAAACTCACCATACAGATAGAGAATTTCACGCTGATTCCAAATCTGAAATCCGTTTTCCCATCCGATGCTTCGTTTTGAAGCTACAGCCCAAAACGTCCAAAATTCTAACTCTGTCATTTTTTCGAAAAATGTTGAAAATTTTTTCTCGCCGATTGCCTTGAAACTCACCATACAGATAAAGAATTTCACGCTGAATCCGAATCTGGCCTCCGTTTTCCCATCCGATGCTTCGTTTTGGCTGTACAGTAGGCAGCCATCGCAAAAATTCTAACTCTGTCATTTTTTCGAAAAATGTTGAAAATTTTTTCTCTCCGATTGACTTGAAACTCTTCATACAGATAGAGAATTTCACGCTGATTCCAAATCTGAAATCCGTTTTCCAATCCGATGCTTCGTTTTGAAGCTAGAGCCCAAAACGTCCCAAATTCTAACTCTGTCGTTTTTCGCCAATGTCCCAAAATCTTAAATGGCGTCTCACGTCTAAACGAAGACAGATAGGAACAAGCCGATTCTTTCACTGAATTTGTCTCACTCTTAGCTTTCAAACAAGCTATCGCACGACAAAATCCGTCCACTGGAAGCCAAAATCGAAGCGAGCTGTCCAGGGGGGGGACGTCAGCGAAAATTTTTTCTCTCCGATTGAGCTGGAAATACACCATTTCCATGTAGAATTTGACGCTGAATCCGAATCTGGCCTCCGTTTTCCCATCCGATGCTTCGTTTTGGCTGTACAGTAGGCAGCCATCGCAAAAATTCTAACTCTGTCGTTTTTTCGAAAAATGTTGAAAATTTTTTCTCGCCGATTGCCTTGAAACTCACCATACAGATAAAGAATTTCACGCTGATTCCAAATCTGAAATCCGTTTTCCCATCCGATGCTTCGTTTTGAAGCTACAGCCCAAAACGTCCCAAATTCTAACTCTGTCGTTTTTCGCCAATGTCCCAAAATCTTAAATGGCATCTCATATCTAAAGGAAGACAGATAGGAACAAGCCGATTCTCTCAGTGAATTTGTCTCACTCTTAGCTTTCAAACGAGCTATCGCACGACAAAATCCGTCCACTGGAAGCAAAAATCGAAGCGAGCTGTCCAGAGGGGGGGGGGAGTCAGCGAAAATTTTTTCTCTCCGATTGAGCTGGAAATACACCATTTCCATGTAGAATTTCACGCTGAATCCGAATCTGGCCTCCGTTTTCCCATCCGATGCTTCGTTTTGGCTCTACAGTAGGCAGCCATCGCAAAAAATTCTAACTCTGTCATTTTTTCGAAAAATGTTGAAAATTTTTTCTCTCCGATTGACTTGAAACTCACCATACAGATAGAGAATTTCACGCTGATTCCAAATCTGAAATCCGTTTTCCAATCCGATGCTTCGTTTTGAAGCTACAGCCCAAAACGTCCCAAATTCTAACTCTGTCGTTTTTCGCCAATGTCCCAAAATCTTAAATGGCGTCTCACATCTAAATGAAGACAGATAGGAACAAGCCGATTCTTTCACTGAATTTGTCTCACTCTTAGCTTTCAAACGAGCTATCGCACGACAAAATCCGTCCACTGGAAGCCAAAATCGAAGCAAGCTGTCCAGAGGGGGGGGGAGTCAGCGAAAATTTTTTCTCTCCGATTGAGCTGGAAATATACCATTTCCATGTAGAATTTGACGCTGAATCCGAATCTGGCCTCCGTTTTTCCCATCCGATGCTTCGTTTTGGCTCTACAGTAGGCAGCCATCGCAAAAATTCTAACTCTGTCATTTTTTCGAAAAATGTTGAAAATTTTTTCTCGCCGATTGCCTTGAAACTCACCATACAGATAAAGAATTTCACGCTGATTCCAAATCTGAAATCCGTTTTCCCATCCGATGCTTCGTTTTGAAGCTACAGCCCAAAACGTCCCAAATTCTAACTCTGTCGTTTTTCGCCAATGTCCCAAAATCTTAAATGGCGTCTCACATCTAAACGAAGACAGATAGGAACAAGCCGATTCTTTCACTGAATTTGTCTCACTCTTAGCTTTCAAACGAGCTATCGCACGACAAAATCCGTCCACTGGAAGCCAAATTCGAAGCAAGCTGTCCAGAGGGGGGGGGGAGTCAGCGAAAATTTTTTCTCTCCGATTGAGCTGGAAATATACCATTTCCATGTAGAATTTGACGCTGAATCCGAATCTGGCCTCCGTTTTCCCATCCGATGCTTCGTTTTGGCTGTACAGTAGGCAGCCATCGCAAAAATTCTAACTCTGTCATTTTTTTCGAAAAATGTTGAAAATTTTTTCTCGCCGATTGCCTTGAAACTCACCATACAGATAAAGAATTTCACGCTGATTCCAAATCTGAAATCCGTTTTCCCATCCGAGCCTTCGTTTTGAAGCTACAGCCCAAAACGTCCCAAATTCTAACTCTGTCGATTTTCGCCAATGTCCCAAAATCTTAAATGGCGTCTCACATCTAAACGAAGACAGATAGGAACAAGCCGATTCTTTCACTGAATTTGTCTCACTCTTAGCTTTCAAACGAGCTATCGCACGACAAAATCCGTCCACTGGAAGCCAAAATCGAAGCAAGTTGTCCAGAGGGGGGGGGGAGTCAGCGAAAATTTTTCTCTCCGATGGCGTTCAAATTCACCATACCGATGCAGAATTTCACGCTGAATCCGAATCTGGCCTCCGTTTTCTCATCCGATGCTTCGTTTGGACGCTACACACCAAAACGTCCCAAATTCTAACTCTGTCGTTTTTCGAAAAATGTTGAAAATTTTTTCTCACCGATTGACTTGAAACTCACCCTACCGATGCAGAATTTCACGCTGAACACGAATCCGACCTCCGTTTTCTCATCCGACCACTCCTTCCACTCGAAACAACCCATTTTACAACCCAACATTCAGCACGAAAAACATCACACACTATAGCCTCAAGACTAATCCTGGCGGTCGCCCAAGTCCACCACGACACTCAGACCCAAATCACCACGGCGGCCGACCACGACACTCTGCCGTTCCAGAGGGGGGGAGGGGGAGGGGAGGGGGAGGGGGGGGAGTCAGCGATGGCGGCCATCTTGCGCTATCTGGTGTTTGTCACTTCCTTACTACTAGGAATCCATACCAGAACTTCGAAGACGAAAATTGAGGAACATCCATTTCCAGTAAGGCGGCGCGCCTGCTCTTACTGCCACAAACACACATTCCTGAACGAAATGTTTCCAAACCGGTGGATGGGTTTCATGGCCTGCTCAGGTCCGCGACCTTACGTCTTGAGACAATGCTTTGTGGTGAATTGTTAAGCAAACTGTTTTGAGGGAGACCCCTTATGATATTGACACTTTGAAGCAGACTGATTATGGTGCATTCCAAAATTTTGACACATGCGTTGCCATACTTGCCAGAAATTCACTCACGAACCTATCACCGACTGCGTCTCCGTTACATTGAGAGGACTTCAGGTAGATCCGTACGACAAATAGTGTAATATAGTGTTTCAATATCTTATTTAGTCAATCAATTCTTTCATTTGATCATTTTGGATATGTTTCCATCACTCGCTGTTAAATAAATATAGGAAATAAACATGATTTTTTTACATGAATCCAAAAAGTAGTGACTTTTTGGATATTTGTCATATCAGAAAGCCAAGAAAATTGGAAAGTGTAGAAAGTGCGGTGCTTTTCGCTGTCTTTTGACAAAAAAGCTTTTTCATCTCGAAATAGCATCCAGTAGCATGCAATCATGATAAGGATATTTTCGACAGATAATCAGAATAATTCTTGATCGCTTTAAAAAGGTGAATGCACAAATGAATGTGATTAAAATTAAATATTCTGAAATCCCAATTATCATTTCAGTTTCCGTGTTCCAATTCCAAAGGGTGATGTTCTTCTCCATGCTGGAGATTTCACAAACATTGGGACTGCTAAAGAAGTCAGCATGTTCAACGAATTTCTTGGTAAGAGAATTCAATGATCTCAGCCGATAAACATATACCTGGTATTCGCATGGATAGGCTAATTACTTACTGGTAGCTAAGGATAAATACTTAAAAGTAATGGCTCGCGCTGAGTGGTTTCTCAGCTGTATATGGGGTGTATAATACATCTGAATTCTTCGATCATGCACATGAAAATTGCTTTACTTATTATATGATGGAACTTACAGGTTAAGAATCCAATTGCTTTTAAATTACTGCTTACATGAAACAAGAGAACATTTGGACTCGTCGATAGCACAGGAAGAGAGCGTAATAACGAGTAGAAAAACCAGAAATTAGTTTGATAACATAATTGTTTGAGAGAACTCAAAAAGAACGTCGGTAAATAATAAGAGAATCAACGGTTATGAAAACCTCTTCGGCTACGAGCGCTGACATTTGTATAATTGAACCTATCTGCCTAATTGAAGCAACATTACAAAGTTTTTTAAAAGTACAAATAGACAAGGAAGAAAGAGCCTGACAGATTGCTATCAGAAGTGGATGAAAAACAGTTACGGCAAGGAAAGGAAAATAACTTGTCGATGGAAATGAATTCGATGCTTTAGAACATTGAGAGGTAAAAGAAAGGCATCGGAGAAAAAGAAGCACACAAAGGATTGGAAATCCATTAATAAAAGGTGGAGTTATCGAACCGGACTTGATACCATTGCAGAAAATACATTGCTTGAATAGTTTCATCGGCACGCAAGCTTTTGGTCTAAGGCGTTCGTCAGGTGCAAAAATAATACGTGTAAAAATATGTGTAATATGATAAATGTGTATAATAAATAATGTGTGTAATCAATATGTGTAAAAATAATAACTGTCAATTGTGGGAATCTCACGACAAGTAAGCATGAGCTGCCGCTCGAATTAGTGCGTTGTAGCTAATGGCAGGAAGCATAATGAATTATTGACTTCTCACGAAAGATATCAGGCGTTCTTCGTCAAGTTTTTATAAGAGCGGTATTCACTATGCATGATCATATGATATGAAGCTATAATTCGCTGGTATTAGTAGGCCTGTGAAAATTTAGTAGAGCTGCGAAAAAAATGGAAAGATCTCTGGCCCGACCACTGGTGATATATAACTTTAACACCTGCGATCCCCTCTGATTCCCTCAATTATCCGGCCGGAGAGAAAAAATAATTCATAGGTTATCATCTAATGTTTTTCATTCTTAGCTTATCATTGTAATCCACTTATAATACATGGAGTAAAATGTTTTTAAACCCCTCCCCCCCCACGGAGAAATTCCTCATCAGTTAATATCCGCTACTTTAGACGTCTGCAGCTGCCATCTCTTCATTTATTATACTGCCTCACGCCCTGTGACCATGAAAATTACTGATCCCAAACGCTTCGAGTATGATAGACACAGCCATTATGTAGACAACCATGTCATGTAAACATAGTCTCAACTTATCCCTCACAGGATCCTTAAAGACTGGAAATCATTCCCTCTGGAGGTTATCGAATCCGGCTCAGTCAAAATGCTCACACGTGCACATATGTGTATAATTATGTTATCAACCCGCCATTGTTCTCTTTTCGAATTTTTGGTCTGCTTGAATAACACTATATGTATTTTGGAACATGTTTTATTATTGAAATGATATAATTTCGTCATTACCGATTATGGATCCATTGAAGATTCAAAATTCTTCGACTTTCATTGTTGGAATCGAAACATGCTACATTTATCTAAAGTGTACGTTTGAGTGCGCAGAAACGAGGTCAGAGAAATGTATTTGTTCAAGCATATAATTCATCCATTTACAAAGCAATTTTACGAATACGACATTTATTAATGATATGCGCGACATTACGGCTAACCGCCTTAATGATATTAAACATTATTGCAACTGGGTTGATGTAGACTTAATTTCCAGAAAGTCATCAGTGGCATTGTAATTGTATATTGCAAAATGCAAATTTTCGATGGATATCAACACTGCACACCTTACTCATGTAGACTGAAGTATAAAGAATAAATCGGACCGAGGTCGGTCATGAGTAGAAGTTGCATTACAGCGCAGTATTGAAGAAAAAGAGCAAAAGAATTTGCTACGTGGAACGAAGTTTGAGTCTATCCTCATCACTGACCTGTAGAAAGCTGTTCATTCGTGTTTTTTCAACTCTACTGGTTCTTCAGACATGTCCATCTGCCCCCATCGCATCCCAGTCAAAAAAGATTAAGAAAAAGTCTTATTGAATAACAAGTAACTCAACAAGCTACTTTATTGCATTTTATAACTGTTAAGATACGATGAGATGTGGATTATATATATTCTGAAATCTCTGGGTCTGACAAAGTGGATCGAATCAGGCTGAAAAATAGGATGATAAATGACAAGCATATTTCTTTCTGAAAACTGGATATACCGTATAGCCCGCTCGTATACTCGCCTACAGGTCGATCCGACTATTAGTCGACCCCCCGACTTTGTCGCCCAAATACTGGTATATTTCCATTGGCCCGCCTATTGGACGAGATGAAAAGGTGAAATTTTTGTAGAGTCAAGTTCATCAGAAGTTCGTCAGTAATAATTTTGATTTTAATTACAATTTAAAAACAATTTTAATTACCCCGGTATGGCAAAAAATTGAAACAAAAATAACGATCACATTGTTAACACATTGATAACAAATGAAGATCTGGCGTATCGTCTGGAGCAACCGATGAATATGAATAGCGATGTGTTGAGTATTGCGCGCGCACCGTTAACTGCGGTAACAGAAGAAAAATGTCATTAATTTAATTGGACCCGCCTATAAGTCGAGACCCCTACTTTGGGAATGAATTTTGGGTAAAAACTCGACTTATAGGAGAGTATATACTATATAAATGAAGAGAAATTTCCTAAAGTTTATGAAACTTTATATGGAGCATTGAATTTCATCAAATTATCTGAGTAAAATAGGGTGAGAAACTGTTGTCTCTGTTTCACACTCCTAGCTTGGTGTAGGAGAGCTTGAAACTGCGCTTAAAGTAGACCTGATGCTGCGTATTGCAGAACTGATGTATGTTTAATTTCCTAATTTATTTTTAGACAACGAGTCAGTGACTATAAAAATTATGCTTTGAAATACCGGAGGGACTGACGACGTGAAAATGAATGTATTTTTAGCACTGTTTCAATATCTTTTAATAGAATCGCTTGAAATGCATCTTAAAGTAGATATTGTCAACCAAACTCTATAATTGTCACCGTGTGTATGAGAGAAAAAGCTGTCTATTGTGCTTCAGTCACCATGATTGAGAGCACATTGAAGTGCATGATTGAGAGGCAAAGTAATCACAGCGAATAGGTTATTTCAGAAAAATGCTTTGTTTCCAGTTATTTTCCATTGTCTCTCTGAGAGCTCCATTATCACTCTTTTATTGAGGCTGTAGCCAAATAAAGCCAATATCAAGCTGCTTTCCGACCCAGTCATTCGCAAAAGCGGTCGAATTAGCAGAACATCCCCTAATTTCCCGTCACTCCGGATTCAGACAAGAATGTCAGCATTTGTTCCTTTGAACAGACCCATTGAAAGAGATTTGCAGGTAATGATACAGATGTAAATGATACAACTGAAGCGGCCAGACCGGAATAATTATTATTCCGAAGAAATAATTATTGTTCAAATAACTTTCGATTTTCTTATTCCATTATAATCGCGCCTCGAATTGATCTTTAGATACATGTCTAATATAATAATTTCAATGATATGACAATATTATTCACATAATCATTTATACATGTATATTATGTCTCTTTTTATCTATTTTGTTACTACTGCATGTACAATATTTTTTTCATGGGCTTTTTCGTATTGTATAGCTTTGTAGTTTCCAATTGATGGATACCGATTCACGATGATGATTATTGTCTTCTATTTTCTATAAATAACTTTTAAACTCATCTTCAATGTATACCTTGAGCGGCGATATGTACGACCCAGGCTCGCGTCAATTTGTTTTTGTATGGTTCACGTGCCCTAATGAAGCGACAAATGTGTATTGAAATATTTATAGCTTCAGATAATGAAATTAATTTATGTCTAGGAGCAATCCATTTTGTGTAGCTACATATAGCGGCAAATCCTCGTCAAAAGCCACCTGAAAATAAAGAGGAGAATAACATTCGATGCTCACGAGCTGGCTCGCACACCTGCTGATCTTTAAGAATGTGTGCCGTCTCGCGAAAGCTCAGATGCATATTGTAAACACTTTTAGCAATACACTGCGCAAATATTTTTAGCAGCATATCTTTTTTTGGGGAGACGAGATAAAATTACATTCAAGATGAGATGCAACAAGCTCCTGCCATCAACTACGTTCACTTAAAGAGAACGTCAGTTCTTATAAATGGTTCTGTGGTACTGCTTCTAAAGTACATGCATTTACACATAATTTCTAGGTAGAAACATAAAATCTGAGTAGATAAATATGTCTTGTACCTATTATCTGAAATGAATTTATCTGGAGCTATCTGAATTGTCTAGAACTCTGACTGTAGTTAGTGATGCTAGTATATATCTAACATTAATTCACATCAGTTTAAAGCTATACATAGGCGCTGGACGCCGAGGACCTGTCTGATTTCACTATTTAATATAAATATCTTTCGACCAAAACTGAGGAGTTTTTTTTCTGCTTTACTTTGGATGACAAAATGATCTCCCGACAAACTGACTGGACAATTATGCAAGCTCGTGCCCTTACATTACCTGGCCAATGACAGCTCTTTTATCTCGACCGGCAACAAAATGTCCGAGAGCCGCTCGATTGTCTAAATTTAAGGTGATATTTTCAGAATCTACAATTGACGATTCATTATATGTTGCTTGCTTATTTTACAGGTTCCTTACCACATCCACATAAAATTGTTATCGCAGGGAATCACGATCTTTCTTTCGACAAAAACTCGGACGCCAATATTTGCCTCAACAGGACCCAGAACTCTCTGAAAGAAGTGGGATTAGAGACTGCACACCCACTTCTGACCAACTGCTGTTATTTGGAAAATTCTTCCGTTGATTTGGGGGGATATAAGATATTCGGCTCGCCGCAGTGAGTTCCCTACTCTTACTTCGCGCACTAAACATGTCTCAAAGATGTATCAGTTGACAGCTTCCTTGTCGATTGAGTTTAAGTTATGTGAATCTAGCATTTCAACGGCAGTTTTCTTCGAAGATAGTGTTGAGCAACGTTTAAACTTAAACGTTTCCTAGAGCTCTCAATACTTGACTTGATTATATATAGATGTGTTATAAAATTTGCTATATTGAAATTTATTGGGAGAATATATTGAAAAAAAAGTTTGGGTGGAAATGTCAACTAACAATCGAATCACCAACGCAAACCTGTTAAGAACTTACTTTGATTTTTCCAATGTCATCGCAAATGGCTGATTAGACAAAATGGCCTGATTTTTCTTGAAAAAAGCCTACCTCGATGTGAACATGAAATATGGGTACCAGTTTTGTCCGTCTGAATTTTGCTTCCTCACAACATGATCAACGTAAACTGTGTCTATACCGGTACCGGTCCGTAAAGCGCGTCCATATCCCGGGGGCCGATTCGCCCCACCTCCCCCTTAACTTAAGAAGTAGTGCACGAATGACATGAAATTGACGGTGCAAAATGTTTCGCGTTTAGACTTTCTAAAGGTGGTCTTCATTTGTTCCAACTCGTTTATCTTCGTACTAAAGACAGCAATTTAAAGTTTATAATTGCACATTTTTGAAATTTTAGTCGAGCTTTAGCTATAAATCACCTTCCTGGTTGCTGTTTACGAAGCCAAGCTAGTTGAATTTATTGAAAGTTACTTATGAATCCAAAAAGAGATTGATTAATTCAAGCATGCATATTTGAAATGTGAAAATTTTCCTTCATAAGTCCAATGCATCAATGAAGTGGTATTTTGCTGTTCCAAGTAGCTTCAAATGGGGTCATTAGGAAGAGGGACGACTTGCAGATACCCAAAGAATTCAAATGATTAGGAATAGACACAAAAATGGCTACTTAAGAGTTCAAGCTTTTAATAAGTAGTATTTACATGACATCTGAATTTCCAATACTCTATTCGATGTCTATGGCACAATAGATTGTCATGATCAGATTCAGAGACTCATGTTTGTAAAATGCTGCACTCATATTGACAATTAGTGCGTTTCGTTAAAGCACAAAATTATTACAAAAAGTGGCAAAGTTCAGATCTTCGAAGAAAGTTCTTTCTAAAATAGGTCATAAAAGTGAACTTCCAATGCGAAGGTTTCATGTGAAAAGTTTGAATATTTTTTTGACATGCGAACAGTCGATAAATCATTTGAACTATTTCACTTTATCTACACCAAGATTTTTTACCTGTGATGTTTTTTTATCTGTTATGTTGATGAAAATATCATCCATTACAGGTCCTGCAAATCTGGATTATGGGCTTTTATGCACCAGGAAAGGGATGCCAAGCATCATTGGGATTTAATACCTGACGACACAGATGTTCTTATAACTCATGGACCACCACTTGGGTATGGCGATATTCTTTATGAAGGTGGTCATTGTGGATGTCCGGAGCTGTTGCGCACTGTTCAACGACGTGTGCGGCCTCGTTTTCATGTATTTGGTCATATTCATGAGAGTAAGTTGAACAAAGCTCAGCCAACTTTCTAATGAGTGCTCCCTGCATCACATTATATGCCTCCTCAGTGATACGCTACACTGAAGGACTAAATCAAAATGTGCATGAAAATGTTTATAAGAAATATTTCATGCTTCTTGATTTCAGCTGGTAGTGGTAGAATAAGTCGAGAGTTATTCCACGTTTCAATGTATTTTTACTGAGGTTAGTGAAGTAATCGTGCAATGTTTGCACATGGAAATCCAAATTTCAAAGTAATTGAAATTCGAACTATTCATATACTGCATCACAGATATGTTCATAAAGAATTGAAATGGGTAATCATAAAGAGTGCATTGAAAATCATTTCTAGATTGAGCAAATGCTGTGCCCTCAGAAAGCTTATATGTTCTAAAATTGCTCCTGTGAAAGTTTCATGAGAGCAGTCAGCAGACTCAAAAATACTTCAACTACACACAACAAGTCAAAATTGGAATTCATGAATCTTTTTGTTGTTGACTGCATTCCGTGACGGACGCGTGACTCAATTACACTCCTTAGATCAAGACTGCTATTGTCCAGATAGAAGCGAGAATAATAACAGTTCACAGCGAATTTGTGATTTGAATGACATTGAAATAATTCAATTATTTTGTCTGTCAGTGTCAGTAATTATAAGAAATTAGGACTTCTGAGGTGAAGGCCAGCCAGATAGACTTTCAAATGTGTCAAAAGGGAGACTTTGATCCAAAGTTGCCGATCAGTTGCGATTGTGTCAGAACAGTTGAAAGTTACCAAAAGTACCTTCGACGAGGCTGTTAACTACCTGATGGGGATTCATCCGACCGATCGAGATTGATCACTTCCCTCAGGTCACATCTCTGCACCCTAGTGTGTGTCAGCAGTGATCCCTCCACCCTCTCAGTTTAGCTTTCGACAGGTTCAAGCATTTCCAAGACAACTGTTTGGAATCGACTTATCTCAACTCTCGAGTCGTAAGAGATCGTCGAAGCAGAATCTGTCCGAGAGACACGAGAAAAAGTCAAGACAACAGTGGCCAATGAAACGTTGCCTGTGAAGGAATCAGTGGGCATGTGCTGCTTGATCTTGCGAAGCAGTTGTTTGATCAAATTTCAAGGATGGAATTTTGATCAAATTTCTGAAGTCTGGCCAGAAATTCTGATAGCTTTTTAAATCGAGAAATCAGACTCATTGTAGGAAATTGATGATTTGCGGGGTGATGGATGCACTCTATGCTGCATTTGATGAAGGAGAACATGAACTCAGCTGCTCGAAGAACTTGTTTATATCTTTTACCACTAAGTCGACGAGTTCGTCAACGATTCGGTTCTGGTGACGTTGTGATAAGTAGTTGATTTTATGTATAATGCGATGTCTACGAAGGATTCGGACTAAACAGGAGCTCCTGAGGATTTTCGATTCCTTGATTGTTTCCATCTTTAAATATACAGCACGGTCGTGGACCACGAAGAGACCTTTCAGCAAAATAGAAAATCGTACTCACTTAACTAATATAAAATTTATATGATTATTTAATGAACTTACATAAAACATGCATATATTTTTTTCAAAAATGCAATTTTGCATCAATCCTCGTCAGCTAAGGCTCTCTCAAGTTGTCGGCAAATAATTTAATTTCCCCTTGAAAATGTTACGAATTTTACTTAGAGTGTAATTACGAAATAATTACATATGGAGTAAAAATTTCATAAGGGCAGTTTTAAACATCGTATTAAAGATAAAAGTGCAAGTACCAATATTCAATATGATTCGGATAATTTCAAATTTGCCCTTTTGTATACACACAATTCAATTAGCATGACATTATGATAACTAAGCGTAATTACTATTATTATTGCCTCATTATTATGACAATTATGATACTTACAGCACACGGGAAGTTTGTTGATAGCTTACACTATTGTCGGATGGAAATACTGGAACTGGTCTCTCACAAATTTTATTGGCGAAATAGTGTGGTTTTACGAAGAAATACTTGCTCAAAAACCACACTGTAAGCTGTAAACCGTAAATATCCGTTAAAATCAACAGCAAAAATCAGTTTCACGGTTTTTTACAGTCTGAACTGTAAATATCCGTAAAAACAGACGATGTTTTATCTGATATGAGCGAATTTTAACTGCTACGTCATTACTCATCATGCTGTGACGTCATCATTTTAACAGACATTTGCGGATATTATCTGTGAAGTTTAACGGTTATTTTATCTGTTTTTAGCGGTGGACAGTTTACAGTGCAGACTCATGATCACACATCTCATGAATATGTCTGTGACAAGAAACGTCAGTCAGTTTTTTAAGTACTTTCCTATAGTTAATTGCTTCAGACGGGAGGTTTTTCGTGCTCTCCCATTAGATTTTTCAAAGTAAATACAATGTTTACAGGCGCTTTTGTCTCGGACGATTCGGGTCCGATCCTTTATCAACGAGAAACGCGAAATCTAAAGGGAGAGCATACTTACACTTGTACATAACTTTTCCTATAACCATGTTATTTCCTCAATAGAATATGTTGGAGAGCAATTATAGTTTTTTTGACAATTGTGACATCTTGCTCTTACGCAAAGAGATAATTGAGTAGTAATTTGATCCACAATAGAGATAATCATTGTCTGCAAGTACAAGATGTACTAATAACAACTCTTTACTCAAAACATAGTTTCATCCACTAAATTGCCACACTTTGCTAAAGCAAATAATATCATGAAAAAAATTAAAATCCTTATTATTATCATGAGTCGCGGAAGTAATTGTAACGCTGATTCGAAGCCACTTCCTCATTACATTTCTTAGTGCGTTTTGGCTCAGTGCCGCCGAGCTGAATTTGCGCTCAACAGACACGTTCGATGTAGAGCATGGCAGCTTGGAGTTTTAAGCATTGCATCCTTTCGTGTGCGAGTGTGTCTAAGACACATCACCATTCGCCAGAAGTTCCTGGCTAAAAAATTTTGCATCCGGGCTAATATAATTTGTATAGCATCATGCGAAGTTCGGCGATATTACGACAAATGTGACCTGTTCAAACTGGTGGGTTTCCGCATGTTTCCACACCCTTTTAGGGTTTCAACGTGATGTTTAAACAGGGGTGCTTAAGTCACATGCCACCCTCATAGGGTGGTGGTTTTGGGATTACCCGACCCCGTCCCGCGGATAGGGATTGATGGGACCACGGAGGCAGAGCAGGTGGGGAACCTCCCGTGGATGATGCCTCAGATCGAAATCAGATCCCGAGGACCCGAAGATAGCCGCTCGGATGAAAGAGGGGGGACTAGGACACAGTAGGTAAGGGGACATCGTGGTTTACACCACAAGCAGGGCAGTCAGGAGAAGTGGACCTGCCGATATGAAGACAAGAATTGAGAAGGAGGCTGTGGCCGTTGCATCGAAGACGTGAAAGTTCACAGCCCGACAGTACGAGGGAGGGACAGCTCCTCAGCTGCTACGCTTGGGACTAGTGAAGAAATTAGAGACGAGCGAGCTGAAGGAATGACGAATGAAGGACTTCAGAGGAGACAAACACTGAGGAGCTGCAGAGTGGAGAAAAGTGTCACCTTTGGAAAGTGCAGGTGCAGTGTCATTGCCGCTGATAGGGTATCTCCGGACTGTGAGCAGTGGCCATGCATATTGACTTTCTCTTTAAAGTGAAAATCTGCTCTCTGAATCTCCGTAACTTAACTTCTAGAATTCATTGATGCTATTCATCTCAGTCTCTTTAAGAATAATGCATATTTGTTTTTTTTCAGGCAATGGAATGACATCTGATGGAACAACAACTTACGTTAATGCTGCTATTTGCGATATTCGCTATCGTCCTAATAATACACCTTATATTTTCGACCTGCCAATGCCAGAAGGAATGACAAAGACTGAACTCCACAATTTGGTATTACGACCGACTATCTCTCAGTCACATGTGAACTAATCCTAATCAAGCTATTTAATATTATGTGAAAACTTTACTTTTACGCTTCATACTTGAACTTTTCAAGTGATGCTGAAAAATGTCTACCGCAAGCGCGGTTTGAAATCTTGTGAAATTTCTATGTTTATTCTTCTTTCATCGTCGTTAGATGATGCTATGCAGCATGTCAACAATTTTCAGAATCCTCATAATTGATCCACAAACATAAATTATAATCTTTTTGGCTTTAATTAGAGAACTTGCATAATTATTTGTAATATTTTTTACACTTCTATGTGCACTCCCAAATAGAGGAAATTTCTTGTCACTGTTTGCTGTTTACTTCAAACATGCCAATGGGAACGTGAGACGGTTGCTGCTGTCTCTTTTTCTCTAGACATTTCATCTCTGTGCGGAGCTGTCTGGAGAGGGCCATCCTCATGTCAGGGCCCGAAATCAATGGCTTACATCTGTGTTTTCATATGGCGAACTCGCAGCTTTTCCTGAGGTAACTCGCTATGAAAGGCACCGCTATTCGAAGTGCTTTTGTCCCAAGATCAGGGAAGGCATCGCAAGCGCCCGTCAAACAAAAAACTCCCACGAATTCATGCTTTGTGTCTCCATGTCTCAATCAAATCATCTTCAATTGTTGATGTCGCTAATTGAGATCTTGAAGGGATCCGATATCCACGGTTCGACCAAGTGGTGCGATCGGCACAAAATTGAGTTCCTATGCAATTACCTGGAAACGGCTATGCGCACACATGTGTCCCTCAAGATAAA
Source organism: Prostheceraeus crozeri (assembly GCA_907163375.1). Taxonomy (NCBI): domain Eukaryota; kingdom Metazoa; phylum Platyhelminthes; order Polycladida; family Euryleptidae; genus Prostheceraeus; species Prostheceraeus crozeri. The sequence goes on along the minus strand of CAJQUW010015165.1, from coordinate 258,988 downwards.
GACCAAATGAATCGATTGATCTCCATGAAAGTCATGCGTCCTTGGTGTGGAACTTTTCATGAAAAATGTGTGGGAAAAGGATCTGCATAAAAGTCCGTGAGGTAAGCGGGCTATGCAACCTAAGCAGTACTACTGTGCAGTACTACTGTGCAGGGCCATGCACTACTAAGCGGGCTAGGTATTAGGCTCACGCAACCCTATGGGAGTTCACACCTCAATTTGGGAACTGCTGAGTTAGAGGGATGGGTAGCCTATATACCTACGATAGGGATCAATGGATCACATGCCCTACTCTATGCATTAGCAAACATAAATTTGATAATAGTGAAGTATTTAAATCACAGAATTAGATTCATCTGCGCGCGCTTCGGTTTCCTAGAAAGGAAGAATTGCATGCAACCTTAATGTCGAAATGGCACATCAACTTGCTCCTTCTCGAATGGATAATTCATGTATGGCTTGCTATTGGAAATGGCAAACAATAAGCTGTCAGCAGGGGACACCAGAGCCAGTGAGAGATGCGTGCGTGCTGTGATATCACTTCGTACACACCAAAACACACATCCCTGTCTTGGCTTCGATTCAATTTATGCACTATACAGTGAGCAATGCCGAGGAGAGGATGTGAAATCATTAAGTGAACTAATTTTCGTACGCCTGCTACTTTCTTTAATAATGATCGGAAGGGCCAACATTATGGAGAAAACTTGTGGGCAATGATCTGAAGTCTTCGAATCTGAAGGAATTTTGGCAATCGAAGCACTTTGCTGGAACTCACATTGATCCGCAAGCGACGCACGACTTTTTTTCTATCTCTGTAAGGTATTAGGAATTCCTTCTTGCCCACTTAATAGGTTCCTCTATGTGCCGTCAGTTTCGTATTAATCACACTTCTAGCAAACCGAAGCAGATAAACAAAATATTTAATTCTGTGATTTAAATGCTTTTGCGACGGGTGAAGTCACATAACAAAATGCTACTTTTAAAATTCATAAGAGTAGGTTTTGTAAAACTACAAAGTGTGAAGACGCATGAAACTCATTACAAAATGTTGCTCAAACGGATGCAACAGTGTAGTCAATCTATAGAAATAGCCTACTTCTGATGGCGAACACTTCCTGACTTTTCCTCTTCTGGATGGTTGTGGGTTTGATTTTAATTGGTTTCAGTCGGCGATGTTCGACATTCTGATTTGAAAGCGCTCTGAAACCGTTTTCTACAATTGAACATATCCGTCTTTTGAGTTGCTAGGATGGGACCTCATTTTCTCTGAAAACAGCAAATGCTTAGCCTACAATTAACTTATTGGTTGTATCTTAACCTCGTACTAGGACTAATAATAAATTAATATATCTGACACAACTTTATCATTAGCAAACATATCGCCGTCTTTCTTGATTCACATTTTCGTGCTGCATTTTCCCATCCAAACTTTTGCTTTTACTCACCAACCCAAAGTTCTTAATTAAAGAACAGTTTATTTTAATTAAAGAACCTATTTCTATTTGCTTTGATCGTAATGGAAAAAATCCAAAAGAAATCGTTATTTATCATTTAAATTCTTTAAGTTCAAAATATTTTAACAGTCAATAATCACCACCTATTATCTATAGTTAAACGCCATCGGGGTGCCATCATGCAAGTGCACCCCACTACCAATATAATTGTAGGCCTATATTATATCAATCCTAATTTTCTAATGCCATACAACATATTCTGATAAAATATTTCAGAAGAAATTCGGAGTTACCTCTTTTTTATATCTATTATCATTATTATGATATTTGCCTTTTTACTTATTTTTTGGTTTCATTAGTTTTATCTAAAAAAATAAAACAGATGTATAATTATATGACTTTCTTCCATGCTCGTAGAATATGTGTATTTATTGCACATCATTAAGGGAACAAGTATGATATGCAGTGGGGTAGATCTCGTTACAGTAGGCACTGGATCATAAATGTTCAGAACGTTCAGAACACACGAAGTTGCGTCACTGGTGACATTTTGATCGTGATTTTATTTTGTCGCGTGCTCGTGGACACAAATGGAATCTGTGCCTTATCGAATCGGGTAACCATGCAATTGCGTGTAAGTAGAGCACAGGTTGTGGGATTTCTATGCCGATCGCTTTCATTAGGGTTGTATAAATTACGGTAATTTATTTTTCGGGTAACTTACCGTAAGTTACGGTAATTTATCCGGTAAATTTATGAAATATCGGCTCCCTTCACTTATTTATCTGCATATTCTAACTTAAAACCTATTCATCAAGGCAGCTAAACTTCCAAGCTTAGGTTACAATTATTGTAGACCTTCGAAAATGTTATTCAGTACATATGTAGGCAGCAATTATTGACATCTACAACCCGAATATTGGTCTCCAGCAATTGCTAAAAGTAGCATATCCTATTTCTTTAGATTTTTGTGTCATAAAAACTCCACAAGAATTATCCTACGAATAAGTATCCGCATTAAAACTACAACTTTTAGTTTCAAAACCTGTGGGCTTTTGCTTTGATGTGTTTATCAACAACTATGTAAAATAATTTTCATATCAATTGCATTGAATAAAAACTATGTGATAATAAAAAAGTATTGATAATAAAAAGAAAAACTTTTGAAATTAAGCTACCTTATAGACAGCTGATTGACAGTACGATTAAAAAATTCACGGCAAAACTAAAATATGATATTTGTAGAGCTTTTTGCTTTTCCAAAAAATATATGCAACAAATGAAACAAAGAAAAACATACAAGGAAATTACTTAGCATGATTCGGCCTCTTTAACGATCATATAAAATTATGAGATATATTACAATTATACTGAGCTTATTACAGACATGTTTCAAATTCAATGGAGACACATTTTTATTGTGGTTTTGTGGAAGGTCAAGTATTTGTATTTTAGCGGAAGTTCAATACATTTCGATAGCTCAGCGCTATCATCTTCAGGAGCAAAGATAGTACTTCAATCAAAGTTATGCTCAGAAATCACCAGCATATCAAATGACAATGTATACTATTACTATCCATGAATATACATGGAGATTGTGAGGGAGAATGGTGTTAGTAAGGGTTAGTATCCTATGGATGCGGCAGATAGAGCTGGGTTACATGTTAGGCCTACCAGTTGCAGATTACCTGATCTGGCTAAAAGAAACCTGTTCATGCAGAGAAGTAGTCTTTCGAGAACTACAGGAACAAGAAATCATTCAACTCTTGTTTCATCAACATTGAATGATTTCTTGTTCCTCTAGTTCTCAAAAGACTACTTGTCTGTAGGAACGGGTTTCTTTAAGTCAGATAAGGTCATCTCCAACTGGTACATGTAACCCAGTTCTATCTGCCGCATGCCTAGCCTACTAACCCTTACCAACATCATTCTCCCTCACAATCTCCATGTACATTCATGGATAGTAATATCCAGTGTCATTTGATATGCTCGTGATCATGTGCATAATATTGATTGAATCACTATTTTTGCTCCTGAAGATGATAGCGTTAAGCTATCGAAATATGTATATCGAACTTAATTCACTTTTCCACCAAACCACAATAGATGACCAGTTTTCAAGGCCCATTTAAATGGAGAAGAATTTCACAGTAGAGCAAAATCACTGAGGCAATACTTAGTTCGATTAGTTACTTTTGTGATTTTAGAAGGGTAGAATCATAAAATTGTTGGTTGAGACATATCAGTGTAAGTCAGCTCACAACGAAAATGCTAATCATCATAAAATACGCGATACAGTATTTTCCGGATAATTCCCCAACCTCGTGACAAAGGCAAAATAACAAAAGGCCTACTCATCCGTATTTGGGAATTCATCGATTTTAAAGTGGGCAAATGTTTCATAAAATTCATCGATTTGCGAAATAGAAAACATGACCAATTTAGTGGGTTGTTGAATTAACAGGGAAATACTGTATTGCGAGCTGAAGTATATGTTATAAACATGCTGTCAACTTTGAGACCACTTCCTCAATATCTTCAGCTGTAAATACATAACAACCGCGCCTTGTATGCGCAGGTTCTTTTAAACGTCTCATTTCTTTCCTGTCAACGATAGAGGTATCCTCTACTTCAGGAAAAACATAAATTCCGAACTTGTTCATTCTAAGGAAAGAAACCAAATACTCGTCATTGTCAAGACTTTCAGCAATTTTTCCAATGAACACTTTGTGTCTTAGGGACGGCCTAGATTTCACTGTTTCAAATATTTTGGCGGCAACGAACGTCCCGGATGGTACAGGTATGGACAAATCTTCATCTGGAAGATCCCCGATGTCCATGTCACATTGTTCTTCGTCTGAAGAATTTTCGTTTTCGCTATCACTCTTGGCATCATCGAAATTTGCCTCTTGGATTATAACAACCTGTTCATTCTTGTGGTAAATCAATTGGGATTTACTTGCTCCTCTTTTTTGTTGTCCAGCGCGCTGTTTCATCTTCAAGTTGTAAGCGACGTAGGTTAAATCTGCTGCATGTTCATCTGATAATCTATTTCTAAGCTTTGCTTTTTGTAACCCAAATCCTTTGTTTGAACGCTCGGTTGCAGCACTCGTGGCGCACATAGTCAAAAGAATCACAGCAACTTTCATCAAGGCTTGACTCGAACAATTCCCTTGCCACCATAAGACAGGATCAGTAGCGTATGATACCATATTTGCCAGATGTGCCTCGCACTGTTGAATATGTTACCTGACTTCGTTTTATATTCCAACAGGTCAGTTGTTACGTCGTCGACTCGCAGCTTTTCAAGGTTTGCCACCTTAAGATCTCATCTTCTGCTGTTACCATCTGAAATTCAGACAATGTTCGACCTCGGAATCGCGGATCCAGCAAGTTTGCAGCGAAATGCAAGTTTGAGAGACAAAATTCTTTCCGTTTGTCAAAAGCTGACAGAATCCTTGCTGTTTCGCATTCTGATAAGAACGATTGGTTTTGAAGAGCTGTTCTGATCTATGTTGCCTCAGCAGCACCGATAGCATGCGAAATAGGTCGAAGAAGAGAAGCCACTTCGTCAGTCGGTTCCCAAAAATTTGAATTATCCAGAATTCTCAGCTGTAGATGTTGAGGCGCCTCGCAATTATCATCAATGATCGACAATCGAAGCGCATTTTCAGATCAAGATTTCCTTTCAACATTTGATAGTAGCCTAGCTTGCCCATCGAGTGGGAGTTCCAAGTTTGACACTAAGAGGACTGTGAAGGCGCAGGATGGATCGGGGAACATGTCTATAACGGAAGAATTTGGATATTTCACTATTTTCTGCTATAACTGTGCTGATCGACAGAACTTTTCGCATATTAGAAGCGAGTAAATTCAAGCCATGCGCAAGCAACCACACGTGTTTATCCAAGGGAATCGATTTCGTATCTCGATCCACGCAGATATCATGTTGGCAGCGTTATCAGTCACCAAAAATCGAATGCTCTTAGCCTCTACATTAGAAAATTCACAAAATTCATCAATCGCATTGCAGATAATGTCACTCATGAATTTTGCAGTGTGTCGCATTTCTTCTTGAATACTTTTAAAGTTGGAGTCATACATAATACTTGAATATGAGAATCATTCGATATACACGACCAGCCGTCAGCGGACATACCAATAGATGGCGAATCTTTGCACAATCCTCGAACGTAATCGCTAACTCTATTCTTCTCCTTCATTAAAAGTTGACCATTAAGATTTTGTCTGGAAGGAATTTGAAATCCTGGTCTTATCATTTCAAAAAATGCACACCACGAATGATTGTCTGTCAAAATCAGGGGAGAAGCAGTCACACAAATTGCCTTGGTTAATGATTCCTCAATCTCAGTTTGTTCCGATGATCTAACGCGATCGATAAATGGTAGGATACTGCATTGATTTTGATTGTTTGAAATCGACACTGTTGACTGGCTGTCTGAAGGTTCTTTATCAGTTCGTGAAATCTTGCTGACATACTGGTGACTAATTGAAGAGGTTTCATTTATGCTATTACTATCTTTGTTATCACTTCCAGTGACTACGGTTACGTTATCTGTGGGTAGACTTCGAAAGGCCATTATCTTCATTCGCTTTCGTGATGATGCAACTGACTGTTTGACAACTTCCTTTCTGTATAATTCTTTCACTTTGGTGGGGCCTTTGGACATCCTTCGGTTAGATGTCATCTCATTCTCGTGGCGTTTGCGACAAATGAGGTATCACAATACTTACAAAATCCTTTCATTTTTCTGTCAACAGTAATTTTTGAGAAATGATTCCAAACATCGCAAAAGTTCTTCGGCATCTAAAAAAGAAAGTGATATGTGAGTTTTGAGATATAATGGAAATAAAAAATGTACCTAAAACATATAAATCTATCATATCCTCCAATTCATCAATGTCATTGAGATCAGTGTTGCGGAAACGGAAGCGGTAATTTCGAGTGAAAGCGGAAACGGGAGCACAGAAAACTAGTGCGAAAAAATAGATGGCATCTAAAAATAAATATGATAGGCATACTATTCGAACCTATTCTATAGAATTCCATTGTAATTTAGCCTATTCCCAATTCACCTATTATATGTCTGCTGTGTTCTGCCTACGCATATAAAACAAGGTTATGGAAACCTATCGTAAAATAAAGTCTGATGTATTTTTTCATTAATGGATTTTACAGTTTATATGAGTAGACAACTGAATAAGTGATAACATAAATAAGTAACAATAACAAAGTATTGTAGGCATTCTACAAAGAAGCTCAATTATGAAATTTAAGAAGCGATCGGTATACATACATAAAGAGCCCCATGTCATAGTGACAGGAATTTGGATGGAATGTTCCAGTCAAAAGCGATTATCGATTAAGCGAAAATCGATTATTTCAATAATAGTTTATGATACTTGATGTCCTCATTTATCCTCATTCTGTGAGTATTTTATTTGCAAAATATGGTAAGTTGGATTAATAGCGATTTGTACATTTCTAATATTTTACAAAGAAATCAAATTGTCCCGTGCGTGACATGTTTGACACTTTCTGAAATGCCATGAGAGGAAACCGCGCCAAAGAAAGTGTTGTTACAGTTGTGAAGGATCCCATGACTTTTTATGAAGCCGTTACTTATGTGAGCATGTCTATCATACTGATTCTCATGGACGAAATTTCGCCAACCAAGACTATTATTGAGGACAGCCGTCATCTTGGGTATCTCAAGTGCACATTACATTTCTGAAAGTTGCGGCCTTTTCTTCAGTTAGGCCTATAGTATCTTAGGTGAAACGGGATAAAATGAGCAAAGTTTTGCAGAACATGGGGGAAAATGAGTATGTAGTTTTAATATAGGCTATGGATATTTTCTTGTTTCCAAGTTATCCGAGTTACATCGATTATATTGATTCCGACAGAATTTATTTTAAGAAAGAAATAAAGGGAAAAACGTATTTCAGCATCATCGGTTACTTCTGGCTCTTCCCCTGAAAATATTTGGGCCTTCGAAGGCGCTACATGGTCTATTATCTGATTTTCCGGTTCTGATGACTCACAGTGAATGTTTACTAAGAGTCCGTCATTAAGTAATCCAATGATTTTATTCTGTACCAGGGTATCTTTATTTGGTTATCATTTTTAGCGATGAAGTTTAACCTATCCTCACGTACATGAGCAAGATTTTTTCGTGTTCATCAGATAGTCTGCGCTTGATTCGAAAAAAAATCACATTTGCAAATTGCATAATTTAGAAAGACCCATCGTCATAAGGCTTCATTAGTGGGTGAAGGACTACAGGTAGGCTATGCCGACATGATGCGTATTTATTTCAGACCACGAATCAAGAGACATTGAAAAAAAGTGGATATTATCTTATATACGCGTGTTAAAGATTGACGTGGCAAGAAAATGGTGCACAACAATGGAAATTTAAAAAAAAAAACTCAGAATAACTATTTTCAATTGAAGTTTGACTGTATTGATTTTGCCCTTCACTTCTCAATTGGAGATAGATATTCTCAGTAGTAGATTTGAGACTTTCTGATTCAACTTTCATTTTAACTTGAAGTCACATACGGTCAATCATTTCCTTATCACAGTCCGATGTTGAGAATCATTCAGTTTTACGTAATTCCACACTGACTGTATCTACATTTCACAGTTCATGTATTGCCTTGATAAAAATGAACGAAAGGCTTCGCCAACTCGTGCTGTTTGTTCTTCATTTACTAAATTAGCAAAGGGTCTGGATTTTCCACAGATGAGATTAGCAGAAAGTACACGTGCGACGAATGATCGAGTGGATTGACGTAGGAGAGTGGTGACCACATGCACATCGCAAGGCGACCCCTGACAATAAGATGAAAAGTTTATTGCAGGAGACTGGAGAAGACAAATATCAGATAGCTCCTTTTTTTCCTAGGCTTTCTTCTCTTAATTTTTAATATCATTTCTTGTCTTTCACTTAAGAAGTATTTCTAGTCTTGACCCTCGGCCCTACCTGTTCTTTTCCCCGAACACGGTCATAAAGGGGCCCTTCAATATCTTCTAAACCAGTGCTCTGTAACCTTCTTGGTAGTCGTTCGCACTATCTTGACTTGTTAAATCCATTTCGCACATTTCATAGCCTACGAAAACTATTAAAAAGTGTAAGGGTAAAAGCAGGAATGTGATTTTTCAACGTTTTTTAAGAAAACTGCAATTTAAGATTTTAAGACTCATACTACCTAGGTCTGCGTGAGTTATTTTTGTTTTTCTCATACAGAATGTCTATGTTTGTATTAATTTAGATTGAAAGAAATATTTTCCAAGGTGTAATGAATAGACGGAGTTATGAATATAATATTCATTGCGTAATAATAAGGGCCTACCAATAAATGGCTAAAACTGGCAATTCTTTTTTCTGTGAACTGAGTCCTTACTCGGCAGATCCCGAAAGTGCATTGAGTACAAAATGCGATAGTAGATCATGTCAGTCTTGAACTCGCATCGCCACTGCCTTACTGCAGGCGATTCCAGTAGGCCTACGTGTAATTATCACACCTATCTATTATATAACACTGGAAACGGACTAGTTCCATTTCCGTTCCAAAATTGAAATGGAAGAGTGGTAGTTCATCTAGGTTTTCGGAAATACATGATTGCGATTGCGATAAGCAGAAATTATGTGGCCTACAACGTTTGAGCCAACAGATGATCGATTTGCAAAGGGATGTACAAGGCTAATTGTACAATTTAGCATGAAGGTACCGCTGCGTCCTAGTGGTACAAAATACAGTAATTTGACATTATTAAGGGCGGATCAGTAGCCAAAATACGCTTATTGATCCAACTAGGTTGCGGCGAAAGCCACTGCCCACAATTATAACACGACAAAATCATCAGTTATAAAAGGCATATCATGATTGATCTGATAAACTAGATAAACTCTTCAAACACAAGGTTTCACACATGACTTTTTACATACGACTGAAAGCTACGGCAAGACCAGTATTACACCATCCAAATTATAGGTCCTACATCATAATACAGCGGACAAATTTTAACATAGAGGACATCAACACTAATATATTTAGTGCCACAGCTATCTAACATAATCAAGGAGATCTGACGACAATTGCCAGGTTAAAAGAATCGGTAATGTATCCAAAAATGACAAAAATGTTCAATTTGCTCTACATCGATAACTACACAAGTGTTTAAAGTGAAACCGGTCTTGAAATGGAGAAAAATTTACAAGGAGTCAGTTAAAAATATATTTAAGAGTTAAAACAAAGTGGAAGACTCCTCAATATCTGAAAAACAACAATTTTATAATAAATTACCCGGTAATTTAAATATATGTTACCCGGTAACTTACCGGGTAATTTACCCGGTAACTTACCGTCGGGTAAGTTACCGTACAACCCTAGCTTTCATTGCCTGATTCGTCTCTGCGGTAAGACTGACGGAAACTCGATGGCGAACGAAGGACACTGTCAATTCGTAAAGTTCTCGCTTACAAATGCGATTCGTCATTATCTTGATTGTGCAGTTGGAGCAGCAATAACGACAACATCAAGCAAAGAGAAGAATACTCCAAGGCCAGCGGCGGCAAGCGATTGTTTATAAAACCTCTAACCATGCATCTTAAGTTATCGACGCCAGCCTTTGTCGAATTATAGTCGACCGCCATTTGAAGCTTGCAATGGAAAGCATTTTCTTGCGAGCCATATCTTTTAGACAACAACAGGACTGCTTTTGATCCCTTATCCCAGAGGGAGCACTGCCCAGTTGTTTAGCACCACCTCGTTGTCTATGCTAAAGTTATGCATGCTGCTGTGGCAACTCACGACGTTTGGACCGCATGGTTCCTCGCAAAGTTGTGTTCTTTGTAGCTAATCACTCAGATCTCTGTCTTGAATAATTCCAATGACACAGCTAAGCAGTCTGAATTCATCACGAGACTACTTCCTTTAGCGGTTGCCTGAGTTTCAGCAAAGTGACATTTTCAACATAGCCTATAGCCTAGAAGTAAGAAAATTGACAATTGTATGTAAAATTCAGGGTAATTCAATAGAACTCAGGAAATTTGCAAAGTAGGCCTAATTGTATAGCTCTATAATTGAGAAAATATTCTTATCTAAAGAAAACAAGGTCACTTTGTAAATGTGCGGAACATAGTTTGGAAAATTTAGAAGTCGTTGGTTCACAGGCCTACTATACGCGGTAGACTTGGTGAGCCCGCATTGGGATCGCTGGCATGTACGTAGATCAATTGGACTCAGTCGATATCCTTCATAATGAAATTATGTTATAAATTTCTCATTCACAGGTGCACCTCATGTGTCCAATTTTACGAATCCTTTGTGGGGTGCATTTGCAACCCGTGATGGCGTTCAGCTATAAAGTTCACATTATAATCTACTAACTTTTATAAACTGATCTTATAGCATGTTAAGGTATAATCAAAAGGAAGAAAAGTCAAGAGGTTTCGTTGATATTTAGTAAGACCTAGGACAGTAATCAGATATGGTTGGGGTGTACCGCGTGATGGCGTTTAACAGCTATAAACTGTGTCGAATGACTTTTCGCACTCTACAATCTAAAATGTTATGCACCGGTAACATTTGGACCCACTGAAGACTGTTAGAAGAGAAAACAACATGTACCGGTAGTCAACTTGCAGTTCACGAGTAAATTTTTTTCGATGGTAATTCTACAAATTCATTGAAAACAGAATGAGCATCGTGAAACATTAACAAATATACACGCACTAAAATTTGAAAGACAACATTGGGCAGGAAGGGTGCTGAATAATACAAACATATCGATGAAAGGAAGAATGACAAATACGCTATTCTTTCTGTCAGAGTTCCAATGCTCGACAAGCGTTGTCAAGATTCTGATTATTTGCGGATTGCATAGGCCCAGATTGAAGAGTCAACTTATGGAGAGTCTCACGTGTCATGCCTTCTGGCATAGGCAAATCAAAAATATAAGGAGTATTATCGGGACGATAGCGGAGGTCGCATATTGACGCATTGATGTATGTTGTAGTTCCATCTGTAGTCATACCATTATCTGAAATCAAGAAAGAAATACCTATCTATAAAAAATGTAGAAAGAAGATTGAAAAGGCGATGGTGAAGGAAAAATTTCATTTACATTTACGTCATGATGCAAACAATCGCATCAGCAAGATTTTATCATTCATTGAATCAAAGAATCATGTTTATTAAAATTCATGCTGATGTGATAATAATTCTTTCCGTCGTTAATATTATTATTTCCGTTAGCACAATGAATGGAATGCGCATATTTCTTGCTCTGATTCAACTATTCCGCGAAGTAGTATCATAATACGACATAAGAGTGATGATTGAAGCAATGTATGTCGTTGGTAAATTTGTAGACTACAAGCACATTACATGAACAGATTGCATTACTGTATTACTGTCACTTAACCGGCATCCACCTTTGAGTAGAGCCAGTGAAAACGTTCGGGTGCTATTTTTACGTTTTCCTTTGTCTTATTTTACATTTCAATAAAGTATGAATTCGAAAATAGTTGTGCTTGCAGTCTACAAATTTACTAACGACAGACTTAGCTTCAATTATTTGAAAAGTCGATTGACCCAATAAGAGTGATGACCAGAAGCTTAGCTACCTCAATGATTGCAGTAACAGGATTCAGTACATGGTATTCACTTGATAAAAAGTAAAAGAGTATATTTTTCCAGGTGGTTCAGCATTTTCTTACCTTCGTGAATATGGCCGAATACATGATACATCGGCCTCACACGGTTTTGTATTACACGCAGCAGTTCTTTGCATCCACAACGTCCGCCGTTGTAGAGAATATCTCCATGACCAAATGGTGGACCGTGAGTTAGAAGAACGGTTGTGTCGTCAGGAATTAGATCCCATTGCGATTTGGCTTCATTTTCCTTATACATAAAGGCCCAATTGCAAAATTCTGATGATCTGAAATTTGAAAATAACTTACAAACGGCAAAAAATAAACAGTGGTTTCGAGTGAATTGGTTATCAAATACAGGATTTCAGATTCGACAACGGCAATCTATTATTCAACTGCGACAATTTCGGGCTCAGTGTATGGTAGAGCGTTAGCCAATAACGTGCGTATCCCTATGCTAAAGATGTCAGAATACATTATCATACTATTCAGAATTGAAATGTAATGCCTGCCAGCAGTCGTGAAATATAGGTATCACGAAAGAAAAGCCTATTTTATTACTAATCATGATAAATTAATAATGTTTTAATATCAATGCAAAAGGCCTTTCAGATGTAGGCCTATGGAGTCATTACTCTTAACACTTATAAATAGTGTATTTGTTAATGGCGTCATACCGGAGGACATTGTTGAGGCGCATTCTTTGATATTCAAAAGAAACATTACTGCTCTAAATTTTATGCTTCATGCAGTAAATGAAAATATACCTGAAATATAAGCGATTCCCAACATGGTGTGAATAGTCTCCTAAGAGGAATCTGGGATTTTTAGGAGTCATCAAGCTAGGGTTTTTTAAGGTGCGCCACCTGGCATCAAGAAGATCATTTCCTCTGGAATGAGTAGTGTTCCCTAAAATTCCACGCAAAATGTACTTCAAGGACTACTTTCCGGAGCTGGAAGAGGAGAATTACGCGTTAATCGTCGACCCTTAACCTAACTAAACTTCCCGACCAGTGTATGGTTGAGTACGGAAGTGCGCCCTATCGAAGCAAAAGACGGATTGGGCGCGCTTTCAAAATCTGAGAAATGGCAATTTTTTCACTGAATTTACTGGATCAGGTCTAAAGTTTAGTGGAAGGAAGCCTTTGGTCCTATAATAACAGATGTCGAAAACACAAACATGAAACAAGTTGTCTTAGACCTATTTGTCTATGATTTCATTTATAATCAAACACTTGACGTTTTCTCCTTCAGGGTGCAAACTTACTTGCTTTGTGTGCATGTCAATTGTTGCTGTGTTTCTTCGAAATATATGCATGTCTTCATATTCATAGATACTTTTAACGGTTACTACTTGAACGAAATTATTGCGCATTTCATAGCCGTCAATTCGGGTTTTATAGACAGTAATAACGAATGGGTGATTACGAAGCTTCATAATTACGAAAAAGGTAATCAAAAGGTTGCGTTATCATGATTGAATTTTACGTGTACAGAGGAGGAAAACTAGTTTCTCAAATAAATTATCCCATCACATAATTTTTAATCAATCGAGTTTCATATGAAATAGAAAGACGAGTAATAGTGATAAATGTTTGTTATTGGTTCTGCTTCAATTTTTTACCATGCTTGCTAGAAACAATCGACACCACAAATGATAAATATACCTTTCATGTATCATCATATTTTTCTCAGTTTCATCAGTAGATAACGATCTGAATAAATTGTGCTTCCGCTGAATTATCATTAGGACTTCATAAACAGGTGATTGGCAACTTGAATAAACAGTGATTTATTGCTTGACGGATGCGATTCGTTTGAAAGCAAAATACTGCAAATTTTGTGTGATCAGCGTCTTCTGTACAAATGTATTTGACATCAGAGAAAGCTAAAGACCGAAATTGACTTCTGAGTTAGATATGCACGACAAAAAACTCTCCACTCTATCAAATTTCAACATTTCAGTGGAGATAGAGACTCCTACCACAAGTAAGAGGTATACTGCTCAAGTTGGAATTGTATTCAATGCACAAATAAATCTTATTATAACCCTTTTGCACTTGAAAGGGACGTCTCAGCACACATTTATCATTCATTACTACCGACAGTTTAATGGATTCATAACCGAAAATCGGTAAAAGTTCAAAATATACAAAATCCTAAAAAAAATACGGATTGGAAACTTTTAACTGATATCTACATACGTAGTATGAGCGAGTCTGAGCAAATTATACATACTAGCATTTGGAGCGTCAAATGTATTATCAGTGATTTTTATGATGCTCTGCTGAAACTTGCAGAATTAAACAGGAGGCGGTTCGACCTTCGGAATCTCGATGCGTCTCAAGAGACCGGCAAGTGGATAGGACAAAATGCAAAACGAATTGAAAAGCAGGTAAGACGACACACAGTCTGTTCAAATCTATGATCAATGCCACGCGCACGTTGCTGCCTCATACGAGGCCACTTCACATATCGTGAAAGTTGTGCCTATGAGTACCGCTGCCGGCTAATTGCATGGGAAACAACATTTAATAATTGCATCGATGAAAAGTGGTGCATTTGGGCAGGCCATAGAGGCGGTCATTAAGGTTCACTCACATTGCAACAGACGAAAACATCTTACAAATTAGTTAAAAAGGCTTTATAAGATGAAAAAGTCGTGTTTTCATACCTACAGAAACTGAAGGAGTACTCCTTCAACAAAACCAGGTATCTTATGAGCACAAAAACACGGTGATAAAAGGCCCAACAAGATCCATTTACTAGATCCACAATATTTGCTTTTTTCAAATTCGATTGAAGAAACTACAATGCAGAAGCTGCAATAGAATACAAATCTGAGGACTTACTGCGGAGATCCAAATATTTTGTATCCAGCAACATCAACCGAAGAATTTTCTAAATAACAACAGTTTGTCAGTAGTGAGTGTGCAGTTTCCAAGCCAGCTTCAGCAAGAGAATTTTTTGTTCTTGTTTCATAAAAATTCCCGCATGAATTTTTGTCAAAAGACAAATCATGATTTCCAGCAATTACGATTTTATGAGGATGTGGGAGGGATTCTATAATGTAAAAAGCGCTATTTCAATTCATGAACTTACAAAACTTAATTAACAACAATGAAATTAAATAAACGATTGATCAAATTGCCATGCAAAAGATGTGCGGCTGGTAGGATTCGAACCTACGACCGAGGTTAACTAGACCTGTGCTCTGGCCAGCTGAGCTACGAGCCACTTACGCGACTGTATCAATTGACAGGATCAAACCCTCACCACCACACATCAGTTGTCAAGGCAATAATAATCAATGAATAAATATCTCGTCACAATTGTGACCGCCGACATTAAGGCAAGTAGCGGGGATCGATTGTCCACCAAAGCATCTTAAACCATGTCGTGAATGCAATTAACAACAATGAAATTAAATAAACGATAGATCAAATTGCCATGCAAAAGATGTGCGGCTGGTAGGATTCGAACAATGAAATGCTTTTTTAAGGCTAACTCCACTGTTGTTGATAATTAATCTAATGATAATTTATCTAATCAAATAACTCAGCCGGCTTAGATGATAACACAGCAGTTTGTGACATAATTGAGATAGACGTATTAAAATGCTTAAAAGACAAAGAGGCGATTAAAATGAAAAAACTGGTTAAAACAGCAAAATATCTGAATGAATTTTCCATGATAACTTCAATGGTTCTGATTCTTCGCTTCGAAACTGTATTTCGTCGAGTGCGGAAATGTCGCTGATACAACAAAACGCTGTTTGCAAAACATCACACAAGGTAGGTTGAGTAATCGCATTAGTGATGCACAGTGCCGTGAGTCCTTTGAAGTTGTAGGCCAGTTTCCAAGATATGAACTGCATACTAGATATTCAGATAGCGTCCAGGCAGTCGATCGGTTGTTTTCTTTCTTTTATATCTTTAATCTTCATTTCCTTAATTGACCAGAGGACGGGAGATCCTCTGATGATTTTCAGAAAAAATTATGGTCAAAACTTCTCATTCACTTTTAGGTCGTCGATAAATCATTCAGCATGGAAGCAAGATTGCTATGGGTGGATTTATAGGCATTACCTTTTATTCTAACTGAACAACCTTGATAAGTGAATATTAAGTATGCCGAACTTACAAAATGATCAAATGTGAAAATGGACGAGGATGATCTGGTGATTGGAATGCAGACATCAATGCAAATAAACGCTTGCATGTTAAGCAATAACTCGAAATATAACCGACACGGAAGTAAAATCCATGTAATTTTACACCCTCATATTTTGTTTAAAGTCGGACAAGTTGATTGGGTCAGGGTTCAAGTTCCCAAACTAACTAATAGGCCTACACATAACTTTGCCAGTGCCACTTAACTGTTGTAGATAGTCCAGAGGAAGTCGCCAGGAGGGGCATCCGGCCTAAATGTGGAAGAGCACAACGCTTAAAATGCCTGATCATAAATGCATTGTCCAGTTGGTTCTGATCAACACTGTAGGGCCTATACAGCATGTTAAAATTCATCTTCTTTTGAACTGTATTGACAACTCTCATCCTCTTAATAAATACTTCGCACGCTCTTTCTTTCTTCAATTCTCTATTTTCAATTGAAATTAGAAGCATGCTTTGATCACAGACTTCTAAATTGATCTGGACCTGATCATGTAGGAGGACGATTTCAACCTATCCTGTCCAGAGAAATTTAGAAGTTTATGGTTTTTACGGATATGCACATACTGACATGGAAAATATGCAGACTGCTACATTATACTGTTGACCAATTGACAGGCAAACGGGAAAATCTTTATTCTTCTCTCATTGCGGCAGATTGGTAATCGGAAGTGAGAGGTAAAGTCAATCTTTCCGGAACATAACGACTCAATGAATGTTCTGCATTAGATTTACACTTCAGCAGAAAGTCACCAGAAGACTTTTCCAAACGGGATTCGATCGATAGCAGCCTCGACCACATATGACACGATGAATCTGATTCTGAAAATTCTGTAACTTTTACTTTTTAGTGTACATAGCATTTCAATGACCATAGACTGGTGAGGCATACAAAATGAGTGACGAAATCAGTGAATGTTACACATTAGATCATAGACTTGCAAAATATTTTTTAAAATTGGGATAATATGCGGACATTGTGACGCTTTTTTTGACAAAATTAAGAAATGGAAATTCAATTGAAAATTTCTTCTACATCAAAGATTAATTATCGACATTTCAAACTCTATATTTACCGAGAAATGAATTGAATGCTTTGACTTCTTTCACAGTTCCAATCATAGTAAAATCTCCTGTGTGTAGTAGAACGTCACCCATAGGAATTGGTATTTTGTAGCTGAAATTCAATGAAACGTGGAATAAATTAACTTGAGCGATAATGAATAATCATCAGTAAGATAGTTTCTGAGCATATATTACGGATATATAGAGACATCACTGATCTGAGTGATTGTTTTAATTCAGAATCTCTCTTCTTCGACTAGTATGACACTCACGTGTAATGATTTCACAAAATTTACGTAAATAAATTTCAGCAAATGCTAAAGTATGTGTCATTTTCCCTCTGGATATGTCTGTATATACTTGCACTTCGTCTGTTTGTTTCAAGAGACTACTTACATACAGAAGTGCTTGAATTGTAGATGCCTTCCGTTCAAAACATATCGAAGAAATACCTCTTCGAGTTTAATCTACATTCAATAACTCAAGGAAAATGTGTGTTTTTTTTTTTAGCGATCATGCCCTTCGTGCACAGCACGGCAAGGTATTGGTATTTTTGGGTATTTTGTCGCATTCTCTATACTAAATCGACGTTCTAAAACCTAGCAAAGTTAACACTTTGTATCAATAATATGTAACTTTATTGTAGCATTTTCAAACTTTCATTAGATTCAATTGCCATTCTTTGACCCCTTTGATCATATCACTATCAGAGACAATCACTATGTTGAGGTCATACTCAATGGAAAATTGAAAAAGATAGCGCATAAACACAATTTCATTGAGTTATATTGAATGTAGATTAAACTCAAAGAGGTATTTCTTCGATATTATTTGAATGGAAGGCATCTATCAAGTAGCTAACTTATCCTAAAAATACACTGGAAAGTAATTCAATTCGAGCATGCCTCACTTGTCATTGGCCAATTCATCCCAAACTAATACAATAGCGAAAGTAGCAGATGACGAATTCTGTACCTACTCCATCTCATGCCATGAACGAAAAGCACAAGTTACACGTAGGCCCACATAATTAGATTCATCTGCACGCGCTTCGGTTTCCTAGAAAGGAAGGGTTGTATGTAACCTTAATATCAAAATGGAACATCACAGAATTAGACAACTTGCTCCTTCTAAAATGGATAATTCGTGAATCGCTTGCTATTGGAAATGGAAAACAATAAGCTGTCAGCAGAGGACACCAGAGCCAGTGAGAGATGCGTGCTTGCTGTGATGTCACTTCGCACACACCAAAACACACATCGCCTGGCTAATATTTGATTCAGTGTATGCACTATGCAGTAAGGATGCCGAGAAGACGATGGTGAACTAATTTTCGTACGCCTGCTACTGTTTTTAGTAATGATTAGAAGGGCCTACATTATGGAGAAAACTTGTGTGCAATGATCTGAATTCTTCGAATCTGAAGGAATAGTGGCAATCGAAGCACTTTGCTTGATGTCACATTAATCCGCAAGCGACGCGCGACTTTTTTTCTGTCTCTGTAAGGTATTAGGAATTCCTTTTTACCCATTTAATAGGTTACTCGATGTGCCGTCGATTTCGAATCAATCACACTTCTAGCAAACCGAAGCAGATAAACAAAATATTTAATTCTGTGTATAGCCCCGAAGTTATTCTCAATTAGGGTTTCCTCCCGGGAAATAGCACAATTTCGGGATTCCCGTTTCCCGGGAAATTTACGCGGGATCCCGGGAAATTGTTATTCATTGAAAAACTATGCAATCAACATTTTTAGCGTGCGATTTTGCGGTTCTGACTCAATGCATGAGCTCCGATAACGTCATCAGTACATTGAATAGCCGAGTGTACACAAAGGATAGAAGTATTCTATGTTCTATTTCTATGACGCAGAGTTATCGATACATCAGCGAAGCCAGCGATGAGGCAGGGAAGCCAATGAAGCTATATCGCAGCACTATTCACAACTGTTCATAGTGTGTATGCAGTGTGTGACAGGATGAAACAAACATCGATTAGTGCAGATTAATTCTGATTGGTTGAGTTCGAAAGCGTTGAAGGGAAAATATCCGATTACTTACTTGGAAGTTCTGTTTTTCATTATCTTACCGAGTTCACGTAGATTATACGTACATGGCTTCAAAATCTCCAGCGTGGCAATATTTTGATAAAAGTGGAAATGGAACTGCTAAAGGCAAAAAATTTTCAGCAATGATCAAATATCAGGGTGGTTCTACCAGTGGCTTTCGCTGTCATTTACACAAACATGACGTCATGTTAGAGTCTTCAAACTCCAGTTCGGCTTCTAAGCAGCAAAAAATTGGTTGGACACAAGAGAAACTCGGTTTCGATCGTGAAACGAAATCTCTCCAAGAGATTGTTGCAAGATTAGTTGCTGTAGATGGCATATCTATACATGCACTGTGCAAAAATGAATACTTTCGGAAATCCATGTCCAGAGACGGTATATGTTTGCCTCGTTTTCCTTCAACAATTACTGAGATAATTAACCAATATACGGATGAAGTGAATCATGCAAGCATCGCTCTACTTCAGGAACGAATTCAAGAAGGTGAGTGATTTTGTCTTGTGATAGATGAATGGACTAGTGTAAGGAGCCGTAGATTCCTGAACATACAAATTCATGGTAAAAATTCACTTCAAGTGTGCTTGGGTCTCATTAGGATAACTGGAACTTTCACAGCTGACAGAATGTTAGATTGTATTCGGACGCACCTGATGAAGTATGAAATTCATCTTGAAAACCATTGCATTGCTATTGTTTCCGATGGGGTTGCAGTTATGCAGACACTAGGTGATTTATCCCAGTTATTTGTGCAGAAATGCTATGCACACGCCATTCATTTAGCAGTATCAGATGCGATTTATAAACACCCGATTATAAACGCCCAAAATGTAGATGAGGACGCGAATGATTCTTCTGAATTAGATTCAGATTCAGATAACGAGAACGACGAATTGACTAAGGCTGAATTGAGCTCCGTCTTCAACCACATAATTCGCGGAGTTCGCGAGGATGTTAAGAAATTCAGGTACAACAGTAAGTCAAACGAAATACTCAAAGCATATGTGAAGCAACAATTCGGCAAGGAGCTTAATCTGACATTAGATGTCAGAACACAATGGAATAGTTTGTGTAAAATGACACAGTGGTATGTTCAATTGCGTCCCTGTATTATGAAGGCTTTCGTAGACATCAAGTCTTCTCCTAAAGTTTCTGATAATGATATGCAAGTCATAGACGAGTTATGTAAGAGTCTGGAACCAGTGAAAGTGACTGTTGATGCTCTTTGTAGAGCTGATGCAACCCTACTATCAGCTGAAGCGGCTTTGAGATTCTTGATAGCAAAGTTGAATTCATTTGATACACCTTTCAGCAAACTGTTGCTCGGTTATCTCAAAGATCGCATTTCTCAGCGAAGAAACGACTGTCTCATGACATTGTTGCTCTTCCTTCACAATCCAGACTCAATCCGTTCTGAAGAGAATTTTGTATTCAAACGCACATCACGTAGTTCCGCTCAAGCACTGGCAAATGACATTTTTATGAGACTTCATACAGATAATGATTCGGATAGTGATGTCAATATGCAAGATGCATTGAATGATGAAGAACACATTATTCCAGAGGAACATCTGGAATCTGAATTACAAAACCAAATCAATTCAATGCTGGCAGTAGCAAGTCAAAAATCGACTCAAAACTGTGGAAATCTAGCGTCTGATTTCCGAATGCTGGAGAAAGATAAGATGCGTACATCAAAACTTGAAAATATCTATCAATCAATCCTTTCCATCAAACCCACGTCTGTGTCTTCAGAAAGAGTATTTTCGGTTTCTGGAAATTTTGCGCGCAAAATAAGAAATCGTATGGGAGACCGATTGCTCTCATCGTTAATTATTTTGAACACCCATTTGACAAAAAATAAAACTTTTTTAGAGCTGAACTTTTTAGAGCATTTTGAGCATTGAACACCTTGTTTGTCACTTCTACGACTTTTTATGTTGTCAAGAAAATACACGTACATGTCGTTTTTCAAAAGCTTCACTTTTATATTCTAAAACATGTACTTCATTGTACTGCAAAACGTTAGATGTTGCAGGGGCTGTGTGTTGTCAGTGTGTTGTATATAGTAGTCTATAGACCTAACCACACTCATACCAGACTGTGTAATGATTTGTTGTATGGTAATTCAAATATGAGTGACAGTTATCATGCACTGAAACTTGGTGCATTTATTTGAAGTTGAGAAATCAGATATCAGGTCATATCACTATAAGTGCAAGTTCAGATGTGCCTCAGTGGTGTGCTTAATATACCACATAGTACAATGTATAACCGAAAACCATATATATAATCCCTGTCATATGTTGGTAACTTAATTTTTCGGTTTGCGTCCATTTTCAATGCTTCGGACACTGTTGGACGGTTAAAACAACATTATTGCAATTTAGTCATTTCCCGGGATCCCGGGATTTCCCGTTTCCCGGGAGATGGATTTTCGGGAAATATGGAAACCCTATTCTCAACCGACCAGCGGCAGCTGATTGGACGGCAAGTTGCTGATTGTCGGCGTGGTAAGATGTCTCGAGTCTCACAAGCTTAATGACGTCAGCTGTTGGATGCAGTGTGCTATAGGTACATGTCATGAGACACAGTTAATGCAAATAGGAAATGAAAGCGAGATTTTGTTCGTCTGATCGTTAACAATTTGTTGTGCTGCATAATGACATACACTCTTTGTCTATGTCGGTACGGTTAAAACCTTTATAGGCCC
Organism: Prostheceraeus crozeri; assembly: GCA_907163375.1. Taxonomy (NCBI): domain Eukaryota; kingdom Metazoa; phylum Platyhelminthes; order Polycladida; family Euryleptidae; genus Prostheceraeus; species Prostheceraeus crozeri. Next base: position 236,828 of record CAJQUW010015165.1, on the reverse strand, counting down.
TATTTATTGCTTTTTATAGAACTTACAATTTTCGCTCGAATCTTGATGAGCATGAACTAATAGAAAAACATGGAACCGCCACTCATATGAAATCTTCCTCATTCCCTGCACAACTCCGTGCTAGCTGCCGGACTGCATTAAGAGTTCTACATGTTCGTCGGTATACTGGACAAGGTACGAAAACCAACTGATGAGGGATAGTGAACACCGATCACAGGGCAAAAGGCGAACTGATGAAATATCATTATAGTGCACATCGTCGTATTGTACGCACATTACGCAGTATAACGCCGACATACCATACGAACAAAAAAACATAGGAGTCGCATTAATTGCGTGACATCTTTCCGGGGAAACGCCAACTTCGATATTCGCATAATCCCAAGCTCAGCGGCAAAGCTAACTTTCATCTAAAATATGAAAAAATACTTTCAAATTCCTTAAAGGAATTTCCCATAAGAAATTTGATGCTTGTTTTATTGGACGAAATTTGCATTATACAAAAGAGAATTTAGCCGAAATGGAGTAAATTCAATCAGATTTCAAAAGTAAATAGCTGCTACATCTAAGATAACATAGGATTTTTCCGATTGGCGCAACTTTTCGAAAAATAAAGACTCCTCCGTCATGTCAGGTATATACCGCTCGATGGACGATGAGTCAACACAACATCAATTTTTTTGTGAACTCAATAATCTTCAATGAAATAATTGATGATAGCACAATTGTGCTAACATGTCATGACTGCGTACCTTGATTTGGAGGTAACGGTAAGTTCCTATTATTTTCACATCAAGAGTTCCAACCTTGATATTTATAATCGACCCAACCGATTTAGACATCTGGAATGACGGGTGCCGTGATCAAGGAGTTGATTGACGAAGTCTCACGAACAGTCACATCTATGTAATCGGAAAAACAGTAGGTATATGACTGGTTCACTTACTTTTTATGTCGACCATGTGTGTCAGATATACAGACAAAGCGGATTTGATCGTCTTTTAATGGTTCGTCAACAGGTAGCATGCTGGCTTCTATATTACTTTCACTTGACAGATTTTTCTTGGCGTTTTTCGAACCCATTATACGCGACAAATAATACTGAGAAAGAAAACGGTATTGCTTGAGTATCTGAAAAATAGATATCAAATGTCAATAATGTCTGCTTTTCATGTCATGAAAAACTTCAATTACATAGACTACAAATATAAAAAGCCTATCGATTGCTTATCTGCCGAGATAATATTAGTTATTATTGCATGTACACAATCACAAATACAACGCCCATGCAGGGCTATCATGTAACGTAGTAAGTGCATTGAACCCATTACAGAGTATTACAAAAGACCATTTCGTAGAAAAAATTGTTGATTCTTCCCTTAAAATCATTTATTGACTTGACGCATCTTTTACTTTCATACTCATACATCGAGTTTCAAAAATAAACAACATCACAAGAAAAATAATAACGGCAGCAATCATGATGGGTGATTTTCGGTGAGATTTGCAAGACATCCTTTCGTGATGATGGGTTTCCAGAATATGCGAATAACTCAACAAATTTGATATTTGCGAGGTTATTCACCATCTGGCATCATCGACGTGATTGAAACGGAAGATCAGGTTTCTTAAACCTAAGTTTGTAGATATGTTCTCTTAAACTATTGAAAATCATCTTTGGGGGGGGGGAAGCTCAGAAAACCGCCTCTGAACACTTTCCACAAGTTTGATGTATTTTTATTCTGTATGAATTCAAAGAGTCATATTATATATAAGTGGAATCGGACGTAAAATAACTCAAGTATATTTCATGATTAAACATCGATGCGACATCCCAAGTATTATCCTGGCCTTGTTTACGTATGTGTACATTGTACATATGTTCATAAAGACCCAGGTAACTGAGTGAACTCATGTCAACAACAAGATCTTTCATTGAAATTTTTGCCATGGGTGTACAGTTGACTAGCTAATAATTTACCTAATAATTGGATTCTACTAAGTGCATAAAGCACGCATTGTCTGTATTTTAATGTATTCTATTTAACGAAATAGATAAATGGAGAAAGCTGGCCATATCATGATCCTCAATCCTCATGTTCCAATGGAATAGAGCCAAAAAGTAGCCAATTATAATGTTAACCGATAAGAAAGTACATGTATAGGCACACCAAAAACGAGATTCATCTTAAGCGGTTCCCCTAAATAAAAGTTTCTGAACTACCCTTCCGCGGACTAAAATTAGTCGCAAAGTTTAGTTCGCAAAGTTATTGTGAAATAAAGCTCGCTTTTGGTACAAAACGCTTAATCAATGGCGGATTTGGTTTAAAGACGTCTTTCGCTGTCTTTGACTTGGTTTATTTAAGTTAATTCTTAATTTGGCGACTCGATGACGCTGTCTCAGAGTCGAAGAAGTATTTCTTCAAAATGATTAGCATGGAAAGCATCAACAAATCATGTGCCTTCATATGAGGCTACGCTGACACAGCTACGTGTTATTGATGGTACTACTTTACTGCAAATTACGATTCAGTCAGCGTCAGTTATCCACCACTTGGGTGACGTACTGTGTTTATCGATTTTTCACGGTTGCCTAAAGAATGCGTTATTTCAATTGGTTCGCTCTGTTGACGTACTACTGTATACTGTTAATGTATAGGTTACGCAAATATTTTTTTCTAGTTGTTTCGTAGTTACTAGTAACATCTGACTCGCGATCACTCTTTATACAGGACTTGCGTGACATCATCAGTAGAAACTGAATTTGAGACAAAAAATGCTAAATTGTATTACAGCGGGATTAAATAGACGCCCTTACGTTTGGTAGATCCGCATTTATTTGAATAAGTCTCACTTGACGTAATTCACTTGGGGTGAGCGCTTAGAATAGAATAACGTTTCTTTTTCGAATTTCCTCAATAATGAGAAGTGTGAAGAATGTGCAACCTTTGAAAGTATACTTACTTTGGTAAAAACACTCTTACATTACATTACAACTACAAGACAAAAATAAATAGAAAGTCAACAACAAAAATGTTAAACAATGGGTCAGTTCACAAAGTTACTTTAGGCTGAAACCGCTGTTTGGTAATTTGGCCATCGATGCCATAAATGTTTCGATAGCATGCGACTGTCTGAGACAATGGGAGTTTGTAGTTTGCGATAGAAAAGGTTGAGAAACATTGCCCTAAATCTATTGTGGACAAGCACATTAGTGTCACACACACCAGCATTTTTGCAGCAACACTTATAATGAACAGGCCTATATTCGAAAACCATTTTGTCATATAGACCAATATTGTTTGTGTACCGAATATAATCATTGAGTAGAAAGACACTGCATAAATGGCGACAAGGATATAGATGATTGAACTTATGCGGAGAGGTCGGTCTTAAATAATTTGTTTAATATTTACATAACTTAATAGCCATTGGGTGGTGCGACAAACATGGCCACTGTAGTACATTCAGTTGCTAACGTTATAACTGGTATCCCAGCACCTGCAGTTTTCGCAGTCGTCAGGGAAGTCTCCAATCCCGTGGAATACTTGGATTAGAACTTTTGAAAACTACTTGTTAGAGGCATGTTTAGATGCGAAGGCGGAGAAAGATAGGTGCAGAGCGTTATTGATCTCGTGTATGTGATGTGAAGGACAGCGTTTTGCTTACATAGTTGATGGTGGTTCAATTTCTACTCTCGATGAGTTGAAAGACAGCTTACAGACCTATTTTGTTGGATACACTTCTAAGTGGACCAACAAGTTCAGTAAGCGCAAGCAGAGGCCTAATGAGACGATTGAAAGTCACACGACTGAGTTGCGCGAAATCGCATCAAAGTGTGAGTTTACTAATGTACCGATCCACTCCATGAAGGGTTACTAGGTCAGTTTATTACTCATATTGGCATAAAAAGACAGCAGTGTGCGAAAAGTTTTGCTAGAAAATGACGAAAAACTCACGTTCCAAAAAGCTTTGGAGATCGCGAAAGAGTACGAGAGAGTAACCAAAGACAGCAACCTCATAAATCAGAGGGTTCAGGTGAGCCAAGGCACTAATTCAGTCTACATGTGTGGCATTTCTACTCGTAGACATAAGCATAGTCAACGTACCGGCACGCTTTGTCAGGCCCAGAAGCTCCAACAGGCCGAGGCCAAGTATAAGGCAGTGTTTCCGCTGTGGTAGTGACAATCACGCAGCTTCAGACCGTAAGTGTCCAGCCCGAGATAAGAAGTAAGAGGTGTAACTTTTGCAAGGAAATGTGACATTTCTCCAAAGTTAGTCAGATAATAAATGCAACAGATCATAATCCACAAGATCAGAACAGAAATAAGGAAGATAATAGGTCTCGAAAGATTTGTTAGCAAGGTTAGCGAAGTTCATGACCAAGGACCTACGATATGCTTGCTGAGCGAGGTTAGAGAAGTTAACGAGAATGTGCCTACAGTTTGCTCTGTGACTGTCTACGGAACCAGCCGCGAACAGGACGAGAAGCTAAGATCCACATTGCTGTTTGAGAAGAAGGACCTTGTATGTCTTGTAGGAATAATTGACACTGGTTCAGCTGTCAGTGTTATGCCGCTTCATATTATGCTCACCTATTGGTCAGAGGAAAAGATTCGTCGGAATCTCACAGTATGTAAGACTCATGTCATAACGTATGCAGGAGACATGCTGAAGGTTATAGGAAGACTCAAGTTAGAATGCACTTCTCCAGACAGAATTGGGAGTCGAGTTGCATTCTGCATTGTGGTGGGGATATGAAGGCAGTTCTTTTGGTCTTGCCACAATCTGAGAATTCCTTATTACTACCAGGGATTTTCTGAAGATTTATGACGAGGTGACCATAAATAATCTCTCTGAAGTCAACGCTTACCCCGAGACGACTCCAGGGGCGATCAAGAATTTTGTCCACAAGGCACGTGTCAGCAAAAATGTGAAACCAACACGGCAACAGCTACGCAGATTTTTTTTGCTCTAAGAAGCGGAGTGATGAAGACAGCATTGAAAGAATTGACGTTTCAGAATGTGTATCAAACCTGGTATTGGTACAGAAAGCCGATGGTAGGTTACTTGTTTGAGTCAACATGAGAGCAGCTAACGAGGCTCGAGCAGTAGTTGTGGTGGTTAACCAATTCCCAGGATCTCTGAACTTTTGTAGTCTATGAAAGACTCTGTTATGTGCTCGAAACTGGATCTCTCTGAAGCTTATCTCCAGTGGCCATTTCATGAGCAAAGCCGCGGCCTGACAACTTTTGTCATAAGAGATGGCTGAAGGCGGGAGGACTATAATTAATCAATGATGTGAAAAAAATCAGCTTTCTCTCCCGAGTAATTTAATGCCACAAATAATTACGAATAAAAAATATGTACACAGCCGACGTTTCGGGTCCAGACCCTTTCTCAAGGCAAGGCAGCAATAAAATGACACTGTCTAAACTGGCTCGTTAGATACGCAGTATAGCTCCGGTTGTCTCATGACGTCTGTTCATTTTAAGATGGCACTTATTGATTAATCGCGATTCCACCACGCTTGTTTCAACAGGATCATTTAAGCAGCGAAGAAATTCAACATCAAAATCATCAATCGAACCGTTAACAAGACAGGTCTTACTGTGTTCAGACAAAGCACTTAGATCATTTTTATTACGAATACTGAGACTGTGTTCGTTGTATCTAATGTAGGATGGTCTAGCAGTTTTGCCTATATATTTATCACCACACTTTCTACAAGAGAATTGATATACAACACACGATGTCTCACAGTTATGATTTTGGGATAGCTTGTTGCATATTCTACAATCATTGTGTTTACTTTTTTTGCCTTTTTTCTTCAAAACATTACGCAGTTTTTTGTTGCCAGTACTGACGAGACGGACATTCAACCTATGTTTTCTTATTTGGTAATTAATTTTCCGATTAAGACTGTCGCTTATAAACAGTAACTTCAAAATGCTTTTTTTATCATCGTTGATTTTACTAGTTTTATTTTTTTGGGTATTTCTATCAGATACACTCAAATCTTTATTAGTGTATCCATTAAATTTTAAATTTTCTTTACATTTTTTCTCCGATTCCATTTTAATGTTATCAGAGAGCGTTGAACTACATCGATTACGTGTGTCTATAATGTTCTGCTTTACGAAATTAGTTTTGACGGAGCTCGGTAGCCAACTATCTTTTTTCAAAGCATTGCCAGACGATATGTCTTTTACATATTTTTTGTGCATGATTTTCCTATTCTCTAACCAAATACTTAAATCTAAAAAATTCAGTAACCCATCTTCGGGGTTTTCAATGGTAAACTTTATGTTGTCATCAATCGAATTGAATGTCTCTAATATGAAGTCACAGTATTCTTTGTTTCTTTGCAACGGACCGATGATGCAGTCATCAATGTATCTTTTATAAATCCAGTTATTTAACTGTAGGCGTGAATTTATAATAGACATTGCCTTTTCTTCTATATAACCCATGAATATGATCGAAAATGGGGGTGCATAATGAGAGCCCATCGGACACCCTTTAATTTGTAAATAATTTTTATTGTTATATTCAATCTCATAGTTGTAGGAGACGAATTTGATCATGCTGATGAATTGATCTGGAGTAATTCCGAAGTTATCAATATCAGTCCAATGATTTTTAGCGAAATCAGAAATCACGCAAATAGCTCTGTCAATTGGAACGCTGGGGTAAAGGTTCACAACATCTAAAGAAATAAATGTGGAATTTTCGGCTATGTCATTAGAGTTTAATTTCTCGAAGTCATTCATTAGTTGCAAGGAGCTTGATAGATGTGCTGGTACGTAATTAGTCAATTGATTTAATATTCTACCGCAAAACCAATCGATTTTGTTTCCTGGTGTATTCACCACCGAAGCTATAGGCCTCAGGGGAAAAGAATTTTTATCAGTTTTCTCCTTGTGATCTTTAATTAATGTATAGAAAGAAGCTGGTGAAGTGCCTGATACCAACATACGCTGCATGTTAGAACTACTCATTTTGCTTTTTAAGACGTTATTAACTAATTGGTTCGCTTGTTTTTCTAGAGATTTGTGCTTACTTTTATCAATGCGTTTATAGATAGCTTCATCCATGAGGATACTCTCGGTTCTATTGACAATATCATTGTCATGGGTAACACAAAACCGGTTACTTTTGTCTGTGGCGACAACAGATAATTCGTTTTGTTTTAAAAAGTGCTTACTATTTTCTATTTGTTTGTTAATTTTCCTAAATGATTTACTTTGCTTACAAAATTCGGCCTCCTGACTAACGGCATTAATAACCTCTTTTTTGAAAAGGGCAAGATTTAACTCCTCGTCGTTAGGCATCGTTTTTGGCATTTTAATTCTATTTTTATGGAATGGAATATTGATACTAGCAGTGCTACTGTGTGTATTTGAAGGGTTAGACATAAACACATCATCACTGTCATCGATCTGGCTACGCCAGCGAAGATTAAAAGTTAGTTTGTCTAATGCAAGCTCAACATCATCCATGAAGTTGTCATTTAAGAGAGGTGGAATGCGAAAATTTGGACCTTTAGCAATGAGATCACTTAAGTAGCTAGGTAGAAAAATATCAGTCTCATTGCTGTATTCTTTGCAATTACGATTGCCATGAGACGACTGGGGCTTACCTGTGGTATCCATGAGAGCTGGAGAGCGGCATAAGTATTCATCCACATGTTCAAAAGGAAACTTTGGCACATAATCACACTTGTATGAATCTCGTTCCCATGGGAATATATTATTTGAAATTTTACTCCACTTTGCAAAATGACGCGAATATTTCAAACATTCCTCTTTACGTAAATCCTCAACTAAGCTAGCAAGCATATGATGTAGAACAGGACGACTGACATCTCTAGTTATTGTCAAATAGTCGTAACCACGTTGCTGCTCCAAAAGGAACAGTTTTTCTCGCAATTGTGCCATGGAAGTACGAAGAAGTTCCATTTCCAACGACTTCGTTTTTCTGAGGACAACTCTATTTTCCAACATATCCTCCGGTACGTTAATCATATTGGAGATGAATATAGGAACGACCGCATTTGAAATACACGCTTGCAAAAATAGTAAGCCGCACATAACTCGGACGTATCTTACCTGCAAGTTAATAAAAGATTTTGCATGAGCTCGCACATCAGAATTGGTGATGGCGGAAATTACATAAGAGATGGCTGAAGGCGGGAGGACTATAATTAATCAATGATGTGAAAAAAATCAGCTTTCTCTCCCGAGTAATTTAATGCCACAAATAATTACGAATAAAAAATATGTACACAGCCGACGTTTCGGGTCCAGACCCTTTCTCAAGGCAAGGCAGCAATAAAATGACACTGTCTAAACTGGCTCGTTAGATACGCAGTATAGCTCCGGTTGTCTCATGACGTCTGTTCATTTTAGGATGGCACTTATTGATTAATCGCGATTCCACCACGCTTGTTTCAACAGGATCATTTAAGCAGCGAAGAAATTCAACATCAAAATCATCAATCGAACCGTTAACAAGACAGGTCTTACTGTGTTCAGACAAAGCACTTAGATCATTTTTATTACGAATACTGAGACTGTGTTCGTTGTATCTAATGTAGGATGGTCTAGCAGTTTTGCCTATATATTTATCACCACACTTTCTACAAGAGAATTGATATACAACACACGATGTCTCACAGTTATGATTTTGGGATAGCTTGTTGCATATTCTACAATCATTGTGTTTACTTTTTTTGCCTTTTTTCTTCAAAACATTACGCAGTTTTTTGTTGCCCGTACTGACGAGACGGACATTCAACCTATGTTTTCTTATTTGGTAATTAATTTTCCGATTAAGACTGTCGCTTATAAACGGTAACTTCAAAATGCTTTTTTTATCATCGTTGATTTTACTAGTTTTATTTTTTTGGGTATTTCTATCAGATACACTCAAATCCTTATTAGTGTATCCATTAAATTTTAAATTTTCTTTACATTTTTTCTCCGATTCCATTTTAATGTTATCAGAGAGCGTTGAACTACATCGATTACGTGTGTCTATAATGTTCTGCTTTACGAAATTAGTTTTGACGGAGCTCGGTAGCCAACTATCTTTTTTCAAAGCATTGCCAGACGATATGTCTTTTACATATTTTTTGTGCATGATTTTCCTATTCTCTAACCAAATACTTAAATCTAAAAAATTCAGTAACCCATCTTCGGGGTTTTCAATGGTAAACTTTATGTTGTCATCAATCGAATTGAATGTCTCTAATATGAAGTCACAGTATTCTTTGTTTCTTTGCAACGGACCGATGATGCAGTCATCAATGTATCTTTTATAAATCCAGTTATTTAACTGTAGGTGTGAATTTATATTAGACATTGCCTTTTCTTCTATATAACCCATGAATATGATCGAAAATGGGGGTGCATAATGAGAGCCCATCGGACACCCTTTAATTTGTAAATAATTTTTATTGTTATATTCAATCTCATAGTTGTAGGAGACGAATTTGATCATGCTGATGAATTGATCTGGAGTAATTCCGAAGTTATCAATATCAGTCCAATGATTTTTAGCGAAATCAGAAATCACGCAAATAGCTCTGTCAATTGGAACGCTGGGGTAAAGGTTCACAACATCTAAAGAAATAAATGTGGAATTTTCGGCTATGTCATTAGAGTTTAATTTCTCGAAGTCATTCATTAGTTGCAAGGAGCTTGATAGATGTGCTGGTACGTAATTAGTCAATTGATTTAATATTCTACCGAAAAACCTATCGATTTTGTTTCCTGGTGTATTCACCCCCGAAGCTATAGGCCTCAGGGGAAAAGAATTTTTATCAGTTTTCTCCTTGTGATCTTTAATTAATGTATAGAAAGAAGCTGGTGAAGTGCCTGATACCAACATACGCTGCATGTTAGAACTACTCATTTTGCTTTTTAAGACGTTATTAACTAATTGGTTCGCTTGTTTTTCTAGAGATTTGTGCTTACTTTTATCAATGCGTTTATAGATAGCTTCATCCATGAGGATACTCTCGGTTCTATTGACAATATCATTGTCATGGGTAACACAAAGCCGGTTACTTTTGTCTGTGGCGACAACAGATAATTCGTTTTGTTTTAAAAAGTGCTTACTATTTTCTATTTGTTTGTTAATTTTCCTAAATGATTTACTTTGCTTACAAAATTCGGCCTCCTGACTAACGGCATTAATAACCTCTTTTTTGAAAAGGGCAAGATTTAACTCCTCGTCGTTAGGCATCGTTTTTGGCATTTTAATTCTATTTTTATGGAATGGAATATTGATACTAGCAGTGCTACTGTGTGTATTTGAAGGGTTAGACATAAACACATCATCACTGTCATCGATCTGGCTACGCCAGCGAAGATTAAAAGTTAGTTTGTCTAATGCAAGCTCAACATCATCCATGAAGTTGTCATTTAAGAGAGGTGGAATGCGAAAATTTGGACCTTTAGCAATGAGATCACTTAAGTAGCTAGGTAGAAAAATATCAGTCTCATTGCTGTATTCTTTGCAATTACGATTGCCATGAGACGACTGGGGCTTACCTGTGGTATCCATGAGAGCTGGAGAGCGGCATAAGTATTCATCCACATGTTCAAAAGGAAACTTTGGCACATAATCACACTTGTATGAATCTCGTTCCCATGGGAATATATTATTTGAAATTTTACTCCACTTTGCAAAATGACGCGAATATTTCAAACATTCCTCTTTACGTAAATCCTCAACTAAGCTAGCAAGCATATGATGTAGAACAGGACGACTGACATCTCTAGTTATTGTCAAATAGTCGTAACCACGTTGCTGCTCCAAAAGGAACAGTTTTTCTCGCAATTGTGCCATGGAAGTACGAAGAAGTTCCATTTCCAACGACTTCGTTTTTCTGAGGACAACTCTATTTTCCAACATATCCTCCGGTACGTTAATCATATTGGAGATGAATATAGGAACGACCGCATTTGAAATACACGCTTGCAAAAATAGTAAGCCGCACATAACTCGGACGTATCTTACCTGCAAGTTAATAAAAGATTTTGCATGAGCTCGCACATCAGAATTGGTGATGGCGGAAATTACATAAGAGATGGCTGAAGGCGGGAGGACTATAATTAATCAATGATGTGAAAAAAATCAGCTTTCTCTCCCGAGTAATTTAATGCCACAAATAATTACGAATAAAAAATATGTACACAGCCGACGTTTCGGGTCCAGACCCTTTCTCAAGGCAAGGCAGCAATAAAATGACACTGTCTAAACTGGCTCGTTAGATACGCAGTATAGCTCCGGTTGTCTCATGACGTCTGTTCATTTTAGGATGGCACTTATTGATTAATCGCGATTCCACCACGCTTGTTTCAACAGGATCATTTAAGCAGCGAAGAAATTCAACATCAAAATCATCAATCGAACCGTTAACAAGACAGGTCTTACTGTGTTCAGACAAAGCACTTAGATCATTTTTATTACGAATACTGAGACTGTGTTCGTTGTATCTAATGTAGGATGGTCTAGCAGTTTTGCCTATATATTTATCACCACACTTTCTACAAGAGAATTGATATACAACACACGATGTCTCACAGTTATGATTTTGGGATAGCTTGTTGCATATTCTACAATCATTGTGTTTACTTTTTTTGCCTTTTTTCTTCAAAACATTACGCAGTTTTTTGTTGCCCGTACTGACGAGACGGACATTCAACCTATGTTTTCTTATTTGGTAATTAATTTTCCGATTAAGACTGTCGCTTATAAACGGTAACTTCAAAATGCTTTTTTTATCATCGTTGATTTTACTAGTTTTATTTTTTTGGGTATTTCTATCAGATACACTCAAATCCTTATTAGTGTATCCATTAAATTTTAAATTTTCTTTACATTTTTTCTCCGATTCCATTTTAATGTTATCAGAGAGCGTTGAACTACATCGATTACGTGTGTCTATAATGTTCTGCTTTACGAAATTAGTTTTGACGGAGCTCGGTAGCCAACTATCTTTTTTCAAAGCATTGCCAGACGATATGTCTTTTACATATTTTTTGTGCATGATTTTCCTATTCTCTAACCAAATACTTAAATCTAAAAAATTCAGTAACCCATCTTCGGGGTTTTCAATGGTAAACTTTATGTTGTCATCAATCGAATTGAATGTCTCTAATATGAAGTCACAGTATTCTTTGTTTCTTTGCAACGGACCGATGATGCAGTCATCAATGTATCTTTTATAAATCCAGTTATTTAACTGTAGGTGTGAATTTATATTAGACATTGCCTTTTCTTCTATATAACCCATGAATATGATCGAAAATGGGGGTGCATAATGAGAGCCCATCGGACACCCTTTAATTTGTAAATAATTTTTATTGTTATATTCAATCTCATAGTTGTAGGAGACGAATTTGATCATGCTGATGAATTGATCTGGAGTAATTCCGAAGTTATCAATATCAGTCCAATGATTTTTAGCGAAATCAGAAATCACGCAAATAGCTCTGTCAATTGGAACGCTGGGGTAAAGGTTCACAACATCTAAAGAAATAAATGTGGAATTTTCGGCTATGTCATTAGAGTTTAATTTCTCGAAGTCATTCATTAGTTGCAAGGAGCTTGATAGATGTGCTGGTACGTAATTAGTCAATTGATTTAATATTCTACCGCAAAACCAATCGATTTTGTTTCCTGGTGTATTCACCCCCGAAGCTATAGGCCTCAGGGGAAAAGAATTTTTATCAGTTTTCTCCTTGTGATCTTTAATTAATGTATAGAAAGAAGCTGGTGAAGTGCCTGATACCAACATACGCTGCATGTTAGAACTACTCATTTTGCTTTTTAAGACGTTATTAACTAATTGGTTCGCTTGTTTTTCTAGAGATTTGTGCTTACTTTTATCAATGCGTTTATAGATAGCTTCATCCATGAGGATACTCTCGGTTCTATTGACAATATCATTGTCATGGGTAACACAAAGCCGGTTACTTTTGTCTGTGGCGACAACAGATAATTCGTTTTGTTTTAAAAAGTGCTTACTATTTTCTATTTGTTTGTTAATTTTCCTAAATGATTTACTTTGCTTACAAAATTCGGCCTCCTGACTAACGGCATTAATAACCTCTTTTTTGAAAAGGGCAAGATTTAACTCCTCGTCGTTAGGCATCGTTTTTGGCATTTTAATTCTATTTTTATGGAATGGAATATTGATACTAGCAGTGCTACTGTGTGTATTTGAAGGGTTAGACATAAACACATCATCACTGTCATCGATCTGGCTACGCCAGCGAAGATTAAAAGTTAGTTTGTCTAATGCAAGCTCAACATCATCCATGAAGTTGTCATTTAAGAGAGGTGGAATGCGAAAATTTGGACCTTTAGCAATGAGATCACTTAAGTAGCTAGGTAGAAAAATATCAGTCTCATTGCTGTATTCTTTGCAATTACGATTGCCATGAGACGACTGGGGCTTACCTGTGGTATCCATGAGAGCTGGAGAGCGGCATAAGTATTCATCCACATGTTCAAAAGGAAACTTTGGCACATAATCACACTTGTATGAATCTCGTTCCCATGGGAATGTATTATTTGAAATTTTACTCCACTTTGCAAAATGACGCGAATATTTCAAACATTCCTCTTTACGTAAATCCTCAACTAAGCTAGCAAGCATATGATGTAGAACAGGACGACTGACATCTCTAGTTATTGTCAAATAGTCGTAACCACGTTGCTGCTCCAAAAGGAACAGTTTTTCTCGCAATTGTGCCATGGAAGTACGAAGAAGTTCCATTTCCAACGACTTCGTTTTTCTGAGGACAACTCTATTTTCCAACATATCCTCCGGTACGTTAATCATATTGGAGATGAATATAGGAACGACCGCATTTGAAATACACGCTTGCAAAAATAGTAAGCCGCACATAACTCGGACGTATCTTACCTGCAAGTTAATAAAAGATTTTGCATGAGCTCGCACATCAGAATTGGTGATGGCGGAAATTACATAAGAGATGGCTGAAGGCGGGAGGACTATAATTAATCAATGATGTGAAAAAAATCAGCTTTCTCTCCCGAGTAATTTAATGCCACAAATAATTACGAATAAAAAATATGTACACAGCCGACGTTTCGGGTCCAGACCCTTTCTCAAGGCAAGGCAGCAATAAAATGACACTGTCTAAACTGGCTCGTTAGATACGCAGTATAGCTCCGGTTGTCTCATGACGTCTGTTCATTTTAGGATGGCACTTATTGATTAATCGCGATTCCACCACGCTTGTTTCAACAGGATCATTTAAGCAGCGAAGAAATTCAACATCAAAATCATCAATCGAACCGTTAACAAGACAGGTCTTACTGTGTTCAGACAAAGCACTTAGATCATTTTTATTACGAATACTGAGACTGTGTTCGTTGTATCTAATGTAGGATGGTCTAGCAGTTTTGTCTATATATTTATCACCACACTTTCTACAAGAGAATTGATATACAACACACGATGTCTCACAGTTATGATTTTGGGATAGCTTGTTGCATATTCTACAATCATTGTGTTTACTTTTTTTGCCTTTTTTCTTCAAAACATTACGCAGTTTTTTGTTGCCCGTACTGACGAGACGGACATTCAACCTATGTTTTCTTATTTGGTAATTAATTTTCCGATTAAGACTGTCGCTTATAAACGGTAACTTCAAAATGCTTTTTTTATCATCGTTGATTTTACTAGTTTTATTTTTTTGGGTATTTCTATCAGATACACTCAAATCCTTATTAGTGTATCCATTAAATTTTAAATTTTCTTTACATTTTTTCTCCGATTCCATTTTAATGTTATCAGAGAGCGTTGAACTACATCGATTACGTGTGTCTATAATGTTCTGCTTTACGAAATTAGTTTTGACGGAGCTCGGTAGCCAACTATCTTTTTTCAAAGCATTGCCAGACGATATGTCTTTTACATATTTTTTGTGCATGATTTTCCTATTCTCTAACCAAATACTTAAATCTAAAAAATTCAGTAACCCATCTTCGGGGTTTTCAATGGTAAACTTTATGTTGTCATCAATCGAATTGAATGTCTCTAATATGAAGTCACAGTATTCTTTGTTTCTTTGCAACGGACCGATGATGCAGTCATCAATGTATCTTTTATAAATCCAGTTATTTAACTGTAGGTGTGAATTTATATTAGACATTGCCTTTTCTTCTATATAACCCATGAATATGATCGAAAATGGGGGTGCATAATGAGAGCCCATCGGACACCCTTTAATTTGTAAATAATTTTTATTGTTATATTCAATCTCATAGTTGTAGGAGACGAATTTGATCATGCTGATGAATTGATCTGGAGTAATTCCGAAGTTATCAATATCAGTCCAATGATTTTTAGCGAAATCAGAAATCACGCAAATAGCTCTGTCAATTGGAACGCTGGGGTAAAGGTTCACAACATCTAAAGAAATAAATGTGGAATTTTCGGCTATGTCATTAGAGTTTAATTTCTCGAAGTCATTCATTAGTTGCAAGGAGCTTGATAGATGTGCTGGTACGTAATTAGTCAATTGATTTAATATTCTACCGCAAAACCAATCGATTTTGTTTCCTGGTGTATTCACCACCGAAGCTATAGGCCTCAGGGGAAAAGAATTTTTATCAGTTTTCTCCTTGTGATCTTTAATTAATGTATAGAAAGAAGCTGGTGAAGTGCCTGATACCAACATACGCTGCATGTTAGAACTACTCATTTTGCTTTTTAAGACGTTATTAACTAATTGGTTCGCTTGTTTTTCTAGAGATTTGTGCTTACTTTTATCAATGCGTTTATAGATAGCTTCATCCATGAGGATACTCTCGGTTCTATTGACAATATCATTGTCATGGGTAACACAAAGCCGGTTACTTTTGTCTGTGGCGACAACAGATAATTCGTTTTGTTTTAAAAAGTGCTTACTATTTTCTATTTGTTTGTTAATTTTCCTAAATGATTTACTTTGCTTACAAAATTCGGCCTCCTGACTAACGGCATTAATAACCTCTTTTTTGAAAAGGGAAAGATTTAACTCCTCGTCGTTAGGCATCGTTTTTGGCATTTTAATTCTATTTTTATGGAATGGAATATTGATACTAGCAGTGCTACTGTGTGTATTTGAAGGGTTAGACATAAACACATCATCACTGTCATCGATCTGGCTACGCCAGCGAAGATTAAAAGTTAGTTTGTCTAATGCAAGCTCAACATCATCCATGAAGTTGTCATTTAAGAGAGGTGTGTATTGACGCAAGGAAAAACAGCAATTCGTGTCAATAAGTTGGTGCTCTCTTCTCAATAGAACATGCTTATGTCATACTTGATGTGATATGAGTTTCAGCTTTATTCACAGCTAATGGTCAATAGTGACGTCACATGCAGTTAGCACGGGAAGAGGGAAAGTCGCGATTAGATAATCACACACAGACTTCCAATATGCGAACGGAACGGCAACGCACAACAGCTCAAACTCCCACACGCCCCCCAGGTCGACAGACCTCACACGCACACCACATCACTAAGTCACCGAATCTATCCGGCGGCTTCCTCTCGCGAATGCTACGACGTAAAATACTGGCCTCATTATCCTCATCATCTTCACCGCTTAAACCGCTTTCATCACTGTTTGAGTATGTAGGAAACGTATCTAACGTACACTCCTCACCAGGGACTAGCCTTAGGTGTGAAACGTGGCGTGCAACGCCATCTTCATTCAGAATAACACTTACGCTAGAACAGATGGTAGTTATCCGATGGGGACCCGACCAAGTACTATCGCACCTCCCCGAAACACTCTTCAGGTAAACTCTGTCGCCAATACTGAAGGGATTTCTATCTAAATCCTCATACTTTGAACTTTCTTCACCGCGTCGATTAGCTTCATTCCCGCCTTTGCCGTGATAGCTTGTATTGACGCAAGGAAAATCAGCAATTCGTGTCAATAAGTAGGTGCTCTCTTCTCAATAGAACATGCTTATGTCATACTTGATGTGATATGAGTTTCAGCTTTATTCACAGCTAATGGTCAATAGTGACGTCACATGCAGTTAGCACGGGAAGAGGGAAAGTCGCGATTAGATAATCACACACAGACTTCCAATATGCGAACGGAACGGCAACGCACAACAGCTCAAACTCCCACAAGGTGGAATGCGAAAATTTGGACCTTTAGCAATGAGATCACTTAAGTAGCTAGGTAGAAAAATATCAGTCTCATTGCTGTATTCTTTGCAATTACGATTGCCATGAGACAACTGGGGCTTACCTGTGGTCTATCTATAAACGCATTGATAAAAGTAAGCACAAATCTCTAGAAAAACAAGCGAACCAATTAGTTAATAACGTCTTAAAAAGCAAAATGAGTAGTTCTAACATGCAGCGTATGTTGGTATCAGGCACTTCACCAGCTTCTTTCTATACATTAATTAAAGATCACAAGGAGAAAACTGATAAAAATTCTTTTCCCCTGAGGCCTATAGCTTCGGTGGCGAATACACCAGGAAACAAAATCGATTGGTTTTGCGGTAGAATATTAAATCAATTGACTAATTACGTACCAGCACATCTATCAAGCTCCTTGCAACTAATGAATGACTTCGAGAAATTAAACTCTAATGACATAGCCGAAAATTCCACATTTATTTCTTTAGATGTTGTGAACCTTTACCCCAGCGTTCCAATTGACAGAGCTATTTGCGTGATTTCTGATTTCGCTAAAAATCATTGGACTGATATTGATAACTTCGGAATTACTCCAGATCAATTCATCAGCATGATCAAATTCGTCTCCTACAACTATGAGATTGAATATAACAATAAAAATTATTTACAAATTAAAGGGTGTCCGATGGGCTCTCATTATGCACCCCCATTTTCGATCATATTCATGGGTTATATAGAAGAAAAGGCAATGTCTATTATAAATTCACGCCTACAGTTAAATAACTGGATTTATAAAAGATACATTGATGACTGCATCATCGGTCCGTTGCAAAGAAACAAAGAATACTGTGACTTCATATTAGAGACATTCAATTCGATTGATGACAACATAAAGTTTACCATTGAAAACCCCGAAGATGGGTTACTGAATTTTTTAGATTTAAGTATTTGGTTAGAGAATAGGAAAATCATGCACAAAAAATATGTAAAAGACATATCGTCTGGCAATGCTTTGAAAAAAGATAGTTGGCTACCGAGCTCCGTCAAAACTAATTTCGTAAAGCAGAACATTATAGACACACGTAATCGATGTAGTTCAACGCTCTCTGATAACATTAAAATGGAATCGGAGAAAAAATGTAAAGAAAATTTAAAATTTAATGGATACACTAATAAAGATTTGAGTGTATCTGATAGAAATACCCAAAAAAATAAAACTAGTAAAATCAACGATGATAAAAAAAGCATTTTGAAGTTACTGTTTATAAGCGACAGTCTTAATCGGAAAATTAATTACCAAATAAGAAAACATAGGTTGAATGTCCGTCTCGTCAGTACTGGCAACAAAAAACTGCGTAATGTTTTGAAGAAAAAAGGCAAAAAAGTAAACACAATGATTGTAGAATATGCAACAAGCTATCCCAAAATCATAACTGTGAGACATCGTGTGTTGTATATCAATTCTCTTGTAGAAAGTGTGGTGATAAATATATAGGCAAAACTGCTAGACCATTCTACATTAGATACAACGAACACAGTCTCAGTATTCGTAATAAAAATGATCTAAGTGCTTTGTCTGAACACAGTAAGACCTGTCTTGTTAACGGTTCGATTGATGATTTTGATGTTGAATTTCTTCGCTGCTTAAATGATCCTGTTGAAACAAGCGTGGTGGAATCGCGATTAATCAATAAGTGCCATCCTAAAATGAACAGACGTCATGAGACAACCGGAGCTATACTGCGTATCTAACGAGCCAGTTTAGACAGTGTCATTTTATTGCTGCCTTGCCTTGAGAAAGGGTCTGGACCCGAAACGTCGGCTGTGTACATATTTTTTATTCGTAATTATTTGTGGCATTAAATTACTCGGGAGAGAAAGCTGATTTTTTTCACATCATTGATTAACTTTTGTCATCCCTGATGGTCTGGTTAGGTTCAAATGTTGCCCTTTCGGATGAGCCTCTTGCCCTGCAGCTCTTCAGTCAGTGATGAGTAAGATTTTGTTTGGACTGGAAGGTGTGGCGTGCTTAGATGATATCCTGATTTCTGGCCCAACAGTTGATTCACAGAGCGAGAGACTTCATGAAGCTCTGAAATTGTTAGTGGGGCACAATGTGAAGCTGTATAGAAGCAAGTGCATTTTCGGAGCCAGAAGTATATCGTACCTTGTACACCAGGTTGACGCGACAGGCATAGGCCTGTCGTAGTATAAGGCCTTATGCCTTATGCAAAGTATAAGGCATAAGGCGATAGTGGAAGCACCTGCACCCACTTGCTTGACAGAGATAAGGACGACTCTGGGAGTTTTCGGTTTTTACTCCAGACATTTACCTAACTTTGCTACTTTGGTAGAACCTCTACGTCTGCTGTCGAATGTACAGCAGTTCATTTGGACAGCTCAGACTCAGAGCGCCTTCATTAAGCTCAAAGCTATGATCAGCAACAACCCCGCACTTGCCCCATTTCACGCTGCACTTCCTGTTTTCCTTCCACAGATGCTTCCAATGTTGGTCTAGGTGCGACTCTTTGCGTCATTGATCCTATATTAGGAAAGTGCACAGTCCAGTTCGCTTCACGGCGATTGACAGACTTGGGTAGAAAATTCTCGACAACAGAAAAGTTGAGTCTTTAACTTGTGAGGGCATGTGAGAAGTGGAGAGCAATGGTGAGTGATGTCTTAGAAACGGACCACGAGCCGTTAATGTTGATTTTCTCAAAAAAAGGCTTTGACAGGATGAGTCTCAGGTGGGCCACTAGATTGATGGCTTTTAACTTCGAAATCCGGTATAAGCGTGGGTCGGAGAATGTGATCACAGATTTTTGCTCCAGGTTCCCTGTCGAGGTGCAGTCTACCGTCTAACAGTCGATGACGACGAGGAAATTTTTTTAGTCTTGAAAACGGGATGACCGAAGAGAAACGGAAATCCGGTTGACATTAAACCATACTTCAGGTGAAAGAGGAATTGTCTACCCATAAGGGACATGTGTTGAGAAGCAGCAGGCTTGTTGTTCTAGTGGTTTCTCTGAGAGGCAAAATCATGAGTGTAGCTCATGAGAACCATCAAGCATGCAAAGAACTAGAGCCAGAATTCGCTCAAGTCATTGCTGGCATGGATTCGATATTGATGTGGAGGAAGCTGCATGGTCTTGCGTGATGTGTTCAGAAACCAGCAAAACTTTTAAAGCAGGCCAGGAAAAGAACAGTTGCCTTCGTCAAATGACCCTTAGGACCGAAGTTCTATTGACATTAAAGGTTCAATGAATCACTTGCATCCGGATGAACGATTTGCCATTGTTATAGCGGATTAATACAGTAAATGGTCTGAGGTCGCATTTTTAGCGTCCTCATCCAAGCGTCGAGTCATCCAAGTGCTGAAGCAGGTGATGAGTCGAGAATGGGTACCGCGGCATATACTGTTAGAAAACGTTGTGCAACTCACTTCAAAAGAGTTCCAAAGCTAGGATAACTACACTAAACACATTTGGACGTCACTATATAATCCCGAGTCGAATGCTGTGGTAAAAAGATTTAACCGAACACTCGCACAGCAAATAGAGACTGGAGTGTGAGAAAAAGACCGCTGTAAAACCTATGTCCATTCATTCTTGCAGAACTATAGAGCTGCACAACATGCTGTCACTATGACCTCCCCAAGTTTTCTGCTACACACTAGATGAGGACAAAACTTCAGTTGTTCAGTGAGAACCATAGAGCTCATAAGAGTTAGGTTACAGTCGAGGACGCTCCGTTTAGGAATGGGGAGAGAGTTTGCATCAAGCACCTGAGGACAGCCAGACAGGATATGTACATAGGAATCAGGCAGTGGAGAAACTGATAGGCTTTGTCTTTTATATTGGATAACGGAGAGAAATGGCACACCCGGAATATTTCCCGACAGTCCAGAGAAGCAGAGGAGCCTAAGATATTTGGAAAAGAGGGAGAAGAGACAAGAAGTGAGAGAGCAGAGGACGAGCAAGTCACAAGGATGGATCGGTCGGAGCGTGACACGATGAAGAATCGACCCAAGCGAGTCACAGGGGAGAACCGGCCTCAGGCAGACACGAGGGAGAATCATCGAATCGAGCGTGTCACGTTGGAGAACAGGTCTGTGCGGTACACAATGGACGACTGGGTCGAACAAACAACATAATCCCAGCGTAGGGCAACTACACCTTTTTAATCTCAAGTTCAGAAGTTTTAAAATGAAATTCAGAAATTTTAAAGTCAAATTCAGAAATGTTAAAATCAATTTCAGAAGTATTAAAATGAAATTCAGAAATTTTTAAATCAAATTCAGAAATTTTAAAGTCATATTCAGAACATTTAAAATGAAATTCAGAAAATTTAAAATCTATTTCAGAAGAATTTTTAACATTTAAAAACTATCAAACAACACTATATTCTCAGTAACTGAACACATGGGATCGCTTCAACCGCTTTGGTTAACGCCCACATTGCCTGACAAGGTCCAAAGTGCACATCCTCCTAGAATATTTTACAAACTTGTGAAACCGATATCGTTGCGTATTTGCAATTACAATAGATTGCTATCGAGTTTGTCGTTGTCCGACATATCTAATATTTCAACTTCTGCTTGTATTTGTTCTAGTAAACCCGATTTTATTTACGCTCCTTTCGGTCATTGATGATTACTCAGTGGCACGAGAAAGTTCCTTTGAGTTCTTTTTAGAACTGTTTAACGTATTGGTTACAACAGCACTGTATTTATACGCCTTCGGATTGGAGAACGCCATCAATTCTCATCAGGACTACTTTAATTAATACTTCAAATTAGTAAGCATTACATTCTGCTATATAAATCACTGCTGGGATGACTTTCATCATTGTATGAGTATGATATACCAATAGACCAGATGAACTTCGCCTTTCAGTTCGTTGCTCCAGCCAGCTAGTGAGAATCGGGTTGTGACAGCTAGTGCCATAGATGAGGTATATATGAGTATTCACTTTCTGCAGCACATAATTGTTTGTGACCTGAATGGATTTCACAATCAACTTCTGGGTAAAGTTGTTAAGGGCATGTCATGCGATGATCAGGGCTCGGCAATGCATACATTATAAAATATGCATACTAAAACATCATGAAAAGACTCATGATGAGACGCGACGGCGAGAAGGTTTTCGATCTGGACAAGATTCGGGTGTGACTCAACACGTGAAATTTCTAAAAATACCAGATGATTAGTTTGCAGTGATATTATAAAGTCTACTCTATAAGAATTTGATGCGGACAAACACTGATTCCACTGATGGTAATTCTATGGTAATAAGCTGTGGTAATGGAAATCCGAAGCCATCGAAACCATATTAATGACGGACGATGATGGAAACACATAGATAACAATGGCATATAGTGGAAATGCGTTGACATGACAGTGGTATCTAGGCAATGTCACCAGCTTCTAGTGAGTTACAATAGAATGGTACCGGCAGCTTATTGGTACGCTTTGCAAATATTCAAGCCCTTTCTAATTTCTTTTTGGCTCTATATATCAAAGCATCATGATTAAACAACCTACATTTGAAATTATTCTGTGCTTGTAAGTTGCAACCATGTTGCAAACACGGTTGCAACAGTTCGCATTACGTCCAGAATTTACAATTGTTGCACGCAAAGAGGTTTAATACACAAGGACTTCCATACAAACTTCCATATAATCAAGTAGTGTTAAATACATTTCGTCGCATGTTTCATTAGTTTACTTCTTCCAACGATTTAGCAAGTCGCATAGCCTCCTGCATAGCCGCGCAAATAGCTGATGTTTTACTCTGTGGCTTTGTTGTGTGTCAGTCTCATTATTTTGACGAAAGTGGAAGTCAGATTTTTATGGGTAAATCCCAAACCCATGTGCACATCATGTCCCATGTCCCCATGTCCCAGCAAAGACATTTAGTGAATCCTTTGGAGATCCGACACACTTTTACAGGGAAGGATTAAATTTTCTAGTTTATTTCGTATGAAATGTGAGCATTTGAGTAAGTGTTCGACTGACACGACAACATTGCATGTCCTCGCTGCTGTGCTGCTGTAATATTGCTAAAACGATGAAATGTGAATCTAGTTCGTGTGCATTTATGACAAATTAGAGAACTTTTCCAACGGAAGCGAAAATGCAGGCAGCCAAACATGTTGTTGCTGTGAAATTTATTTGTTTAAGTTTTCAATTCGTTAAGGACTTCTTTCAGTTAAAATGTTGTTGCCTGACGGCAGAAGTGTCAGTAACCTGAAAGTTACAGAGCTGAAGAACGAGCTTGGTAAAAGAGGTTTAAACAAGTCCGGAAATAAAACTGAATTGGTTGAGCGATTAGAAAAGGTAATTTCAAAGCGTTAATTGACGTGAAAATTGAGTTTGAATAGTTTATAATTAGCAGGTTTCAAGCAATTTCAGAATTCCTGTTTTCCTCTCTTGTAGAGAATTTCCAGCGATTTTTTTTGTGGAAAAATGCATTTTGATTAGTTTATCGAGGTTTTCTTCCACTCCTCCCTAAATCTGTCTTAATAGCATGATCAGGATTGATATTCTTCCGAAACGATCATAATGAACTGGGTCCCCCTCACAGGAAGGCAGTGTGAAACCACGCCCCTTACAGTAAAAGCAGAATGGAGAATGGACCGAAGAAAGAATCAATGATGACGGGCCTCCCCAGAAGGAAGGCGTTGTGATGGGTTCCTTTGAACGAAGCTATTGCCATAGATTGATGAATGATAATTAGGTCTACAGTCTCCGAATTGTCTCTACAATTTTATTGCAAGCTGACATAATTTCCTGGATGTATGACTTGTATGAATCGTAGATATCGGATCGCGTTACGATTGATTTTTTAAAGCGTCTTAAAACTATCGGAGGGTAGATTTTGCCATCGTGTCACAACCAGTACAAAATTACATAATCGAGCTTCAATTGATTCCTACATGATGGGGGAAATGTGAGTTCCTAAATGCAAGTAATTAACAGAATGCTGAATTGTATATTGTTCACTCTATCCCAATCCAAAGACTATTTATAATCAGACGGGTCTTCTGATCTTTGAAATGTTCATCTTGTTGTTATGTAGGCTGTCGGGGAACCAATGTTAGAGAAACTCTATACTTGAAGCTCATTCACTTCGTATGTGATTGCTGTATCTCAAAGTATGAATTCCAATGTGAAAGTGCTTGGAATTCTGGTGCATCGCAAAGAATTCGAACTTGCAATGCGTGACATTCCTGCCAGTCTCATAACTGGGTGCAAGTAAAGAAGTATCAGCTGAACTGTGACTTCTTACACCACTGCTGTTCGAAAATTGGACGTTACTGTGCGACATCTGTATGGAGAAGTACGCCATACCTATCTCACACAACAGACTTCACCCCATCAACATTGCCATAGCACGTAGGCCTATTCCGATGCGTCTTTCGTCTCATAGATAAGGGACCGTGGTCACAATGAGTGGATTTTTTCGCTGTTCTGAACGAATGAGATATTTTGCTTCCAGAATTCTTGTTGAATTCTTGTTGACTTATTATGTAAGAGTTTCGAAAGATGCATCTGCATTGAATTAATGAGGTTCATAGACTAGCAGAGATAAACAAATGATGACATTGATTAATTGCAGGGCGCAATCAAATGTAGTTCTTAAAAATGTTTCACAAGACGGTTCAAATTGGTGACAAATTACGGTCCAGGTCAGTTGAACGTGTACACGATCAGTGCAAACTACATAAAACAGGGAGGTGATAGAGCGTTGAGGATTGACTGGTTGTTACTGCTGAAGCTGTCGAATATAGACGATCATGGTGATGGCGCTCTTGTGTGGGACCGATGTGCTGGGTGAGGTGGTATGAAGCGGCAGTTTCATGTGGCCTATTTTGTTAAATTCAAGAATTGTTTTCATTGTTTGTTCATTGCTATCAGATGTGGCAAATTCGGTTTTAATGGGTGAACTTTATGCAGGTCATTCGCGGTCCTTGATTGTGCTGGAAGAAAATTTTCCTGTAATGTCCTCGAATGTTTAAGCCAAACAAGATAAGCACAGCGGAATTAGTTGTGAATGGGAGTCGGCCAATTTGTGTTTACGGTTCAACTGCTACAAATATCCAGTCAATTTGAAGTGTACATCTCAATTGAGATGTCTATCTAGACAATTTCAAAAATAGCATACAAGCGGTACTTCATGCTGACTACATTGGAGTCATGTAGTCCAGTGCCATTGCAGATACATGTTTTTATTTTTGCATAATTATAGACATGTGCAGGGTCCCCGCGCAGCCCTTAAATTTAAGGGCCCCTTAAAAAGCCGTTAAATTTTTCAATCAGCCCTTAAAAGGCCCTTAAAAATGACAATCACTGAAAAGCCCTTAAATTTGACACTCGGCCCTTAAAAAGCCCTTGAATTTCAAACCAAATTTTGAAAATAAATCTTTGAAGTAATATTGAGTCAATCATAGTTAGACTAAGTAAATTGAATTGTTTTCGCACAATATCTTGTCTTCTTCTAACAAAGTCAACTATCAATTGTCTCGTGGATGCAAAACGATTTTCGATCGACGATTGCGATGTCGCTGTATCTGAACTGACCCAGTTCATTGATCATGTTAGTTGCAAGAGCGCTCATTTCAATCCTGACACTGACAGACTTGATAAATTTTGGTTTTCAATTCTTCAATCGGATCGACAATTCCAGCATTTGTGGTCAGTTGTGCGAACCTGTCTCCTTCTATCTCATGGACAGGCCGGTGTAGAGCGAGGCTTCTCCATAAACAAAGCCACGATGAGGACGAATTTGACCGAACGACGTCTTATTTCGGAAAGACTCGTGATCGATTATGTAATTCGGATTGGAGGGATTGAAAATTTCTGCATTTCGCCCGAACTGCGTTTGGCAGTAGCAAGTGCTAGGCAGAAGTATCGTCTGTATCTGGAAGACGAGCAGAAGCAGGAGGAAAAGGACCTTGAATCGGAGAAGCGAAAGAAGGATGAGGAGGAGCTGGAAAAGATGTCAAAGGAGAAGCTGCGAATGGAGAGGGACATATCACATCTCCAGAAAAGCGCCGATAAACTGGCTTTCAAGGCCGTGACAACGCAGAACTTCAAGTTTTTGTTAGAGTCCAACGCCCTCAGAAAATCGATACAAGTAAAAAGGGAGCAGCTAAATCAAATTTGCAGAGATATGTCTGAAAAACAAAGGCTTATTTTGAGCTTGTAAATGGACGTTCCAGCATATTTCAAAGATATTCCTTCGATAATCAGATGATACATTTGTCGCCTAAATTTGCGTGGCCATCATCTTTTCATCTAAATATGGAAAACATGATGCGCATGTCCACCAGCGTTGTACGTGCATTAGGAGCACATTCTTTAAAGTAGGTCTACATGTAGGTAAGAGCTCCGTCACATAACAAAAAAATAAATCACATCCTTTTAGTACTCACTACGTGCATGTGGTATTAGCTAAAGCTACATGTATGTATATAAGCAAGCAAGTGTATCATCTGTATGTCATGTCACCTGATCATGAATCACAAGCAAAAAGCTGCGTAATGTGAAGTTTTTTTCATTTTTGTACTTTATTTCTTAGAAGAAGTTCGTATTGTTGATTGTTGTTTGTTTTCATTAACTGAGTTTTAGGAGTTGACCCCCTACAGATGTGATTTCACCGCTTGCTGTTTGTTTTCATGAACTGAGTTTTACTGATGTCTTACAGATTACAGTGCATGTACAATGCCTACATGTACAACTGTACATACATTTTTCTGTAATTTGCAACGCTCAAATTCATATCGCCTGCTTCATAATCACTTTTGTGATTCCACTGATTTGTTTATTGATATTCTGATTAGGAATATGGAATGGCTTCTACGTAAATTTTTGTTTTAATTTCTGTTCTTCACAGCCATAGAAAATCAAGCTTGTGTAATTATACTCGTAGTATTAGTTGTAATAATGATTGTATTTTGATCTGCTTCTTCTATTGAAAGAGGTTATTTTGGATAAAGTGAAGGTATATAACTGTGCTGTTTAAGACCAAAGACAGTCAATAATCAACTTTGGTTACGACCGTGATTTCGATATTTGTGTGGAGTTATCATGCATCTATTATTTCAGCAAGTGTATTTTTATATTTAGCTTTCGTGTTCTTGACTGAATCCTGTAAAATGTCTCTTATACTGCAGTGTTTTTTTATTTCATGACATTTTGATATAGACTACACTTCTGAAAAAACGATCTTGTTTTGTCTATTGATGAATGGGGAAAGTAGAAAAAATAGCTTTCTGCCTTAATTTTTCTAGAGCATGTGGAACTACCCACTGCGACGGAGAATAAAATTGCCTCAACACCATGCTTTTCTCATCCTTGTATGCAACTTGCACGTATACACGCATGAAACATCGATTTGTAGATAGCCCTTAAATTTGCCTCATCAGCCCTTAAAAAGCCCTTAAATTTGATTGTGGCTGAAGCGCGGGAACCCTGCATGTGGATTGGGCTTGGGACGCCCAAGTACCACCACTATCCAGCATGTTATCATCTGCTACCATAATGATAGGTTTTTAATCACCTCGAAGGAATGAAAAGTCGGCAAAAAACAGGCTGAAAAAACAGACATCCAGGAGTGTGTAGCCTATATATTGTTAGGATATTCAACACTTGAATGTCCGACTCTTTATTCTGCTGCGACTGCATTAGAAAACTACGCCAACATGCTTCTCAATTACAGTCCACAAATCTGAAATTCATTTAGTATACTGTAGTATAGATACCGGTTCTCACGATCTTTCAAAACGGTGAGGCGTCTCAATACTTATCAAACGTCGCAAAATCTTTACTTTATCGCATGCTATCTGATCAGATAATTGTTGGAGGATGTCTAGAACCCTGGCCATTTCACTCCACAGGTCCAAAAGGGCCTGGTCGAACTGAAGGAGTTTTGTGAAGGCCGTGTATATCACTGTTTAACGTCAGCAAACAGCGACTTGCACAAGATCACGATTGATTGAAAGCATTGATTCTGAAGAAATGAGACATATGATTGACCGTTGAGGATACATTCTTCCTCCAGGATGTAGGTTGATTCTAGAGATGCATGTGATACGGACGTTTCGTAGTGATAACACCGAAATGTGTTCGGTAGAATAAGTCTTCAATCCAAGTTGATTTGACTGTCGAGAACATTTCGCTCATTTGCATAATGGCAAAAATCATTCATGTTAGATACAAAAGAAACTCTGAGATCCCAAAGACGTTTGTGTATTTTTCTACTCATTTATGGGTCGATGGGTTACCACAGTGATTGCTGTTTCGATCTAGTGAAAGATAAATTCACTGAAGTTATTTGATTCCTCGAAATGCTAACAGCCATATGAAAATTGTTTCTTAATTCCGGTTTGATGGGATAGATAAGCTGTTCTAGCACCTATCTTAAATAAAATAAAGGACCGGGACCGGGTTAAAAATTGAATACGGGTAATACTGCCTTAAATGAGGATAATTTTGACCCAATTAAGATGAAATTCCTGTCGATTTCTACATAAATCTGCGGACACTAGCGCCGCAGTTGTCATTATTGTCCACTGAATTACATAAAACTAGCATTGAGTGAAAACTGCATTATTTTCCAGAGAAAAGCACTCTATGTCAAATCTCTAGAATTTGTGCTCAGATATCCACATCTCGATCAAAGATAGATAGAATCATAGTTTAAAGGCATCGCCATAGATTTCATCTTTATTGGGTGAGAAAGCCAATAATACCCACTGCCATCAGACATACATTAAATGTAAAATTCCTCGGACGCTAATGCGTTGCCGTAATTTTTGCATTTGTCCAATTAAAATGGATGCTATTCATATATCATGTCATTACATAAGAGCATTCGTCTTCTTGCAGTGGATTCTGGAAGAGCGTTCGTCAATCTCAGGTAAGTTCTCACACTTCATATAACCCATAAGATTATTTACTGGATAATCTCACAAATTGCTTTTTGCACACCTCGCCGAAGGTATTCCTTTTGATAAGAAAACATAACCTTCTGAAGTTTTAGCTCGATTGGTCAAGGTTTGGGGGTCGCTCAGAGAGGTCAAAGTCATCACGTGACATCGTAGAGTGATAGATTAGGGTCATTTTTCTATCTATTGGTAATATATTGTATTAATATAAAATGCTTGGTTCATCGAAAAAAAGCATTTAAGGTTCGAAAACCATGCCTTTGGATGGGCCGTGATCGATGCAATGGTATGATATGGGACAGGGTTCCTACGCGTCGGGGAATGTCAGGGAAATGGATTTTTTTCCCGACACCTGGAAAAGTCAGGGAAGTTTTAAAACAGGGTAAAATTTAACTAAAGTGTCAGGGAAAAAATATAGGCTACTGTACAACTGCAGTTTTCTTCACTGAAAAATTGACTGTCGATACTTGACAATCGAAATATAGATATCGCTATATCCAACCTTGTCGTAGACCAATATAAGCTGACATTGTCTTCACCCAAAACAAATTCTTTCGCCTTTGTGTCATTGACAACGATATTCATTATTTCATTTTTTTCCTCTCACCCTATAAGATCACAGCAGCTTTCAGCTTTTATTTCGCTGTATAAAATATACGAGGGCAAGTCAAAAATTATTTGCACTTTTGTTCCAATTTACATTTATTTTACAATTACAACAGAAATAACATCATCATTTTTCAATATAGTCACCATTTCGTTCACAACACTTGTTCCACCGACGCACAAGCTGTTTAATGCCCTCAGAGAAGAAGGATTCCGGCATGGAACCTAGCCACTCATGCACCGCCTCTTTCACCTCTTCATCTGTCGAGAACCGACGTCCTCGCAGAGCTTCTTTCAAGGGTCCGAAGAGGTGGAAATCGGAAGATGCGAGGTCTGGGCTGTAAGGAGGATGTTCCAGGACCTCAAAACGGAGATCTTAAAGAGTTTACACAGTCTTCGCCGCCGAATGAGGACGTGCATTATCGTGCAGTAGGATGACACCTCGCGACAGCAATCCACGGCGCCGAGTTCGAATGGCTGGTCGAAGACTGTGACGCAACATTTCACAGTATCCGTCACTGGTGACCGTTGATCCTCGCTCGGTGTAATGCTCAAGTATTGGCCCTCGAGAGTCCCAAAATACAGTGAGCATAAGCTTTCCAGCAGATGGCCGACTCTTGAACTTCTTCGGGACCGGTGAGTTTGGATGCTTCCATGTCATTGATTGACGTTTACTCTCCGGCTCGAAATGGTGGACCCACGTTTCGTCACCGGTGATTATTCGCTTCAGGAAATCTTCGCCTTCGTTCTCATAGCGTTGCAGGTGCCGTTGACTGATAGTTCGTCGATTGTCTTTGTGTGCATCAATAAGCTGTCTGGGCACCCATCTGGCACTCACTTTTTGGAACCCAAGTTCGTTGTGAAGAATATTGTGAGCAGATCCATGGCTTACTCCTAGCTTCACGGCCACCATGTCGACTGTAACTCTTCTGTCCTCCATTACCATCTCCTCAGCTTGCTCGATCTTATCCGACCCTGTCGATGTTCGAGGACGTCCGGCTCCTTCTTGGTGCGATACACTTGTGCGACCAGCCTTAAAGTGATCAATCCAGTGGTAAACACTTCTTTTGCTTAAGCAGTTGTCGCCATATTGAATCGATAGTCTGCGATGGATGTCGGCTCTCGGAGCACCTTCAGACCATAGGAAGCGGATAACAGCTCGCTGTTCTTCTTCGGTGCTGACGGAGAGTGGCGCAGACATCTCGAGGATTAATGAATTGTTTTGACCGTACACTTTCTTATTTAAGCGATCGGCGCTAAGCTGTGTTCACTTCCTTTCATTCACAAATAGGAGTGGCAGCTAAGAGTGCTTCAGTAAGCCTGGAATCTGAAAAGCAGACACAGAAAGGAGTGGTGCAGTTAACTCTTTACCAAGAAACAGAAGCAATCGAGTGATGAATAGACTCGTAAATCAAAAATGAAAAAGTGCAAATAATTTTTGACTTGCCCTCGTACTTCGCATTATTGAATAAAACATTAAATACTTATAACTAAACCAGTCTTTCAATTCACTAAATTAATATACTATTATCGATTTCGCCGGTCCGGCATGGTCACTTTGTATTTAAAAATTTACGCTGTGTATATTTAATAATGCTTTCGAAGTCTTTCTTTGAAAATTGTGTGATGATGACAAATAATATGCTTAGCATTATCTTATTACATATTATTACCAGAAGACTGCAATAATTTGACTTTCAAACGATCTATCTAAAAATAATACTTTAATATACTATCCAAAAATTTTTATCGGCGAACTTCTGAAAATTCTCAGCTAACTTTTTTTCAGTGTGTATAACGACTGGAAAACCGGGAAACCTGGAAAAGTCAGGGAAATTTGCATTTCGACCTGGAAATTTCCAGGTTTGATTGTAAGCGTGGAATAAAGCTGACTTTTTTCTTCTTGGTGGATTTTTGTCAATGAAATTGTTAGCTGGATTGCGTTGGATAATCTTTAGTGTCAACAACAAAATGTCAAACAGACTATCATCTTCTAGCGTTGACATGATGAAAACGATATTTCCCGAGGAATCCTTCGTGCAGTCATTTCAACTCGGTAAAGACAAAATTGGCTATACAATACGGTATTGCTCCTCACCTCAAGGAATTATTGCTTGATAATGTTGTCCCCATATTTTGTATGCTCATTTGACGATTCACTCAACAAAGTTTCCCACAAGGGGCAGATGGATGTCGATGTGCGTCTTTGGCTAGATGATCGAGTGATGACAAGATATCTCACTTCTCAGTTTCTTGGACATGCCTCGTCATCCCAGCTGTTCAATGCCCTGAATGAGTCATTGAAACGCCTTGACACCTCAAAACTGTTGCATATTGCCATGGATGGACCAAATGTTAATCAAGCGGCACTTCGTTTGATGAAAGAGGGTCGAGAGCACAAAATTGATTTCCTTGAGATGGGAACTTGTTCTCTGCACATTGTTGATGGAGCTTTACGCACTGGAGACAAAAGTATCAATATCATGAAGTTCTTGCGTAGCTGCTGGGAAGTTTTCAAAAATCTTCTGTCACGACGGGCAGATTGCCTGCACTATTCGGTGACAAGAAGTCCTTAAGTTCCGCCAAAATTTTGTGCCACTCGTTGAATTGAAAATGTAGCTGTCGCTGAAAAAGTTATCGATGAAATCCCAAATCTGGAGGCTTACGTTGAAAATGTCACGAAATTCAAGAAGGAACCTGATTCGAACTCGTACAAAACGATGAAGGAAATGTTGAAAGATCCTCTACTGAAGGCAAGATTGTGCATCTTTGTTACGGTCGCCAAAGACTTGGAAATTTTTCTGGTCAGATTCCAAGCAGACAAGCCGATGGCACCGTTCTTGTTTGAAGCTTTTGAAATCATCATAGATACTCTCTTGAAGCGTTTCGTGAAGCATAGTGTCATGAACAATCGATCCACAGTTCAGACATTGAGTATTCCGATGACTCAAGATAGCTTCAAGGACTTGAAGGACATTGACATTGGATTTGCTGCGAAATCCGCGATTCGAGCGTGTGGCTCGCGCATCTCTGACAAGCAAATAATCGATTTCTTGAAGGCTTCCAGAGGATTGCTCAAGGGAATCTTTCTGAAGTTGCAGAAAAGGTGCCCGTTGAAGTGTCCTCTAGTGCAAGGTTCTGCATGTCTGGATCCATTGATCATGGCCTCGGAAAGTGCGTGGAAATTCGTTCTTTTGGATCATGCACTGAATGAGTTGGTTGCTAGCAAATGGATTTCGGGACTTGATGCTGATCAAGTGAAGCGTCAGTACGAAACTGACAACAAAAGAACAGAAAGTGACCCTTCTTCGATCTTTCAATGAAAGTGCTGATCGACTCGACACCTTCCTGTTGCAATGCCTGCA
This sequence comes from Prostheceraeus crozeri, assembly GCA_907163375.1. Classification (NCBI taxonomy): domain Eukaryota; kingdom Metazoa; phylum Platyhelminthes; order Polycladida; family Euryleptidae; genus Prostheceraeus; species Prostheceraeus crozeri. The sequence continues at coordinate 203,710 of CAJQUW010015165.1, read as the reverse complement.
TGATGATTCCAACAGTTCCTCGCAATTTCCGCATCTTTTGAATTCCATACGCATCATCTTGTGTCCGTTTCATGGCCAAGTCTTTGTTGAGCGATTTTTTTCTGTTAACAGAGATACTATAGTAGAAAATCAGAAAGAATTGTCCCTCGTTTCCCAAAGGATCATCCAAGATCATACGAAAGCAATTTACGGTGGAGATGCGCGAAATTTTGAGGTCACAAAGAGGATGATCCTGTCAGCTAGAAACGCGGCTGCTCTCTATCGAGAAGCGAGAAAGGAGGAAGCGAATTATTCTGCATCGTGTTCGAAAGAAAACCATGAACGAAAACGGAAGATGATAAAAATCAAAGAAAAAGAAGATATGAAATAGAAACTTTTGCTTGAAATTAACCAAATCGATGAAGATATAAACGTATTGAAAAAGTAATCACTCTGACATGTCTTAGCGCAATTATTTTTGCTTGTTTTGTTTTAATCAGGTTGCTTTACACACAGGGTCGATTTTTTGCCAACTAAAACCAGTGGTTAAAGTCACACACACCTACACACGCATAATGTGTCAATAATCACAGGATATCATTTTTCAAATCCTCTTGAACATTGGACGATAATTGATAAACTTAAATGTTAAATACCGTACCTTAATCAATCTTTATCAGAGAGGCTAATATGAGAGTAACAAATCGACCCTTGTGCAGTGTAATATCCGTTCTTGCATTTTTATACTTCGTTAACAGGGTAGTCTTTTTTGCCATCTTGTTTTCTGCTTCCCAGAGCTGCATACCAAAAGGTTTGTAATTTTTACTAGTCAGTACTACTTTGTTATTCAGTTTAAATCATTTTTACGGGTTGTTTACGGGGGGGGGCGACCGGTTTTGTATTACACAATCATGATTGTTACCAATTTACGACCTACTGTGTTAAACATTATTATATTTTACGTTTTCATGTACCGTGCATAACTAGGAGAACTACATGGCTATTATCTGTTTCCATACTGATTTCTTTCCATCAATCGCACAGAAATGAATATATCTAGGCATCATAACATGGGAACTACCTTGAATTGAGACTCGATCAAACCTAAAAGGCGACCTGGAATTTTTTTTGAGTTACCTGGAAAATTCAGGGAAAATGAAAATCCGAAACCGTTATACACCCTGTTTTTGTTCAAATTGCGTAGGAACCCTGTGAGAGCATTTGAATGTCATTTTTGATGAAACTAAGCATTTTAGAGCCATATTACTTAATGACCGAATCTCAGTCGTTGGCTCACCAACGGCGCAGGTCGCATTCTTCTCCGTTCATCTCTGCATTTCGCAATTCTTTTCCAGGTTCTCCCGCACAACTCTAGCATCGGATCGCACCATCTAATTTGAGGTCTACCTCTTGGTCTTTGGTGTCCCCAAGGTCTCCATTCCGTTATTCCGGTGGCCCATCTGTTGTTGCTCTTCCTTATTACATGACCAGCCCATCTTCTTTTCGAAATGCACGCTATGTCAATGATCTCCTTCACCTTCGATCTCTCTCTTAGGTCTTCATTCGATATATGTTGTATTAGTCGCGTTCTTGTTATTCGTCGTTCCATTGCTTTTTTTTTGGTGACTTGGAGTGTTCATCCTTTTCCGTGAGGCTCCATATTTTACAAGCATAAGTCAGCGATGGCATTACATGCGTGTTGAAGACATATCACCTCTGAGGAGACTTTTCTGTTCGTGAGTATGTCGCGCAGTTTGCTGAATGCATACCATCCTGATTGTTTCCTTCTCGTAAGTTCCTTTCCCATATCGTTTTTCATGTTGATTGACCGCCCGAGGTAGTTGTGGAGCCTTATAATGTATTTCAATTGAATATAAATGTGACCGCTATCTATCATGCCATGAGGTCAAAAAGGTCATTTCAGGTCACATAATGACGCCAGAGGCTATTTTCAGCTCAGATTTAGTTGTTTTTCATTTCATTTGATAATAATAGCAAGTAGGCCTATAGGGTAGAGCGGGATAAGATGAACACAAATCACTTATAAAAGTATCTCACACCCAGGTTTTTCATCCGATCGATTTCTTCAAAAACCTAGATTATAACCTTATTACTTTCAACTAAAATATATTTCTACTGCTGTTTTATTTGTCCAATAAAAAATCAAATTTTTGTTGTGTCTAAAAAATGAATGTATGGAGAGTGACTACTGTCAGATATAATATTTCGCCAACACTATTTATTTTTGATTACTATTGTGTATATACACTCCGCCAATTATGCATGCAGTTCACTCTGTCAAAATGTCTCAAGAAAAAAAGTTATTATGCTTTTTTGAAAGGGGTAAAATACAGTTTCGTGATACGAGGGTAAAATGGACATAATGCATTTTCTTTCCTATTAAAACGAAAAGGACATTGGTTGTGGTGAATAATGTTGTCGATGAAGAAGATATAGGCTTTTGAGATGATCAACTGACGAAATTGATGTTGAAAATGTTCATTTCGACGATATTTATGTGAGTGACTTTCTCAAAAGAGAATTGAAAGTGGTCAACCACTGGATATTGTCAGCTTGATCACATAATGTTATGACTGATATACTGGCGGGTAAAATTTGTTAAGCTCTGGTGACTCCACAGAGCACCAATGTGTGCAGCTTAAGTGTTGAATCTTAAGCCTTAAACTCTTTCACCCGACAATTTTGTTATTCTTTTCATCATTTGTATTGAATGTTATTGAACGGCTTGCAATGCTCGATTTCATACAGGGAATTGAAGTGGTGAAGCTGATGATATAGCTGGAATCAACAAAACTTGTTCGACATAAAATGTGTGGGAGAAAAACGGGAAGTTGTGTCCTCCGGTAAGACGTCGTGCTCCTCTCGATAAATTTGAAACAACTTGTTCGATTGTTGATCTTTCTCGAAGTGGTCGTCCTCACGATGTGTCCAGTCTATCTAATATCGAATCTGCCAGGTGTTAGTCGATGATGATCATTCCCGCAGTTGTTCTGAAATAGCCTACGTGCTAAACATTTGTCGTGGATCTGCGCACTCACTTCTTCGAAAAGAAGCTTCCATAACTCCCTGTAAACTTCACTCCAAATCCATCAGCAACTGAGTAACGAGCACATGATGGCAAGATATCATGCTTGTCAGGCTATGCTTGATAAACATGAAGAACCTCTGTTCGACCACTTGATTATGTCTGATGAAACGACCTTTCATCTCAGTGGTGTGGTTAATCGTCACAACTGTCGAATTTGAGTTGATGAAAAACCAGTCGTCGTTAGCAAGACAACTCTCACCAAGAGTGAATGTGTGGATTGGCTTTGGCCCTACCTCCCTAGAGTAATGCGATATGCCATAATTGGCTATGATGGATGTCGATTTCACCCATTTTTTGTCTCATTTCAGAATCCAAGTATGTTGGCAAATAACGATGTTTCGGATGCGAATCACGCGCATTTTACTCAACATTCGATCGCGTTCGACAGGCCTAATTAAATTCTCATGACTTTTCATAACTGTTCACTGTGCCTACTTAGTAATCTTGGTTTTGCCAAAACTGACTTATTTTTCTGAGCTGCTTGCGGACAGGAATTATTCGAATTACATTTCGACAAACAACAATAGGTAGAAAGGGTTAGTTCTATCTATATTTAGCAAATTATTGAAATTCTATGTTGATCGATCATTGTCTTGTTGTCTCTTAAAGACGTGAGCCTCTTCATTTGAGATAAAAAATAGGACATGAAACGTACGTTTATGGATACGGCAATTTCGTAACGCTTCCCCCGAGTGGAAGTTTGCTCTCCAATGCTTGTAGAATGTCCTTGATAGCTATGACAAAAAATTCAGCCTATGAAATCTTGAGCTAGGACATTCCAAATTAATTGTAAGCTCAAACTTAGTAAAACGCGATTAATGCCGTGCTTCATTGACTTAACCCAAAATTATAAAGCTACTGCGTAAACTATGAACAAGTTTTGTATGAAAGTCCAATGTGTTCAGTAAGTCTGCGTATCTATGCACCGTGTTTTCAAAATAAAAGTCGCTCTTGGATAGGTGACTCTCACCTGTAATCTATGAGAGTGGTCCTTCAGTGGTGGTTGAACTTTCCGCCAGAAGGAAAAATGAAGTTTTGCAATAATTTCTAAAATTTATATCTGTGACGGCCATATTTGCTTTACAAATGATATTACTATGATTCGTAGATAATTTTGTAAAAAATTACATGGTAATCCCATTTTCGATATCTGTTTTAGATGATAACACAGGTGAATCCAAGAACAGTGAAGGTGACAAAACTGAGTAAGTATTTAGTTAACATGGAAGCTCTACCGATGACTCTAGCGGGGAAGTTGTTTTTCGTGGAAATCCCAGAATGCCGGTGCGAATGTAAAATTTCTGGAATTGGGTATAAGTTCATTTTCATTTGTATAATTAATTGGGTGCTTCGGGAGACGTTTGCATTGGATGCTTATTTATAATATACTAAGTGATGCTTGTCAATGTAGGCCTAGTTAATCATCATAATTTTACTTTGAGAATAACACGCTTTCTTGATGAATCTAGAACTTGAACACATGGATGACACATATTATTTAGACATTAAATAATGTAGGCCTACATGTTTATATCTCAAGTTTACTAATAATATTCAACTAGATAAGTTAAAGTCACAATATCTTTCCGATGTGATGATAGCTTTAGCAATGCTATGTTTAGGAAGGCTATATTTAGGGAGCTTTTTTGAGATACTTGATACTACTAGAGAATTATTTTAGATGTCTTTCAATCTGTGTAAATGAAGATAGCGAATTGTACTCCCAGTCAAATTATTTTGGCACGCAAAGCATATGATTTCATTCAAATAACTAACTTGCCTTTGACTTTCGTAGGAATAAAACGAGATTTTGGACTTAAGGTTGCGAGAGTCTTAAGTGATTGTAACTAAATATCATTTACATATAACAGTTAAGTTAAGCAGTAGTCAGATTTATAGCAACATTATTTTTTTAGAATGAGAAAATGGACATGGAAAAACATGATATATAAATGTGCTGAAAATATCGAATGTATGCAAGGTTGAGCGAAGCAGTCAAACTATGAAAGATATAGAAATATAATATTAACGAGCTAGCATAAATTAAGCAAAAGAGCAACATGATATCGAAAGGGTAGTTGCTCCAACAAACAAAGCAGCTTGATAAATACTAGCGTCTTCTAAATTGCTTGGATTGCTCTCATTTAAAATGTTTGAATCCAGCAGGCTTTTCGCTTTGCGTTATTTCTTCACGAGCTCAATGTTTTCAATTATGGGTGATGAAGATAAGGTGTTGTCTGCAATTACAGAAAATAATTGTGATCATCCCTACTTTCATTATTGGATGAAAATGAATTTTCTTTACCCTGTATGACGAAATCCTGAAGTCATCTCAATTGTCACGCATCAATGCATGTCATCTGCTACATTTCACAACTAATGGACATAGTTTTTTATCATGCAGAAAAGTAGCGGATCATGATGCTGAAGACGTTCAGGAAAATACAATGGAATCAAAAAAATCTGAAGAATCTAATGAATCTGAATCTGAAAGTGGATCAAATCGAATGGAGGTAAGTGAAATGTATTAGCCTACTAAACCATGGCACAGTAAATTTTAAAATTTTATGTAGACCTATGTGAATGGATTACAGTGATTACATTAAAATTCAGTGGTCATTCACTGAAAATTAATGTAGCTCCCCTCCTCTTGTTGTCGTAATACAAATAAGCGAAAGCTTTTGCTCTTTACTGAATAATCGATTTTATGTTGAAACCGAGATGCATTTATTCAATCCGTTGCTCATTCATTCACCCATTTGGTTTAGGAAAATGCACCTTCCGACACCAAGAGCCCAGAAGGCGATAACGAAGAGGCTTCAGAATCACGGTTCATGGAGGTTGAAGAACCTGATCAGTCAGAAAACGTTGACGAGGACGATGGAGATTCTCAAAATGGTGACGTTGAAGAATCAATACAAGGAGGCCAGGATGAGGATGAAGCGGAAGGAGAAATTTTGCAAGGCAACGTCTCTGATGATGAGGCAATCACCGGAGAAGTGGAATCTTCTGAAGGCAGAGGGTATAGTGCAGCGTAGTATGCATTAATCGTAATGTTGATGTTGTTAATTCTAGACCTGATTCATATAAAGATGACTCTTGATTGTTTTGGTAAAGATGTGTTGTAATGGTTCAGTTGATGCTTTTCAGTAATTATGATTCTATCTATTTGCATTTTGCTCGCTATTATATGTTTAAGTCTGCATTTTTGAATTGATAGGAAAACTAAGATTGGTGAGCACCGAAGTAATAATAATAATAATGTTATTTATCGGGATCATAAGATCTTCAATAACTGATCAGTTTTATGCTGTCATCTCATATACGTCAGCCAAGCCTTCTTTATTCATCTAATCAATGTACGTAAGCATTGTGTGCGTAACCGACTTCAATGATTTGAGCACATATCCTGTTCCTAACTTAAAAATTCAAAATGAGCATTTACTTAAAAAGCCTTGGGTTCCTCAGGTTCTTGATGTGATAAGTAATCGAATCTCCTCGAAAGAACCTGTTTATCATAGCTATCATGCGCTCATAGTTTGCCTGTATTATCTGCAACATTCTTTATGCTGTTAATGAGATTTTGCTCTAATGCGCTTACATTTAGGCTACATTGACTACTCCATTTTCGTCTATATATTCCTTGTACCGAAAAGCGTAAGAACTGACCCACGGTTCTTAGATCTGACTCATGCCATCCAGTATTATCATAAAGAAGATAAATCACATGTATGTGTATTGATTATACTAGAGAAGATCTACGATTTTCATCTCGATGAGAAGGTATGCAGTCCTAGCCATAAAAAGATAATAAGAAAATCGACCATGTAATAACATTCACCATTAGAAAAATTTGACATGCAGGACAGCATAACGATTCTGATATTCCTATGACTTCAGCTGACCTACTTTGATGTCTTTAATCCGTCAGATGATTTCTCTGGCAAATTAAATTCAGTGTTTCACTGAAGTAGTATAAAAATTGATTTGATGTGATTTTTACGGCAGCAAAGTCTCAAAAGACGTAACGCAAACCGAAAAAATTAGTTACTAGAATCTTTTAATTTGACTTTCAGACACCACCTAGACGTTTGTGTTGGTGAAATAAATGTTTGAAGCTTATTGTCTTACGGCAAGAAATTTAATTATGGCAAATGGACCAAATTAACTTATCACCATAAGTCATGTCTGTATGAGGTAGGATATGCCTACTGAAATCGTGCAATAGCTAGTATTTCTACATCTAATACTAATAGATTATATAGCAGCGAATTTCTTTTCAGCTGTATATAATTGCATTTCGATTTGTCGAAGGCTTCAATGGACAGGCCTATAGCACCAGTAGACCTATCATACAGTGAAATCCTGCTTTCCTATCTTGAGACATAATATCTAAGTATCCTATTGATCAAGTTGTGTAGATACAGGTTCTTTGATTCATGTTTTGGACATGTACAGTTATATGTACAGCTGCATAATAAGTTCAGGATACCCACGTATAACGTAAATTTCAAAAACAGAAACAGCACACGAAATGTAGGCAATCTTAGATTTAGCTTGCATGTTGTAAAGCATTCCTTTCTCTTCTGAGTCCCATGCCTTGGAACAGCACAATTCATGCTTTCATTTTCTGAAATACATATTGACTTTGCAACTTGAATGCAGTGCTGCTTATTTTTCAAAACATAAAACGGACAGATGAATATTTGCAAGTCATATAATTGTATTAACATCCTCTTATGTTCTTGCTTTCAGGATCTCCGCTAAAAATGTTGGCGGAGTTGAAACTCGACATGGAGAGGTAAGACATCCATTTAACACTATATACCTGCAAAGATTTTAACAAGGATAATACAGCAAAGACAAGGAAGTTTGCATTAGTGCATTAGTCGCTCCAGTGAAATATGCAGTCTATATGAGAAATCTTATTACTGATCAAAGTAAATACTACTCAATGAAAAACGGATTACTTCTCATATATGACCTGACATTCCTTATGATGTGCAGAAGTTCTACAATTGCAGTACCCATGAAGGCAGCATGCATGCAGTTTCATTTATTTAAAAGCATTTCCCACCTTGATTTTTCCAATCCGTGTAAGAACACACTAATAGTACTATTGATCATACGTTCCTCATTTTGTCGTAGCCAAATTTGTTGAAGAAAGTTTTGCCTATTATCGAGCTACACATAAAATCTAGCTTATATAATTAACTTCAAAGACTGCTCTATCTCAGATTTTTTCATAAAATATTGATCACCCTTACACGAACTGAAATTCGAGCTACTTTAATTTAGTGAATATTGCAAACATTTCTCTTAATTTTGGAGGATGCGTCAAATTTTACTTCATTCTTTAATCATATGGAGTTCTAGATAAATGAGGTAGTTTTTTAAACAAGCGTTTCATGCTGTACATCAAATAATACTGATGAAGCTATCAATTTAGTATTCAAAGTGCATTGAACAAGTCATTTCCGTTGTAAAAGGAATTTGCCACTGTCTTTCGCAGGAATTGAAATCGAGACTTCAAAGTCATTGGCTATGAAACAAAAAAGACAATATTGAAAATCGGTTTATTTGATGAAGTAACATTGCTTTTCATTTAAAAGTCAAACGTCAACATTACAATCCTTATCATTAATTGATTAAACAACTGGTTTCACAGCTTCTGTTTCGTTGCGACAGGGATGTTTGCTACTTGCCATTACCAATATAGCAGATGCAGATTCTACAATCTGCGGAGATGCGCATGATACTTTGTATGTGTAGAGTGAGAATATCAGAGAGAAGGTCTGATAAAGTGTTCCTACAGGCAATTGGGCTAGAGAGCATCTTGGATTCCATCATAAGACAGGTTGTGTTGGTTTGGTCACGCACGGTGAAAAGGCGAGACAGAATAGGTCAAGAATGTTACAAACTTCAAGGTTGCTGTCACGTACTATAGGACGTCAAAGAAAGACTTGACGCAATGTGATAGACGAAGATCTGAGAAGTATTGGTGCTCAAGGAGCATGCACACGATTGCCAGAAGTGGAGGAAAATCGTCAAGCGGAAACGTCCAACCCAGCATCTACTGGACCACAATGGGATGAGTGAGTGAGAGTACCAATACAAAGATGCCCTGACATTGCTGCATTCCAGATGCATTGCTATTGCTGTGAACGAGACAGAAGCAATGTTAGTGAAAAGTAAAGGGGCTGTAGTCTTTAAGAGCTGCAAGCAAGAACTAAAAAAGCCGTATACAGATGTACATTGTTGGTGTCACAAATGTTACCACTTCTCTTATTGAAGGCTCTGGTCGTCCATGCAAGACATCTGAAACGCAGATAATTAGACTTGGCTAATCATGAGACTTGTGATGATCCTAGATTGTCTTTTACTAAAGTGGCTGTGGTTCTTGATTCGACGAATGTTGATTGAATCAGAATTTAAAAGCCGTAAACGATTATCTTAAGTTGAATTATTCGATCAACATTGAAGCTCGACTAAAATGGACGATGAGTCTTTTTAACATAGACGACATCAATGGAGCCGCATTGTCTGGTCAGATTCAGCCTCAGCTCATAAAGATTGCGACAGCCTATTGAAACTTAGGGTTAAGTTGGATAAACAGATTCCTCAACATGAGCATCGCCCTTCGAAAAAATGATCAACATTTGATCGATTATTTGATAGAATCAATTCTTATGCGAGTCTGTGATGCCATTCACCATCGGGGTAGGATGACAAAATCGATAATGCACTGAGATTATGGATTATTAATTCGTTCCATGTTAATGATACTATGCTTCTGCTTAATTACACAGTATATTTCATATTAATCACATAATAGGTGTATACTGAGATATCTAGTATAATGACTGTCAGTCAGATAAACAGTCACATGTTTAAACACCACCCCACTAATCTACGGTATATTAGTGGTACATGTACATCAATCAAAAAAATTACATGAGGATGATCTATTTTTGTGAAGCGCTCTGTGTTTCATCATGACTGATGTGAATAACTTAGGCTTTTTGAAACATGAAATTTCTATTCGTTCGACAAATGATGCTTGAATTTATCCATTTGTATTTGATTGGGAATGATTGGGGTCCTGTGAGTCGGGCTTTTTGCCAACCTCTAGTCGAGTCGACTCGAGCAGAATTCCCATATCAAGACAATAAGATAAAATATAAGTCAGAAAAATCAACTTTTCTCGACCGAAAATGTATTAAAATAAGTTTTTACAACTTGCTGCGCAACGTTTCGCTACTGCTTGGGCTGGCGCAATAAAAATGAATGTCTACTGGACACGTACATTCACTGAACATAGTGACGGAGCGATATCTTGCAAATGGCTACCTTGTTCGATTTATAAAAGCTGTCAAATGAAATAATGATAATAACCCGAAGATATTTCTCACACTACCATTTTATAGTGAACGAGACACCAGAGAAAAAAGAAGCAGTTTGAAACGTACTGGCCTTCATAGATATCTGGCTGTTAACTTCACCACTCGACACTTGCATCGAATTCTATGTGCTAAGGACGAAAATGACTGCAATTAAGTTAATTGCGTCTACTGTGGTTGCGGGGATGGGCGAGCGAGCTGCACTTGGAAAGGTTGCGTGTACTTGCTTCGCTGTTGCATTTGTCCTTCGTGCTCGCAGGCCACCTGCATTGGTGAAACAATGAGAACTGTTCGTTCCCGGATTCGTGAACATTCAGCGGTAGAATCTTCATTGTTTTATCAACACATTGTTAATGATCATAGAACTAACCAAGAAATATCCATGATATCTTTGACGATCCTTCACAAAAATGTAACTAACCTCACTGAGCGTAGGCAGTTGGAACTTTTTGAGATCAAATCACGAAATCCCTCTCTGAATGTACGTGTCCAGTAGACATTCATTTTTATTGCGCCAGCCGAAGCGGTAGCGAAAGGTTGCGCAGCAAGTTGTAAAAACTTATTTTAATACATTTTCGATTGAGAAAAGTTGATTTTTCTGACTTAAATTTAATCTGTTCTGCCGACCCATGGCCAAAGCCCAAAAATTGCTAAGACAATAAGAGACGAAAATGAGTACGCAATTCAGCAAGAATTATGTCCATTGCTATTCTTCACATAAACACAGGAGCAGCACTCACCCAGCAGTATAAACTTTATCTTTTATGAGTTACCTGTGCACTTATTATTATCTGTTCCAGTATCTGTTTCAAATTGATTTATATTCTGTCATTACATATTGATAGTAGTGGGTTGGGAATAGTAATCCGGCGGAGACAGAAAATGTAAAATAACAGATGCTGACATGTTGCACTCGTATTCGACATTTCGTTATTGATACGTTATTGGATACTGTCAAGCAGTCTGATCAGAAAAAACGAATCAATGAGTCCAACACATCAATATAACCAAACATTAGGCTTAAAGTACTCGTTGAGTTGAAGATATAAAGTGTACTGAAATATATTGGCACTCTTTCAATTGATTCTATTTCATTCGGCTTGCATAAATAGGATCACTTGCCTTGCAAACTTGTCAATTGTTTAAGATTTGATAGTTTAACTATTTGCAAAACGAAAGATATAATTTAGGAATTCATCTTGTTTCCTGATATCTTGCTGCTAATTATATCGTTTTGAGATCCAAAGCTCACATTCGCATTTAAAAATTCAATTAATTATAAACTAGTTCAGTTTTAGGAACTTAACTAATTTTCTTCTTCGAATGCAGGGTTAGAATAAGAGGTCGTCATTGGCAATTTTCCGTAGGGGAAAACACTTTTGTAGCGTTTAGCTGGCTTGAAAACATATTTCTGATGTGGAGAAATTAATTAGCTCACAAGTTTTTACTATTTTCTGTTACAGTAATTATAGCTAGAAATCTTAGAGTAATCCAGCTTCAATCTTGGCCTAGCGCTTTGCTCGATATGTGCGGTCGCTTTGCGTCATATACCACAATACGTGTAGTTGTACACATGCCTGAATTATGGGAAAAATATGCTCGACTTATTAGTCAAACCTGTGCTTCTTAGTTTTTGTGCCATGACTTAATTGCCTTTCATTGGTTTCCTTATTCAATCATTTATCTTTTTTAGTCATATGGAAGAGGAATTTGGAGCAGCGTCTCAATGTTTGAAATCTGAATTTCATTTGTTATCGAATTCTGACGGTACTGGCTAAGACAGATGACCCTAACAACTTTCATAATTCTATTTGTTGCCATCAAGGCCAGATACACTATTTAGCTCCGATCTATAGTCAAAAATTTTATATTTACAGTCCTTCGTCATATTGCTCGTCGCTAAGTATTCTTAAGTTCTCGATCGGTAATCATGCACAAAACATGAAAGCTGTAAATATTGCAGTTTAACTGAAAAGAGTCAATTGAAACCTCAAAATTACCACTATACGCTCAGATTCTCAAGATGTAAAGAATTTGGCTGTCACATTTATTGGTCGTTAAAAATCATGAATTTGATCATTTCTCAAATATTCATTTTCCTTCAGCCTGCCAGACTCGTTCGTGGTCGTAGATGTGGCCCTTCTCTCTAAAATGGTAGTCGCCCACAACATAGCTTGCATCAGCAGGAAGGTTAAAATCCTCAAATGAGTTGAAAGTAACAAATTTTCCGTCAAAATTTCACTGATTTCCTGTGGAGAGGTGGTCAGTGAGGTCCAAGTGGTCTCAAATTCATTCTTAATTTTTCTCTCTGAATGGTACAATTGAAGTGAGATCCTTTATTCCGATAATATTCATTTTCGAAGGGATGACGATGGTGGATGAAGTCAGTTGATCCTCTGAATACTCAGTCCATGAATCGGGGATTCTGAATACATTGGGCATCTACGTCGATTGTTGGTTGAACTCAATATCGTCGTCACGGACTATTTGTTTTAGTGCAGTTGTCAATTTTTTTATGTCATTACAACGGATCGTCTTCTGCTTTCAAGAATAATCACCGATTAGAAGTCGTTGAACTACATCATGGTTGCAATGATTAATCTTGCTGTGTGATATTCTGCATGATATCCTTTTTACGTTATTGTCAAGTGACTGTTAGGATGACTGTTGTGTGGTGAACTTTTCTCGTGCACTATACACACTATCAGACATGCGCCAATGACGCAGCATTTTATGATGAAATTGTGAAATGAATTGCCCATGAACTAAATGAATCTCCAGATTATCTCCTTTGAAATAGAGATCAACCATTGCTTGCTTGACAACTTGAAAGTGTAACTTTTATTCGCCAATTTGCTGATGGCGGTGTTTTTAAATATTGTGGAAGTCGACATGTCTCCTCACTGTACCTGTGTAAGAGCATACAAGTTTTTTGTGCTTTGTGTGAAGGAGAAAAAATCCTCCTGATTCTCATGTAATTTTGTTAACTGCGTCCTTTGACATTCCTGGCATAATCATCGAATGTGATATCTTATGCTGTTTATTTGGTTAAGCTGAAAGCTAATTAATCAACACTGGTCTGCGATATGTATGCCATCGAACTTTGTCACCAACGCATAAATCTTTCGCTATTCGACGAATTTCGCCTATATCTTCGTTTGCAATTATGTTGCGCTCATTACAATGCAAGGACTCGTACATGAATCATGTGTGACCATTATCTTTGAATGACATTTTCTGTGCACCGAAGCAAAATACTATTCATCTGGCATGTGTTTCGAAAACGGACGGACTTAAATGAACTTTTCGTTGAGTGGATCGCTGCATCACTTTAAACGAAAGTTATCTTAAATTGTGTCAATGATCTGATGGATGATAGAAATCTCCCATCCAACGATGCTGCATTGGACTAGCGAAACAGAGGAGAAGATTTCATCCTCCATCCATTTCAACTCATGTCTCGTTTGGAGCGGTAGGGATCGGGCCTTCGTCTTGTATTGGGTAATCTTAGATCAGCAGACTAATTTCCTTAAATCAAATACCCCATACAGTTTTAGTAAGTTAGTGTACTTTAAGTATTTCTTGCTGTAAAAATAGTCGGTAAAGAAATATTAGAGATGCAGTTAGCCTCCCTTGTTTAGACACGAATGGTGATGCATCTTCTGGTATTGAATACTGAGTTTGCTTTATTGCAGCTGCAGATTAAAATTTTTCAGACCGAAGTGACAACCAGTACAAAGAATGATGATGGTGATAACGATGAACTTGAGGAGGGCGAAATGCGTGATGATGAAGATGAAGCGGGTGAGTTGCCCCCTAAACTCATTTTCAATAAATAATAGATTTTATTATCTCGAAAGCAATTGTATGATAATACCACAACGAAAAAAATTTATGCGCTGAAATATTTTACATAATCTGTTTCAATTCTGCAACTTGCGGCAATTCTTCATCAATGCACACGTATAAGGCGTGTAAAAAATGATTTCAATTTCATGATCGCAATGTACTGCTATTTGAACATTGAATCCTGTATTTTAACTGTAATTCTGGTTTTAATACATTTTAATCACCTGTACATGGTGTTAACTCCGAGTTCCCAATACTGCATGGTTCCGTATAGCTGCGCGTTAGTGGCTGCTGATCTGCTTTTTGATAGTTAAAAGTGAGTTATGATCATGATATGCGCGATTGAAGGCCCTCAAAGAAAATCTTTTGTCTGTGCTTAAAATTCGAAAAATGTACATTGAGCATTTGCTAATACATGAAAGTATTGGAGGTAGAGTATAACAAATGCATACTGTTTTGTACTTACCCGATATAGGCATACTTTGTTCATAATTCGTTCAGATAGTTCATATCCTTCTTTACTTACCAATACTTGCAGATTATAAGTTTAATTGACAATGATGTAGAAATTGCTGAATGCATCTCCATTGTCATCTGATGATTTGTATCTATTTGACTAAATAGAGTATAAAAAACAATTTTCTTCGTGGTCGGCTTGTATGCGTGCGACGTAGGCTATATTCGTGTATGTGATGCAACCAATTCATCTCAAAAAGTTTTTTATTACATGTTGACAGGGAAAGTCAAATGATAATTGATCGAAAGCACAATTTGTTTTGTGAAGTACTTCTGCTTTTATTATTAAGCGATGTACTCTGCGTAGAGCTGGTGTGAGATCACATGCCACAATTTTAGGATTGACTGGTCATAGATCATTTATGCTATTCTATTGGCCAGAAATATTTTGATATTGGTTTCAATCAGGAGTTTTCAAAGAAAGAAAAATTCGCATACAGTTTCATAATAATATCTAGGTTTCACATTCATTTAATTACTCATATACTAGGTTGACATTAGGTACCCTTGATCAATTTGGAACAACAGGCACAATAGTGATGATCACAAAATTTGACACAGGTAGACTTGCATTCTGCTGTACTACGATTTGAGACTCAACCTCCTTTTGACAGTTAAATCATCTGATTTTATTTGCAATATAGGTGTATTTTTTTCGTAAGATATAGATACTATTTTATTTATATAGAAATATAAATATTATAAGAAAATATTACTAGAATTTTTATTATTATATAGAAAATGTTTTACTAAGATATAGGCTTATTTATCTTAAGATTTGCAGCTAGCAAGTAAGTGAATTTTCGACGGATTCAATAAATTTCACTTTAAACACACTATTGGCAAATCGCTTCAGTTAGTGCGCCTGCAATAATTAATAAATGCCGCTTCTTGCAAACATAATTTCTATAGAATAATTAAACATTGAGGTACATCCTTAGTTGAAAAATGGGAGCATACCTGTATAGCTGCCATTTCAACCAATATCAGGAATCATCAGCAGGCCTAGTTCACATCTTTCAACATCGACACAACTCCCAATTTAAAATTGCAGCCATGCCCGGATAAATTTGAGATTTCGACTGGCATTCATTTTTCAACTGAGTATTCAACTCAATATTTAATTATTCTATTTACATTATGTTTACGAAAAGCAGTATTTATTGATCATTGCAGGCGCACTAACTTGGATGATTTGCCAGTAGTGTGTTTAAAGTGATAGTCCTATTCAATGAATGCCCGTCGAAATTTCACTAACTTGCTGATTGCAAATCTCAAATTTACCCGGGCATGGCTGTAACTTTAAATATGGAGTTTTGTCGATGTTGAGAGATGTGAACTAGGCTTGCTGATCAATCATGATATTGGATGAAATGGCAGCTATTCAGGTTTGTTTCCATTTTTCAACTGAGGATGTAACTCAGTGTTTAATTATTCAATTTGCAATGTTTTCTCCTGCTCATTTATGTAGTGCATTCACATTCTGTGTGTATGTCATCATGTATCCGTGCGGTTGAAGTACGGTGGTAACACTGGTCTAGTAATCCTGTGATTCATAAGCTATGAGTCCGGAACTTCAATGTCACCATATATCAAAAGTCATGAGGTTCGTGATAATGGAAGTGCTATCATTTGAGTTTGCGATTCTTTTGAATGAACAGTCAGTTGGATGGGAGACTATCACATCATTTTGTTTATTATAGATTCATCAACGAAGCAGAGCAATGCATGTGTATCTTCACAGCACTCAGTCTCCGAGAGATCTGCAAGCGCCACATCAACCTCAACGAGGAAGCGTCAGTGGGGAATCCGCAGACCATCTGCGAAAGCTTATACTGAACTCTCACTGTCGTCTCAAGCTTTAAACGTAAGGCAATTAACATCTTAAGTTAAACTTAAGGTTTTGTTGCGATGCGTCAACCCTCATCTACAATAATGATATATTTCGTTCTCAATTCTTGAGGTACAGGATGTATAAATTGCTGTCTATGAATATGCTTGAACGATGCTGCTATATAATAGTTGTAAATTAGATTGCATTTTCCAAGTCTAAGTCACAATTACAAAGCATTCTTATCTTCAGAGCCTGGTTGACGTAAGCAGCACCTCAGCGAACAACGAAAGCGAATTCAGTAACGATGGACAAACTCGATCTCTACCTGAAGTAGCAGAAGAGGGTAAAGAGGCGGAGGTAAAAACCAATGTAGCTCGCCACGTAACAGTGGAAGTAGATATAGAAGAAGGAGAAACAATGGAAGAAGGAGAAGTGCCAGCTACACCCTTATCTGGAGATCCTGGCAGTGCACCTCTTGCCAAGTCACGGGTTTCAGAAAATAGGGCATCTGTTGAAGTTGAAGTTGACTGTGGTGAGGTAACAAAGGTAAAGAGGATGGATTCAACCAGCTCCAATCAGAAAGCTGCTCTGTCCTCTTCTGTGCCACAGAAGGCATCTGTTCCTCAAGAATCGACAGGAGACGATGGCATGAAACTTGGACCACCAGCCAAGACGAAGAAAAAAGGATTGAGAGGTTTGTTTCGCAATTTCATTATTAACTTGGAAGCAATATGCATGATGTAAATGCCGTGTAATGGAGAGAAGGGACTTCAAAGTTTCACAACACTCGATTTCACTTTTAGTCAGGGGTTCGGGGTCTGATTTTGATGAAAATCATATAAGTTTGATTTTGAAAAAATGCCGATCTCATACAGACAGTTTCGTAAATAATTACACAAGGATTAATGAATTTTCTCAATCGTAATTCACATTGAAGTTGAAGATCTCGACAAACTTTATATCACAACACTTGTAAACCAAAGCTTCTCTTAATGTACGACTAAGTTTGCATGTGGTCATTTGCAATCAGTAGGCACGAAGAATAAAAAAATTGAGGATCTCTTTCACGTTTTGTGTCGATCTGGTCCGATGTCCTTTGTGGGCAAGTGGTTCAATACAAGTGTTAGCGTGTTATCATGTGAAATGACTGATTATCTGACTACATATGATCATTCATTCAGCGATTGCGAAATTCATTCTAAAACTTTGGAGGTCTTTTGATTGGTCAAAAAATGATCATATATATGTGACCTCCCCAGTCTGCTTAAATACCGATACCGCTTATGTTTATGAAAACACCGGAAGCTTGGCAAGTACTAAGCAAGTCATTAATGAAATGCAACAAGCTGCAACCCAAATTTCAGACAGCATTATTGATAATCACTTTCATTCGGAATTTTTCGAGCAAGGATCTTTTATCAGTCAACTTGAAAATTTCAGCATCTCTTTTCGTGAAGTATGCGAATCTAATAACTTTTTATTGCATTTTTGCACAGCCATAGCTTATTCAATTAAAAGCCGATGTCTTTTGGTCTTGAATTTGATTGTTCAATTAGAAGATACTGTATAAGAATCATTGATGTAGGAGTTAAAAGGATAGCGGACATCCCTACACTGGTAAAGCCTGTCTCCAAGACAGGCGAGCTCGAGACGGGGGACGTGTGACCGTTAATGAAAGGACTGTTTGACACTCATTTAGATGAAAATCTTTGCTAACAAGGCAGGATAAATTGATTATTTGTGCATATAAGTTTGTGATCATTCTAATCAGTTTGTTGATGTGATCACTTTCACCTTGAAACTCGTGATCATAGAAGTGACTCTCAAAACACAACTTCGTGTTTTTAGGAAAAAGTTTCTATTTATAGTTAAAAGCACTTTGGTACTCAATTTTGATATCGATATTTTTGCCCTCCGGTATCAAACCTACATTTGAGACACCTGGAAAATAGTGCGGAAAGCAAACTCCTTCCTTATGTTTGAAGGAGATTTGAAACTGGAATAGGTGGAAGGAGTTCTTCTTAACTGTATATCAAGGCACGACTACAAGCTTCGCACTCAATTTTAGGTAAAATTTTCCTTACCACATAGCCTGCGATGTAAAACAGCACATTTAGTCGCCATTCACCGTCACAATTTCAGAAAATCTAAACTGAGCGCAACTCACTCTCCATATAATGTTCGGGACTTACATAAGACAACTCGCAAGACTGGTTTAATAATAGGCATTCGCTTCATGTGTCTGAAATCAAGATCCATCACATGAGAATCACGCTCAAATTTGCGTTTTCGATGGCCGGATCATGTCTTTTATCAGGATGGATTCGATGGTTGCGGCATGCAGAAGGATTGTTATTAAACCCACCTCCTTAAAGAATTTTACTGTATAGCATTTCTATGTGATCTTGAGATATCTTATGCGTAAAAAAATGAAGCATTGCAGTCAGAAATCAGATGATGAGCAGAGACATTAACGACAGCATCGTAACGATAGAGCCTGTGACACCAGTTTTTCTTTAGGTGTTTAAAATGGAAACTTAATTTTAGACTTTATTCAGAAACTTCTAAGTGGAATTTCATTCACACCTAAAAGTGACATCTCTGGTGTCTTCAGAGAGACTCTCTCTTAGATCATTTTCAGCTAAATTAGAATTAACATCTCATCAATAATAATAATTATAATTAATCTCAACAATTGTCAAAATGCAATGATTTGCACGCTGGTCGTGGGACATCTTATCCCCCGTCTCGCGCAGGCGATCAGAATTTTCAGGCTTTACCGCGGCATCGAGAAATTTAGGGAAGTCCGCTATCCTGTTAACTCCTACATCAATGATTAGAATTTCCAGTTAGGCTTCATAATCGATGTCATTGACAATGATCAAGAAAGCGGATATTAATTCATTAAAAAGAAGCAGTACAATTCATTGTGTTTTGATGGGTAATGGAGGTTTATATAAATCTATAATCAAGCACACGCATATAAGTCAAGCTAGTCCCCCATGAATATTGAATATACATAAATATTGTCTTCACTTCCCGCGCTTAAACATAATTGTGTTTGCTCAAAGAGTAAGTAAATTTCACAGAATGTTGAAAGTGACGCGCATCAATACTTGCTGATGTAACGGTCTATGTCAAACCCCTGATATCTAACTGCCGTACTTTATAGCATAAAGCTATGAGGTAATGTTCAGCGTGCTTTGAATGAATGCTACCAAGATTGATGTTAAATACAAATTCAAAACTTTGCGAAGCATCAACTATATGCTGACGCACTAATAGAGTATTTGAGAATACTTATCTTCGCGTTTTACAATTGGTGAACCCGACATTCAAATGTAGAAGACCGAAGAATCATTCGATGCAATCAGTGCCGTCACAACAGTCAAACTTCCAATATTTTCAACGACTGAACCCCTGACGTGGTTCCGGCGAGCCGAAGTTCAATTCCGCCTTCAGAAAATTACACGCAGTTCAACGAAGTCAGACCATGTTATTCAATCGCTTCCCGATTGTGTGTTTACAAAGATTTCCTCTTGGTTAGATGAACAGCCGTCAGAGATTGAATATTCTGATTTGAAGACATTTCTTCTTAAAAAGTTCACTATAACTCCAGATGAGCGCACTCCTGAATATGACAAAGCGTAGCAATGCTTATCAATCTCCTCGTGAACTGTGGGACGAAATCCAATCTTTAGTTCGTCTCCCTGAAATCGACCCAATAACTCAAAAGCATTCGCGTCTGAATTTAGAGCGTCAAATTTGGTTGCGAACACTTCCTGAGTCCATTCGATCACTACTCAGAGACGCAGACGAATCATCTATCGATTCCCTTATTGAAAAAGCTGAATCTCTATCGATTGCGAATAAATCTGCACGATTCAACGCTGTCAAGACGTCGTCCACGTGGCATGAAGTATGTGAACTTGGCAATGAGTCAGTTAACTCTCATCAAGATGCATCAGGCATAAATGCTGCTAATTCGAAGAAGATCAAAAGCAAATACATTGTGGCGCAACGTTCAAAGAAGGGATATATAACACAGTCCGGCATTTGTAATTTTCACGACAGATATGGATCTAATGCTCACAGTTGTGTTGAAGGCTGTCAATGGATCTCAAAAAACGGCTTGAGCGGTCGTCATCTTTAATGACGGCCGCAATTAGCAATGTCTTGCATGACAAAGTCCCAAAGTTGTATAAAATTATTGATGAACTATCTGGACGATCATTTCTAGTCGACACTGGTGCACACTGCTCAATCATTCCTGTATCCTCCTCACAAATACCGTATCAAGATCCTAATGTTCCCGCCCTCGTAGCAGCTAATGGATCACCGATCAAAGCTTACACTTTTCAAGAGGTAGCGCTACGGTTTGAAGGACACACATACAAGTGGCAGTTTGTGGTTGCTGATGTTCGACAATCGTTATTGGGTGCTGATTTCTTGGCACACTATCAACTCCTTGTTGACGTGGCTCGTCGTCGTCTTATCAATATTGAGACATTTGCAGCACTTCAGATGGAGCCTGTTTTGTTCGATGACATTAACTGTATTTCCCCACGAATCGTTGGTCACTACGGTCATTCATTCCCTGAGTCTGCGGACGTGTTCCGAGCAGAGCTGAAACAGAATCCCGGTGTCGCCGCAAAGCATGGTATCATGCATTATATTAAAACCAATGGACCTCCGGTACACTCACGCTTTCGACGTCTTCCACCAAACAAGCTTAAAATAGCAAAGGAACATTTCGCCGAAATGGAAAAGATGGCAATATGCACAAAGTCGGCCAGCCCATGGGCATCCCCTCTTCACATGGTTCCAAAATCTGATGGTTCTTATCGTCCATGTGGAGATTACCGTCGATTGAACATGCAAACGGAGGCAGATCATTACCCAACTCCCAACATCACAGACATCACATCTAACCTTCACGGAGCTCACTCACTCAACCTGCGGCCTCAAAGCGGTGAAAGGGTGAAAACGGAGTCGCAATAAGGCTTTGTCGTCTGAAGCTCATGCTTCTTTGGGTTCTACCTTGTCGGAAAGGTTTATTGTCGGCGGTTTGTGACCGTGCTCCGGCTAACTAGCAGGCTCTGGAATATTTTTTTTTTTTACTGGTCATTGAATTTATTTACGTTTGATTAATTTTTCATTCTTTTTCTCCACGTTTGTTTATTTTAAATGTGTGGTAGGCTTCGGCCGTTCCAATTAACACCACTCCCTGGTTTGCGAGATATGAACAGTCATCAGATGTTTCATGTTGTTGAATCAGGTTTTTGGGCATGGCACTTATTTGGCTCATTTGTGATCGAACTTCCTTCCACTGCTGTCTTTTGCACTTCCCCATTTGTTGCAGGTTAAGGTGTGACAGATCCAACGTATTCACGGCATACGGGCGTCAGGTAGTTCGAGGGTCCCGAACCCACTGGTAATGCTTTGGGAGGCAGGCCCGGTCAACTGCTCGAAAAAAGGCGGTACAGTTCCACTGCCACGGACATGCGTGGGTAGCTTTACTGAGGGGTTTAGCCCGTGTAGCTGTATCCGGTTCCTCTGTGGCCTACCTGACTTGTACCCATTGTTACGGCAAAGGGGTTCTCATTTGGGTTTCTTCAAGCTTTTGCGACATGAACTGTGCCTATAAGTGTCTTTTTTTGCGTATTATTTATTGCAGCTTTGTTGCTATTATTTACGTTTTTCTGATGCCTTCCAAAGTTTCTTGTATCACTTTGTTGTACAGTATAATTTTCGTTTATTTGATTGATATTCTATGAGAAATTATGAAAATGAGAAAGACATACAAGAAACGTAGTCAAGCCGTCAAGCTCAAAACCCCTCTCAGGATCAGCTTCAGCAACGTAAGAGAACTGAGGTCCAATTACGACGACATCAACATCTTCCTGCAAGGTAAGTCACCAGATCTTCTGGCCCTGTCGGAAACCAGGTTAGATCCCAGTGTGTCATCAAGCGACGTTACTCCTGATGGATACATATTTCACCGGATGGATAAAGCACCTTGTCATGGTCTTGGAGTCTATGCCAAGACAAGCCTTCCCTTGAGAAGGCTTTGTAGCTCAGAGGATCCAAGGCATGAGTATCTTGCCTTCATTGCGCCGCTGCAGAAGACCACTCTTCTTCTATTTTTCCTATACCGCTCTCCATCAACTAATGCGGATATTTTCAATGTTCTTTCTGACAAGATCGATTCTCTTCTACAAAAGTATCCCAGCGCTGAAGTTGCCGTCTTTGGTGACTTCAACGTGCACAATGTTGACTGGCTTGTGCACTCACGCACCACCGATCTCTCCGGTCAGGCAGCCCAGGATTTCGCTGTCTCTCACAACCTTAGTCAAATTGTCACTTGTCCTACCAGAGTGCCTGACCGAGCTGGGGATACTGGATATCTCCTTGACCTGTTTCTCACCTCAAATCCAACTTGTTTTTCACACAAGGTTACTTCTCCCCTCGACACGTCTGATCACTGTGTTATCACAGTTTCTGGCAAACAAGTTTGCTCCACACCGTCTGCACCCTTCCATAGAACAGTTTATCAATTCTCCAAAGCAGACTGGTGTGGCTTCCGCACTTTTCTTAGTCAAGTTCAAGCTGAGAATTTGATTCTGAGTGAGAACGTCCACAAGTCGGCGCAAGAACTGACAGAGTGGCTTCAGATAGGGATGTTGGCCTACATCCCTCACCGTACTTTCCAAATGAAGCCTCACTCACAACCTTGGTTTGCTCCAGAATGTGCAGCTGCAAGTTGCCAGCGTGACCACTTTTTCCATAAGTATAAGCGTGACAGTAGCGCTGGCAATCTTGAATTGTACAAAACCGCACGTAGACATTGCAAGGAAACCATACATCAGCCCAAAAGCCGTTACGCTTTGTATGTACGGAAATCCATTGCTACCCAAAAGCTTGGCTCTAAGGACTTCTGGAGGATTTACAACAGTGTCACCAATAGGAACAAATCCTCCATCCCAGCACTCCGTCATGCCGAAGTCAGTACTTCTATGGCGACAACCTCAGCAGACAAAGCCGAGGTTCTTTGCAAAGAGTTTGCGAAGAATTCGTCATTAGACGATGGAGGTAGAATTCTACCTCCAATTCCCATGCGCACTGATGAGACAGTTAGTCCTCCTTCAGTCACAGTCCGAAACGTCAAAAAGATCATCGCCGGTCTCGATAGCTCTAAGTCTAGTGGACCAGACGGCATCCCGGTTTCGGTCTTCAAGCATCTCTCACCTGAGCTTTCTCCACTTTTATCTAAACTGTTCAGTAGATGTGTATCCACCGGTGAGTTTCCCTCTTGTTGGAAAGTAGCTTCCGTGGTTCCAGTTCCAAAGAAAGGTTCTGACTCATCTCTTCCATCTAGTTACCGTCCTATCAGCCTGCTTCCAATTGCTGGCAAGATTTTTGAAGCAGTGATTAACCAACACATTGTTAACTTCCTTGAAACTCAGAACCTTCTATCAGAAGAACAGTATGGCTTCAGGCACTCTCGATCAACTGCAGATCTTCTTTCATATGTCACTGAACATGTGAGTCGTGTCCTTGACAGACAAGGTGAGACGAGATCAGTTGCCTTGGATATTTCCAAGGCATTCGATAAAGTCTGGCATCAGGGACTCCTTATGAAGCTAAAGTCCTATGGAGTTGCTGATCAACTCCACAAACTTCTTGCTTCTTTCCTTAGTGACCGGCAGATATCTGTCGTCTTAGATGGCCAAAAGTCTTCCACCAAGTTTGTCAATGTAGGAGTTCCTCAAGGGTCAATTTTGGGACCCACTCTTTTTCTGCTGTACATCAACGACCTCCCAGACTGCCTAGTGAGTAAATTGGTGATGTATCCAGATGACACAACACTCTTCAATTCCAATGAGCGACTCGCTAAAAATACTCAGCAACGTCAGCAGTTATGCGACGTTCTTAATGAAGACTTACGCAGGGTCTCAGAATGGGGCGCCAATTGGCTTTCCATTTTTCTGCACTCACGACTTAAAGGAGATGATGATCATAGCATTAAGATGTCAGATAATAGGATCAGAGAACAAGATTCCATCTCCTTCCTTGGATTAGCGGTTACGAAAGACTTGTCATGGAAACCGTACATCCAATCCATTAGCAAGCAGGCAGCTCAACGCATTGGTAGTCTCTATCGTGCCAGCAGCTATCTTCCACCACAGACTGTCTGCTATCTTTACAAGTCCACTATTCGTCCTCTGATGGAGTATTGTTGTCATCTGTGGGCAGGCGCCCCACAAACGCATCTTAACCTCCTTGAACGGGTTGAGAAACGTGTCAAGAATCTCATGGGTGAAAAACTTGCTAGCAAGTTGCAGCCGCTCTCCGTCAGACGGGATGTTGCTTCACTCAGTCTCTTCTACAGGTACTATTTCGGTAGAAGCAGCTCTGCAGTAAATGAGTGCGTACCCAAACCTAAGATCTTCTCCAGAAGCACACGTAGAGCTAATGCACTCACATGCTATAATGTGAGCTTAGAACGCGCACGTACTGTGAGTCGCTCGAAAAGCTTTTTTGTTCGCACGGCACAGCTTTGGAATCAGCTTCCCCAGACCACTTTCCCTGACCAATACAATCTTGATACTTTCAAGAGGCGTGCGAATAGGTTTCTGATGGGGGCAGCTTAATCAGATTATAAGATCTGTTTTTTTTTCTTTTATTTATTTAAAGTAATACAATTTATTAGTTTTTCATTGAGTAACCCCTAGCTTCGTTCATGGCTCATAGCTGTGCTAGGGGTGAAAATTCAGTAAAAAAAATTAAAAAAGCTACTGTGTTTTCCAAAGTAGACCTTCTGAAAGGTTATTTCCAGGTTCCGGTAAACCCAGCAGATATACCAAAAACTGCCATAATCACGCCGTTTGGAACATATGTATTCCATTACTCAACGTTTGGACTCAGAAATTCTGGTGCGACATTTCAGCACATGATGGATACAATATTTGGCAACTTGCCTTTCTGCATCGTTTACGTTGATGACATTCTGGTATTTTCAAGAACACATGATGATCACAGAGCACATTTGAAACAGATTCTTCAACTTTTGCGTGAAAATGGGCTTGTTGTTCGCTCTGACAAGTGTATCTTTGGTGCTTCAGAAATTGATTTTTTAGGTCATAATATCGACTGTAATGGAATTCGTCCTCTTTCATGTAAGGTCAACGTTGTTAGCAAGTTTACTGTTCCTGCCACGGTAAAATCTCTACAAGAGTTCGTTGGAATGATAAATTATTACCATCGATTTATTCCTAATGCAGCAAGGATCATGAAACCATTATATGATGTCATTTCAAACCAGGCGAAAGTCTTACAATGGGAACAAAGGCAACAATTGGCATTCGAAGCAAAGAAAGCTTTGGCCAACGCAGCTGTTCTCGTTCATCCACTTCCGAATGCGCATCTTGTTCTATATCGACTGATGCCAGCAATATTGCCATCGGTGCAGTTCTTGAGCAAGTTGTGAAAGATCAACGCCAACCGATTGCATTTTTCAACAGGAAGCTTCGACAACCAGAATTGAAGTACAGTACATTTGATCGCGAACTTCTCGCCGTATACTTTTCAATTCGCATTTCAATTTTGCATTAGAACCGATCATAGACCACTAGTGCAGGCTCTTGTCAAGTCATCTGATGCTTGGTCAGCTAGGCAGCAACGCCAATTATCAGCCATAGCCGAAATGAACTGCACAGTTGAATATCTTCCGGGAAAGTCTAACCCAGTTGCCGATGCTTTATCTCGCGTTGAAATTTCATCAATACATGTTGGAATTGATTACTCTGCGGTGGCTTCTGAACAGCGTCTAGATTCTGAAACTCGAGCATATCAGACTGCTATTACCGGGTTGAAGTGGAAAAAAGTTCTTTTCGGTGATGTGGCCCTTCTATGTGACATAAGTACAGGTAGACCACGGCCATTGGTTCCCAAGAAATTTAGAAGAGAAGTCTTTGATTTAATTCGCGGAAATTCTCATCCGTCTATTCGCTCATCTGTAAGACTTATCACATCGAAATTTGTGTGACACTCTATGAAGCGCGATATTCGCCATTGGTCACGTGCATGTCTTGATTGTCAAAGAAGCAAAGTGACTCGTCATACTGAATCAGGTATAGGTGACTTTCCACAACCTAGACGACGTTTTGGACACATCCACGTAGATATTGTTGGACCAATGCCGACTTCAAATGGTTTCCGATATTTATTTACCATCACCGATCGCTTAACTCGATGGCCAGAAGCAATTCCCATAGAGGATGCTACAGCTACTTCTTGTGCAGCTGCTCTTCTACATGCATGGATTGCGAGATTTGGGGTTCCGGACAACATCACTTCTGATAGAGGTTCTGTTTTCCTGTCTAGCCTAAGGAAGGCCTTGGGAACTTAAATGGGCACTCGTCTATATAACACGACGATATAATCCTGCAGCCAATGGAATGATTGAACGTGTTCACCGAACTTTAAAGCAGGCGCTAATGTCAAGATGCGACAGTTCACTGGTTTTATCATTTACCCTGGGTTCTTCTAGGACTTCGAACAACACCGAAAGAGGGACTGCAGGTTTCATGCGCGGAGATGGTTTATGGAGAATCACTGGTAATACCTGGTGAATTTTTTCCTCAAGACGAAAGTGATGATGAACTAAATCTCTCTCGGCTACGGTTTTTAGCCGAAAAGTTTCGTCCGTGTCGCCCATCCAAAGACAACTCACGGAAAATCACAGTCCCTGATGCTCTAAGGTCTGCTGAATATGTGTTCGTACGCAATGATGCCCATCGTCCGCTTCTTACTCATCCTTACAAGGGCCTATGCAAGATAATTGAAAGGAAACATAAGGCTTTCAAGCTGCGCATCGGTAACAAAACGGACTGGGTATCCATTGACCGGCTTAAACCAGCCTACCTCGACGATGACGTCAGAAGTGAAAATCTGCATACTCGCTATGGACGCATATCCCACCCTCCATTGCGACTTGGTTTTTAATTGTTCGGATATTTTCAGTTATGATAATAGACGGTTTTGGGGGAGTCCATGTAACGGTCTATGTCAAACCCCTGATATCTAACTGCCCTACTTCATAGCATAAAGCTATGAGGTAATGTTCAGCGTGCTTTGAATGAATGTTACCAAGATTGATGTTAAATACAAATTCAAAACTTTGCGAAGTATCAACTATATGCTGACGCACTAATAGAGTATTTGAGAATACTTATCTTCGCGTTTTACACTGACAGTGCGATTACACTTGATGAAGCATTAATGCAATGCATTACAACAAAGTCGGACTAGAGAATTCTGTCATTTTGTAAGGCTCGGAGAGTCCGGCTACGCAACCCTGTTTTTTTGTCTTTGATATCCACTCTTACCTCTGTTGTTGAATAAACTGTTGAAAACAATTCTATAATATAGCATGTTATAAAAGAAGCCTAAAACGTATTTAGTTTTGGGACATGGACGATTATGTTCGCTCAAAAAAAAACACTTTCAGTTGTTGTCGTTATAACTTTCTCCTCTGTCAGTTTTGAAATATCTTCAGATACTACTCAAATCAAATGTGAATAGCGACTTACAGTATATTATTTTAATTTCATATTCGAATGAATTTTTTTTTGTTGGCTTGAGGTCGTTAGTTTCAAAAAGAAAACGTAAATGACTGCAGGAGCAATTCAGTCTTCATTTGAGAGTTCGTAGTCTAACCCCCCAGAGACCTGAATTTTTTCACATCCTCTGAGACCTGTGGGGTCCACTTTTGCACATTCTTGCGTGCTTAAATCGATATCAAAACATTCGGAAGGTTTATTTCGAGTTAAACAATAATGTTTGCATGTAGTAGGTTGATATAACTAATCCTTTGAGTGTCATTCAGCCTTCCCAGTAAGCACATTTTGCACAGTATTAGTTGTGCTAAGAGGCGGTTTTACGATGTTTGCTGTTGCCATTAAATCTCAAGCAGTTGATTTTAATGAAATTGATTTATTCCATGCAGCATAACCCTTACATTTGTCCATTATTACAAAGTTATCCATACCAATCGGAAAAATATTTAAAATGAGCCACAATTGCTGCACTTCTAGACCTTCAAAACAGCTGTGAAGATTACTGTGGATCAATTACTGCTTTGAAAACTTGGCCGACAGTTTGTTTTTAGTGTTGACCTATGAAGATAATGATAGCTTTCATTCTGAGTATTGATTTTTGCTGAGTTGCTCATGTAGACCGACCAGTCATTCAAGATCATGTGCGGAATGTTCACATTTAGCGATCTTCTAACACAACGCATATGCACGAGCATGATAAAAACAAGGAATAAATGAATTTCAATGTTTGCGCACCATCGTGGACATGCACAATATCGTGTTTCATCTGATAGTAAAAAGTTGTAATGGAAATTTCTACACCCTCCGCGATCTAAGGGAGTTGCAGCGGAACCCCTTGGTCTGTGTACCAGTGTCCCGGTCAGCGCGAAATTTCGCCCCTGCGTAAATTGAGAACTGTGGGCGTAAATAAATCTTTGATTTCTGAAGTACATATTGAGTGGAAAAGTAATAAATGATATAGTTGTTGGTGCAATTTTAAAGATAAATTTGACGAAGTGAAAAGTTAGTAATTTGTCCATGGTGACGCTTGTCAGAAAATTAATGTCAAACATCACAATCATCAACCTGAAAATGTAGCAATGATCTTGAATATATTGAGCAGCGTGTCCAACGTACGCGAAAGTCACGTATGTGCGCGAATTGCACCTGAATTTTGAAAAATTATGAAAATTTGCGTGAATTGTACGTGATTTTCTGGAAACGAAGCATTTCCACCATTCGAATTGGGATTTGGCAAATAAATAATCCACCTTTGACTTGACTCGTGGAAGGGATCTTGTGTGCGAGTGGCATGCATGAACCCTGGGTCGATTGTAAAAATGCTGTTACTGTATTTTTTTCGAATAGTAGCCGGGGCTACGATTAAAAAGTGGTGGACTACTAATCGAAGACGTCCATTATTCGAAGAAATAAAGTATAGCCAGTTTACAGAAAAAAAGGATGGGTATAAATATATTTTTGTTACGCAGTTTCAAATTAATAGATGGTTGGTTGAGACAAGATTAAGTCTCCGCTCGGTTTCAGTTTTCTCTTAATGTTCTGAAAGTTTAGTTTTCGGGTCGTCTGTTCGTTGATTATCAGCAATGTAGGATTTTCCCTTTCAAGCTGTTTGGAGACTGACTGGTAACCAACAATGAAGAGGTAATGATAAGTTATTTCTCTAAATGACTGCATTTATTACAAACGTGCGTCCTGAACACATTATACAAATGACACATTAAAGCGATTAATTTCTCTCCATAAACCCCATGTCTCACTTCCTACAAAATTTGGCAGGTTTGCTAACTTCTGGTTTACCATATCTTTCAACGTCGCTGAGTATATTCGTCAAATTGAGAGATGCATGCTTAGAAAAAGTATTGTCCATTCAAGTCTGACACATTAACTCGCCATTAGCATATGAAGTGGCCGATGCTCATTGAGTAACACATCTTTCGTTGTTTCGATTTCTTCACATGTGCTGTATACGTATGTTTTCAAATGTCACTGCGCCGTCTCCATCTAGAAAACATCTATGAAATATTGTCACCCATGTCTGAATATAATTAAACAAAATTTCACTTGTGTGATGAATACCGAAGTCCTGCCGTAATTCATACTTACTTACATCTACAGTCTGTTTCCTAAATTGTTCAGCAATCCGAGAAGCTTTTTTGTCTCTTGCTTATTCTCATCAGTTTAACCGTAAGCTGCTTAAGCTCATTTGATTATTAAACTAATTTACTTAATCACCCGAGTCACTTCCTTAGTTTAGGAAAGTGTGATCTGCTTCGGTAAATGGAAGTTATTAGTGATTATAAGTTTATTACTTCATATGATCATATCATAGCTGGTCATGTCATAACTGCCGCGTCTCCTGTCATCATTGAATGAGTTGCTAAAAATCTTGTCGATTCACTTATTGGACAACCCAGCGACGACAGTGTGAAGAGATTGCTATTGTTGGTGAATAGATGGCGACACGCCTTCGTGTACGCAGATCAAGGATTCGAAATCTTCTGACCTCTACTGGGGGAAAATGATGACTTACCTAATGGCTGAGTATGGGAATAATAGAAATTTGCAGTTCCCAGTGAACGGATGGGCCGATCTTGATAAAACTTACATAATCATGGAGCGAGCTGGTAGCTCCAGCATTCTCTTCAACAAAAACTCGAAAGCGCCAACGTTAACACAAAAGTTATTAAGTTGTGTGCAGTTAACCGTTAAAAACATTGGTAACGCAAATGTACGTACAGTCATGTAAAATTATGTAAAAGTGCACAAATTTCTTTCCGAATCCGAAAAAAATTATATCATCTGAAAGCTTAACAGTGATGATTCAATGGCGATAATTTTAATTGTCTGTATTACGTAGTTTATTCTAGGCATCAGGGAATGAATTGACCAAAAATTTCTAATTTAGTGTCTTCTGACCAGACACAAGCTAAACTCTAGATACTAATTCAAAGTGCTGAATAAAACCTTGAAATTGAGCATCTTCATCATTGAAAACTCATGTCGGATGTTCCTTTAGCAGCATTTTTCGTTGAAAGTTATAGTGCTATATCTTTTTGCACATTCAATGAATCTTGAAATCTTCACGTCATGATGAAGCTGAATGATGGCTCACACTGTCAGTTTGCATGAAAAAAATTCTGTCGTTTTCATGTTAAAATTCTGCATTAAAGAAAATGCTCAATTTTCTAGTGACCACTTAAGAACGTAAAATACATGTCTAAATAATCTATGGAACATAAGGTTTCGTATGGCATATCGCTTATTAAAATTGAACCAGGACTTCAATATGAAAATTACATTTGGAAATATGTTTACTTTTTTGTGCAATTATTTATGAAATGGTCTGTAGATGTCGATGTGTATCTATTAGTAACACATTAAAGCGGGTGTGTTTAGAAGTGAAGATTTCATCGATGATATTGTTTCCTTCATTCAGTTATAATGAGTATGTTGCTTCGATTGTACAACACGCAAGTCGTCTTGTATTATTCAAGAGAATTTTCACAACTCCCTTGAGAAGTTTCTGACCTTGAACTTCTTGTGAGTACTTTCCTAGTTTTGTAAGAAAGACACTAAATAGGAAGGAATATACAGTGCATTATGCTGGTGTGGTGTGCAGTCTTTATACAGATTTTTCAGCTATTCTAGTTAGGTTGGGGATTTCGAATGCGAACTCGAGCCTTCGTGGGACCAATGAATTCGATTCATCAATAATTGCTTGAGGGTGTGTACATCTTTATATTCGAATCACAGGTGATTTGGAGCTTTGCGATCAATTTACATAACGTTCAAATATATTCTAGTGTATTTTCTGAATTTCTGACACTATGATATACAGAAGCATGACGGCTAGTATACGTCCTCTTTCGAGTTCTCATTTTATAAAATTCACACTCATTGCAAAAAGCAGCTGGATGTTTAATGAGTTACCGATTACAACTCCCTCATGCAATCGCTTTATAGTCACTTCTAGGGCTACGGGCATTCTTGATTAGGTCTGCACATTACAGTGAAATCAAAGTGCGTCAGAATCATAAATCCATATTGCATATTTTGAGGAGTGAAGTTTGTTTCAATTAAGCTAGAGATTGAAATTGCATCCGATGAGTTTCATCAGTTGATACCATTTGAAAGTATGTACGACTTTGCGGTTTGCGGTCACATCAATATAATATGAATCAATATAATGAATATAATGAGTATGTTGCTTCGATTGTACAACACGCAAGTCGTCTTGTATTATTCAAGAGAATTTTCACAACTCCCTTGAGAAGTTTCTGACCTTGAACTTCTTGTGAGTACTTTCCTAGTTTTGTAAGAAAGACACTAAATAGGAAGGAATATACAGTGCATTATGCTGGTGTGGTGTGCAGTCTTTATACAGATTTTTCAGCTATTCTAGTTAGGTTGGGGATTTCGAATGCGAACTCGAGCCTTCGTGGGACCAATGAATTCGATTCATCAATAATTGCTTGAGGGTGTGTACATCTTTATATTCGAATCACAGGTGATTTGGAGCTTTGCGATCAATTTACATAACGTTCAAATATATTCTAGTGTATTTTCTGAATTTCTGACACTATGATATACAGAAGCATGACGGCTAGTATACGTCCTCTTTCGAGTTCTCATTTTATAAAATTCACACTCATTGCAAAAAGCAGCTGGATGTTTAATGAGTTACCGATTACAACTCCCTCATGCAATCGCTTTATAGTCACTTCTAGGGCTACGGGCATTCTTGATTAGGTCTGCACATTACAGTGAAATCAAAGTGCGTCAGAATCATAAATCCATATTGCATATTTTGAGGAGTGAAGTTTGTTTCAATTAAGCTAGAGATTGAAATTGCATCCGATGAGTTTCATCAGTTGATACCATTTGAAAGTATGTACGACTTTGCGGTTTGCGGTCACATCAAACAATTTCACAATATATTTTTGTCGACACCTTTCATGATCTAACTTCATAATTACGAAAATTAAGTTCCAGAAAACCATCTTTTTATCAAAAATCATTCAAACTTACATTCTTGAGACCACCAACCAATCTGCTATTATAAGTCAGTCTGTGTTATGTTTTGAATATCTAACGTTAGTAAAACTTATTAATAGTAAAACAGTGGTAAATGTTAGTGAAACATATTACTTAGAACATGCTTGTTCGTTTGTAATATTACAAATGCTATAATAGTAGGTATCTCTTTATTACAAGGCGTCAGACAGAAACACAGCAGAATGAACTTATGCAACAAATCAATCTAAAATATGAGTTTTAGTTTTTTTTGCAAAATTTTACCCCTATCATAGTTATGAGGCATGAAAGAAGGTATGGGTTACTCAATGAAAAAGTAATAAATTGTATTATTTTAAATAAAAAAACAGATCTTCTAATCTGTCACTCATAAGCATAAGTTTTTAAGTATTTACTTATGAACTTATAAACTTATGATAAGTATAAGTATTCTAGTAAGGAACAAAACCTATACTATACATAAGCATTGAATGAAGGTATACACTAGTTAATGCTTGTATGTCCTATGCTATTGATGCTTTACATGATTATACATGTGAAATGTATAGTGATTGCGTATAGATTCGTTTATTGATTGATTACTGATCGATAACTGATCAGATAATTAAAAATGTGATTTTTGATGTAACTTCGACAATCCTTTGTAATTATTAGCCTAAAAACTCGTCTGCTTGCGTATAACCTGAAATTTACTTATTGTTTGGATAGGTCCTATTGGTATTATGTTTTCGAATGTGGAATCCATGTGCAATTCATATGTTGCGGTCAATCATTAAATTTGTTTTGACACCATCTGTCAATAAATGTGGAAATTCATAAGTCAATTTGTCTGTTTGAAAGATTTTATTTTTTTGTTATTTTAAAATCCCCTACTGATGAAATAAAAACAAATGTTTTGAATATAACCCATCATATATTTTATCACATTTGTATGGTTGATAACAACGATTGAATAGTAACGGAACGACGTAACTCAAGTCATTTCAAAAGTGCCTTTTTGTTAAGTAGTAGTCAGTCTTAGCTTTCTGTGCTGCAATCTTCGAGGTCAAATATTGAAAGCGGAGTGTATGCAATTCATCATTGTTTTTTTGTTCATTTGACAGAAGGTCAGCTAATTTGGAGCCTGCATGCATATTCCTTTCCTCTGATATATTTGAAGATTTAGGTATTTTTCTGCGGTAAGTTGGTATTTCAAAATTTTCTTCGTCATCATCATTATCGAATGTAACATTGGTCGCTAGGTTGGAGCAGGTCGGCGGGCATACTTCGGGTACCAATCCATCCGTTTTCGAATGAGTTTTAGATACGTGCATTTCCGTCGAACTTTTGGCATTGGCGATCTTAACCAATTTAGGGTTGTCTCGTCCGACTACATCCCAGCATTTCTCCATTTCTTGTTTAATCGTAAAAGGACCTCTTCCAGTGAGATTTTCATGAGTTGCTTTTATTTTGATGTAGGCTGGAAGTCTGTTGACTAGATTCTCCCATTTCTTCTTAATCTTTTCAGCCGTATAGATTGATGGATCTTGATCACTAGTCAAACACAAGGAGAAATCCTTTGCAATCGTTTCCCATGAATCCTTTTTGGATCTTTTCGTTAAGTCTGAAAGAAATTTTCCTTGTATGATATCATAGTGATCTTTGATTAGATCAATGAGCATTATTACTTGAGAGTCGGTGAATAAAGTTGCCACCATCCTTCTATATAGTGCACGTAGCGAATGATTTAAAGATGAATCCATCGGCTAAAATGAACGCGAAACGTTGAATGTGCTGATTGGTTGATCTTCCCTTTGATAGTACTCGAGTTAGTGGTAACAATGACTATCTGAAGCGAAGCATCCAATTCCCCTCTAGTATTGCTTTTTAACGAATAGAGAACAAATCATTGGTCAATTAGTTCACGTGACCTTGATTCTGTGAGGCGATCGTCATTTATGTTTGTGAATGCCAACGTTGATCAAATAATAGCTTACTCGTCAACATGGACAGATACTTTCGCTACGCAGCAATGGTGGACTTTGTAGAGGAGAATGAGAGTGTCAACGATATACAGCGTGTAGAGCGTGACTCCGTTTCTTTCTTAACCAGTGGCGTGGAAAGTGATCCATTCTTTAAGATGTCTAATGCTGATTTTTTTGAAGAATTCAGATTCTCCAAAATGAATGCCATTCGTTTAATCAATGAACTTATGTCTTACATGAGTCGCCATTCTAACAGAAG
The DNA here is from genome assembly GCA_907163375.1 of Prostheceraeus crozeri. NCBI lineage: Eukaryota > Metazoa > Platyhelminthes > Polycladida > Euryleptidae > Prostheceraeus > Prostheceraeus crozeri. The sequence continues at coordinate 168,145 of CAJQUW010015165.1, read as the reverse complement.
AGACAGTATACCAACCCATCTACAGATTCTTACTTGCCTCCAATGGCTCGGAACCGGAAACTTCATATGGAATCTTCGGAACATTGCCGGTTCATCAAAAGCGACAGCATGGCGCTGCGTTTGGGAGACCATTTCCGCTATCTCATCCAACCATATGATTCAAAAATGGTTACCGTGGCCAGTAGGAGACGCGCCTAAGGCTCACACGGACTATTTTAACACCAAATATCGTTTACCAAATATTTTGGGCGTCGTGGACGGAACACATATTCCTACTAACTCACCTGCAAGTGATTCTCATGAATCTGTGTATGTAAACCGAAAGCACTTCCATTCAATCAACGTTCAAATAGTGTGTGGTGCAGATTTAAAGATAATTCACGTTGATATTAGTAACGTTGGAAGTGCTCATGACGCTAGAGTTTGGGACGAGTCTGACGTACCGCGTCTTATTCAAGAAACAAAGTTATCACTCATAGGGGATAGTGCATATCCCTGTCGTTGGTTTATTATTACACCCTATAATTCGCGAATGAGGAATAATTTGAATCGACAACAACAAATATTACAGAGACGCTTGCTTGCTGCTCGCCAGAATGTTGAACAAGTTATCGGTATTTTGAAGCAGCGTTTCAATGTGTTACGACGTCCTGCTCGTTACACCTTAAATTAAGTTGCCAAACGTTGTGATTTCATGTTGTGTGCTTCATAACACATGTCGCTATTTTTGCATTCCAAGCATTGATCATATTGAAGCCATCGATAACCTGTTAGAAGAGTACACGCCAAACGATGATGCAGTTGGAAACGTTGTACGGCAAAACTATATTGACCGATTGATCGATTGATCAATGAGTTGTATCTCTAGAATATACTATTCTTGCAGTTTCCATTACATGTGTTTTCTTATAGCTTATCATGAAGCATTTATCAACAAGATACTGTATTTGAAGTTGTTGATTAACACAACGTCTCACAATTAGCAACGTACAAATGTTAATAATTGTATTACATCTGAAAGAGAGTGTCAAATTCATAAAAATTATACAAAATTTACTACTCGATCACTGATCAATACCTGGTACCCATCACCTCCCAATCTGTGTTTCTAGGAATATTTTAAGTATTCAAAGAGTATCATTATTTATTAAGATTATTTGTTTAACTAAAGTACATTCATGAAAATCACATACTAATTCACATACTCTATACCTCAACAAATGCATATGATCATACACCGTGTCACAATTATTGTCTTACTTAAGTTCATAATTTCATTTTCTTAAAATATATGTGACACATATGCTTAATTCTACAGAAAATCAATCAATTATCGATCACTGATCAATACTTGATACCAATTACCTCTCACAGAATTATATTGCGTAGTAATCAATGGGTATCATTATATAACAGAATTGTTTGTTAAACTAAAGTACATTCCATGAAAATCACATAATTCGATTTCTGATCAGTTATTGATTACTGATCAATCACTCCCTACTTCATCAATTAATGTAGATTAGTTATTATACAACGTGATACAACTGTTGGCTTACTTATTTTGATGACTACATTACAAAAATTCTCTAAATTCTACAGAAAGTCACTTTCTAAATTAATCAATCAATTATCGATCACTGATCAATCTGTTTAGATAGATATAGTGCCGGTATAATTCGTTAAATGTACACCTAGCATTGAACAACCCATAGAGGCTAAGTCACATTGTAGAATACCGAAATGATAGTTCATCAATCTCATTTTGAATAACATAAGTCGTGTAAAAGTAGACTTATGTTTTTATAAGTAACATCATAAGCCACTTATTCACGAAGTGAGACAAGTACAACTTGTGATAAGCCATAAGTGGAAAACATAAGTTTCGTATCATAAGTATTTGTTATAAGTGAAACGGAACATAAGTTTTTAGACTAAATACTTACAACTTATCATAAGTTTTTCATAAGTGAAACAGGCTCCTGTTCGCACGCCTCATGAAAGTATCAAGATTGTATTAGTCATTGAAAGTGTTATGGAGAAGTTAATTCCAAAGCTGTGCCGTGCGAACAAAATAGCTTTCTGAGCGACTCACAGTGCGTGCGCGTTCTAAGCTTACATGATAGCATGTGAGTGCATTAGCTCAGCATGTGCTTCTGGATAAAATCTTTGGTTTGGGTACGCACTCATTTACCGCAGAGCTGCTTCTACCAAAATAGCCTTTCGCTACCGAATTTCCCTTTCGCATACACCCTGCGGCCTCAAAGCGGTGAAAGGGTGAAAACGGAGTCGCTATAAGGCTTTGTCGTCTGAAGCTCATTCTTCTTTGTTTTACCTTGTCGGCGGTTTGTGACCGTGCTCCGTCTAACTAGCAGGCTCTGGAATATTATTTTATTTTACTGAGTCATTGAATTTGTTTATGCTTAATTAATTGTTTATTCTTATTCTCCACGGTCGTTTATTTTAAATGTGTGGTAGGCTTCGGCCGTCCTAATTAACACCACCCCTGGTTTCCCAGATGTGAACAGTCATCATGTTGTTGAATCAGTTTTTTGGGCATGGCAATTATTTGGCTAATTTCTGATCGAACTTCCTTTCACTGTTTTCTTTTGTGTTTATGCCAAGACAAGCTTTCCCTTGAGAAGGCTTCGTAGCTCAGAGGATACAAGGCATGAGCATCTTGCCTTCATTGCATCGTTACAGAAAACGCTCTTCTTTTATTTTCCTATACGCTCTCCATCAACCAATGTGGGCAATTTCAATGTTCTTTCTGATAAGAGCGATCATCTTCTACAAGAGTATCCCAGCGCTGAGATTGCCGTTTTTAGTGACTTCAACGTGCACAATTTTGACTGGCATCCTCTGCTCAGGCAGCCGAGGATTTAGCTATCCCTCACAATTTTAGTTAAAATTGTCACTTGTCCTACCAGAGTGCCTTGACCGAGCTGGGGATACTGGGTATCTTCTTGACCTGCTCCTCACCTCAAATCCAACTTGTCTTTCACACAAGGTTACTTCTCCCCTCGGCATGTCTGATCACTGTGTTATCACAGTCTCTGGCAAACAAACTTTCTCTACACAGTCTGCGCCTTTCCATAGAACAGTTCATCAATTCTCCAAAACAGACTGGTGTGGCTTCCGCACTTTTCTTAGTCAAGTTCAAGCTGAGAATTTGATTCTCAGCGAGAACGTCTACAAGTCGGCGCAAGAACTGACAGTGGCTTCAGAGAGGGATGTTGGACCACATTCCTCACCGTACTTTCGAAATGAAGCCCCACTTCCAACTTTGGTTTGCTCCAGAATGTGCAGCTGCAGCCTACCAGCGTGACCACTTTTTCCATTAGTATAAGTGTGACAGTACCGCTGGCAATCTTGAATTGTACAAGACCGCACGAAGAAATTGGACGAAAACCAAGCATCAGGCTAAAAGCTGTTACGCTTTGTATGTACGGAAATCCATGGCTGTAAATCGGAAATCTCGGAAAGTTTGGCTCTAAGGATTTCTGGAGGATTTACAGCAGTGTCACCAATAGGAACCAATCCTCCATCCCAGCACTCCGTCATGCCGAAGTCAGTACTTCTATGGCGACAACGTCAGCAGACAAAGCCGAGCTTCTTTGCAAGAAGTTTGCGAAGAATTCAACAGTGGACGATGGAGGTAGAATTCCACCTTCAATTCCCACGCGCACTGATGAGACAGTCCTCCTTCAGTCACAGTCCGAAACGTTGAAAAGATCATCGCAGGTCTCGGTAGCTGCAGTGGAACAGATGGCATCCCGGTTTCGGTCTTCAAGCATCTCTCACCTGAGCGTTCTCCATTTTTATCCAAACTGTTGAGTGGATGTGTATCCACCGGTGAGTTTCCTTGTTGGAAGGTAGCCTCCGTGGTTCCAGTTCTAAAGGAAGGGTCTGACTCATCTCTTCCATCCAGTTACCGCCCTATCTATGTATAATACTAATGTTAATGCATTACTTTAAGTTTTATTTTCGACCATTGGTGAGTTTCTTTTTCTTAAAAGGGTTCCGGTTATTAAAAAAGTCAGGGCGGGAGGCTCAAGAAATGTAAGCTCATTATTGTATCTGTGAATTGCTCGAATACCTGTCATTCCCATCTTCAATCGGTTCTCGATCTTGCGCGATCTTGGTCTAAATACCTACCGATTGTAAATACTATAATTCCTTAAAAAATAGCTGAGTAAGTAAGTAGGAACTTCTCCCATAAGCTTCTTAGCTAGCGCTGTATGACTTCATAGAATCAGCAGAACGCCAATTTCAGAGCAATTGCGCTTTCAAGTTGAATTGTAATAATAAATTGTTGCACATAGATTTATTTATAGACTTTCTTGCCAACGGATCAGGATTGTTTTTATTATTTCCCTAACTTCATGTACTGATATAGCGCTCGATTAATCAATTCGATAGAATCAGTAGTGAATTGATATATTGACTCGTCTAGTGACTATATTATTCATCATGCATGTTTTGATTGCCTGATATGAAAAGAAGTTCACCGTTTCTAATGACGCGTATTCGGATGAATAAGGCATACTGTAGGCGTTCAAACACTATGAAGATCAATTTGACATTTAGAAGATTCTCTGCAAATCTCTTCCACATACCAACCGATCATCTGATCTGCTGTGCCAATGCATTTTCAGAGCTCACAAGATATTAATCAAACATGAGTATGAATAGGTCAAACAAAGCAAGCTGTCTCGAGTAAATGTATGGAGTAACGGCTGTAAGTCCGATGTCTATGAGTATGTTACTAAAGTTGTTCGTTGTAAGTTCTCCTGCACTCTTGAAATACGGTACATATGACTGATGTTGCGCATGAAGGGGAAGTTCAATACTGGGACTGAGTTTGACTGTGCAATGCTGTCTTTGGTAGCATTGCAATGCAACGAAAGTCTACATTAGATCCACTTTTTCGTTGATCTACCTTTTTTTACGAAGCTACTATACTCACTTCACATAATAAATCATAACCACTTCATGTTTTGTTATTTACAATGTATATTGCTTTGTTTACTATGCAATTTCAATAAGTCATAAAGTTTACATAAAGTATAGCATAGTAACCTACTTGCTGGTAATAGTGCAGGCTGTCCCAAAAGTCTGGACGAAATCGAATTTTAGTTTGCGAGAAACCCAAGAGCAATGCGGCATCAATTGAATTTGCGTCCGGAAGATTTTCAAAATAGGTACACTCTGCATTCTTGCTAAACACTCAGTACAAAATGAATGAGAGCAGATAAATGACAACTCGGCCACATGGGAGAAAGGCTCCGTGCCTAATGTGCTTCCGAGTATAAACAAGGTTAATTAATTAATTTATATTTTCACAAGCAGTAATTTGTTGACCATCGTTCAATCTTAAATGTTGCAGACTGCCGCGCAAAGAATCAATACCCACAACAGTACGTCTTGATTAATTGTTGAGAACACGTTCTTGATTCTTGCTTTCAAATCAATCAAATTAGACGACTTTGAGTTAGTATTCTTGTGCAATTATGGAGCGAATTGAATCACGTGACTTCTCGAATTAAATCCTTGTCTTATTATTCTGTGTAGGCCTACATAGTTTTAAACGCTTCAGTTATCTCACAAACAGATGAATTCCAAGATCGTTCTGTGATTTTAGTGCTTCATCAGCTCTAACTTTGACTAACGCTAACTTTGACTGTCTTCATTCAGTGGCTTAAACGGATTTCCAAAAAGCAAGGCATTACGAATTGAAGAAAGAACTGTCTTTCAAGGATCAATAGTCTGCTAATATGATTGCACAATTTTAAACGAAACTCCAATCCTGTCAACCTCAAGATGTCGACTGTGATTGATTTGAAAGCAAGAATCATTAAATGTGTGTTCAGCAATAATCATTGTATGCTGTTCAGTATGCTCAAGGTTGATACTTCGCTCCACAGTCTGCAACATTAACGATTTAATAATGGTCAGCAAATTATTTGAAAAAGTCATCTCCTCTTGTCAAAATGCAATTTAATCGATGATTGTGTCACTCTTGGGTTTTATCAAGCAAAAATTCAAGCTCGTAGATACTTTTAGGACAACTTGTACTTCGATGATCACTTCCACGAAATGGCAACCTGCTGACACCTGTTGTTGTACAAACTACCATCATCGCTCCACATTTGAAGCACGAATGTGAAATGAAAAGAGCATCATTATCCCTAAGATCTTGAATTCACATATGTCCATGATTTAACAAAGTTCTTTAAATATCATCAGTCCGAATTTTCTCTGACACCTGTATGGCTGATTAGCGATACGTATTCGATAAATGGTTGTTTCGACAGCTGGTGATGATGCGACGGTAGATAGATCAGGGTGGTCTCACATACTCGTGTTTTTACGAAGTTTTAATTCTTGAGGAAGTACAGGGTGGACTAAAATTCGTTTGCGCAGCCCGACCACAAAATAGAAAAAATGAATACTCAGCACTTGTATACCAAACATTGCACACTAATTGAAATCACCAGATAGGCTACTGGATGTGCCCGCAAACTATTGGCGAAAAACGGTGAAGAATAAACCTCAATCTAGCTTAGACCGGTCCAGCGTTCGTAACTCATCTCAGAACTCGAAGTTTCGTGGGAATTCTCGGATATCCTGAGATTTTGGATTCCAAAATTTCTTCATTTCATGGAAATATTTGAAAATGATCTTTTCGGGTTTTTGTGCGTCATGACTACGAGCCCTGGAAGTTCGGCCATTTTTGAAAAGGAGCAGTCTCTTAAAACAGCTCAGGAAATTTATTCCTTTGAACTGACTTTGTAGCCATGGATTTGTTAACTGGATGCTACTGTATTAGGATTTGTCTTGCCATCAAGAAATTACCCAAGTTGGCGGTTGATAATGCCAAGATTGAACTTTTTCACACATGCATCGACAGCGTGCATTGTGATATATAAGCATGCGTCAGATGATGTATTTTTGCTCGGTCAGTTTTGAACATGTCAGCAGGGAATTAGTTGTAACCAGTGTCCTAAAAAGAATTACTACATTATTAAAAAAAAAGAATTACCTACATTAGAATGTAACCAGTGTCCTTAAAAACGATTGTGAAAAAAGTGATAAAAACGATTAGCGTGACATGGAAAACTCGCGATATACTGTATTTTGGAGCAACAGTGCATCAATGAGATTGTGTAATAAGCACCTATAAACATTTCTAATGTTATCTTAATATTGATTATATGTGTTATCTTGAGAAGCCTTACTATTTTTTTAACGTTTCAGAAACTCGTGCTGTAGGATATCATGTTGAGAATCCAGTGCGAGGTCGAGAAATTGATAGTCCAAGTCTTCCCCCGTCTGATACAATACACATTCGTGGTCTCGTTCGACCCTTCACTCTGAACCAACTGAAGGACCTCCTCTCACGATACGGTGCTATCGAAAAATTTTGGATTGATCGTGTAAAATCTAAGTCATTCGTTCAATTTCAAACCGAGGATGAAGCGAATTCTGCACGTGAGAACTTGGATGGATGCAAATGGCCTTCTATTAATCCCCGACTCCTGCGCGTTGACTTTTCATCAAAGGAAGAGGTAAGCCATATACAGCTCTATTATAAATCAAATCATGATATTCAGAAGAAAAAAAGCTGTTCCACGTGACTCACATCCTTTTAATACTGAAAAAGTGACAATGATGATAGTGAGGGTGAGTCATTCCACGTGACTTCGTCAAATGGATAGTGGCTGACCATCTCAGGTTTGCCTTCAGCTCTCAGGGTTGATCAAACTGGGTATGAAACTAGGATTCCTGAAGTAGCTCGCCGAGATTTTGAATTACTTTTGATTTTACAGCTTTTCAAAGAGTGATAGTTATCAAAAAACGCACTTTCTAAATTTCCTCGGACCTCTACAGGTATGTATGCTCTGTCAGAGAGTTGCAGCATCTTGAAGAACCGGTAGTTTTAAACAATTTCTACTTATTAATGTAATTAAGTAGCATGCAAATTTGCAAGATTTATGTGATCCGTTAGTCACGAAATTCATTGGATTTATAATTTAGGCGATTGAAACTCGTCAGTGAAGCGGATCGGTTAGACAAATAGCGATATCAGAAATGATGCTTAATCCGAAAAGTTAGATTATCTGGTCAAAAACTTCACTAAAGTATGTTGGTTTGATTGCATCAAATTACTACTTTATTTAAATTTTCTATCGAATTATGCATTCGCTATGGGAACACCAGAATCCAAATGCACATTAACGTGAACAAAAGTCAACATGATAAAGAATCTGCAACTTTTGATATTTCGTAAAAATGACTCCTTTACGTATTAATTTCCTGTAAACTGCATCCCTCGTCCGTAATTACCATGATATCGCTTCAATGATCCTGTTGCGTAATTGTTTAATGACCTACTAGTCTACACAGTACAATATAAGGGAACCAACTATTCTGCATGAGAGTCATGGCTGATTATCCAATACCGGTTATATCGGTAAGCAGTTTGCATCTTACAGGTGGTCAGCAGTTCTTCATGCACTGGGCTTGCCATTCCGTACAGGATATCCGTGTTTTGAAGAGCTTCTAAAATCCTTTAAATGAGTAGCTTTGAAAGTCGTGAGGACTTCGAGTTTTGGAGATGATGTAACATATTAAACTAGAATATCGGTGTCAATTTGATGAAGGATAGAAACACATTGAATGCGTGCCCGTCCCCACGGTGCCCCGAAGCAATGATTAAGGGAAGAATGTTATGTGACTGGAGGCTGAAATCGTTGGCACCGGTGTATTTAATGACAAGTTTTTGAAATGAAAAGCGGATGGACTCAGGTGCATGTCATCTAATTCTATCGTAAGATATTGGTTTTACGCATGTTTTCGGCTAGTGCCCACCAGCCGTATTCACGACAAATAGGGTGATACCTTCATTATTTTACAAAAGAAGATAATACTTGTACCATGATTCTTCCATTCTCAGGCATTATTGAAAACGTCTCAGTCGCTGTTTGGAAATAGTTATTAAGGTATGGTGACATGCGGAGCTTATCGCCACGACGGGGGCTCAAATTAATAAAATCTTCTTGTTTCTTGCCCTTGGGTCGTGCAAAGCCTTTTGATTTCATTTTTTGTTCCTGCATTGTAATGTAATGTCCAGCAGCTGATATCAAAAGTTATTCAAATGTGCTCGTTGAGAAGATTAACGAAAGGCGATCAAATGCTACACGCTTAAACTTAACTCCTATCTATCAGTACTAAGGCAACAAACATAACATACTGACTTATTTCTCAGTTTTCGTGCGGCATGTATCTTGCAAGTAGGCGTCTGCCTACAAAATTGATGTGACACTTTTTCGTGACCTGTCAGTCGGGCTTCTGTGAATTTGTAGTTTGTAAATTGTCAGGGTTGTCTGAAATAAAATGTTGATCTAATGATGATCCTATGCTGACAACACCGACGGAAGTCGTGCGTCAGAGAGGACATGGGAAACGCATTAATAGCGCAAATGAGGGTTCTGTACGACAAGTCAACTAAGGTTTTCTTCGTCATTTGTATGTCACACAATATTCGATTATTTCAGTAAGTCAATGATAAAAGTGCAGTTAAGATATGAGAATTATCTACTACATGCAATATGGGAAGAGGCTCCCGAGATTCAACGACAAAGAGTAATTTTATTGAAATTTCAATCAAAGCACACTTGATTGCTATGCTTCATCATAGGTAGTGCAATCACCAGGGATTTGACTTTCCTCGTTATGCTTGTAGCCCTCCATTTTTCCTTTTAGCTTGAGTGGATGACTGAAAACGGGGAGAGCGGTCGCCCTTTTCCGCGGCCTCAAGCAGCTTCAGCATCACGTCCTCCAGCCACTACGGAACGCACTGTCGTAGCGGAAACGTCATCCACATCTGCCGAAAAAGAATCATCGCGGAATCGAGACCGGCATCGTGACAAACAACGACACAAGGAAGACGGCGATAGTGATCGACGCCGACGTCGAAGTCGAGAAGATTCACGGCGAGCGCAGTCAACACGTGAGTGGGACCGCGAGAAGCTGAAGCAGAGCGAATCACCGCCTGCAACACGTCGTCCGAAACGCAGATCAAGAAGCCGTTCTCCTCAAGCGTCAAGCACACGGGATAAGGGAAAGGCTGCAGATGTTAAGGATGAGGTGAAGGACAAGAGGAAAGAGGAGTCCACAGCAGCACCAACAATGGCGGCTGTGCCCGCCAAGGAGGAGCCCGCCAGACTTCTCGATGATCTCTTCCGAAAGACAAAACATCTACCTAGTATCTATTGGTTGCCATTGAGTGATGAGCAAGTGAAGGTAATATTATGCTGATTAAAAACATGAATTGAATAAACGTATCAACATCAACTGGTGTAGATTGTATAATGCATGTACGGCAGTTCTCAAACCAGTTCTAGGATTTCACTAAAACCTGCATTACGCCTTGAGTCAAGCTATTGTTAATTAAAAGTTATGTTTATTGACAGAAAACGATATTTGAAAATTTAGGGTATCCGCAGTCCTGGAATTTTTGAGTCAACTGATGGGCATGACGAATTTACTTTCTTGTGAATGCGAGTCGGTCAATTTGCACTAACGATTCAACAGCTACAAACATTCAGTCAATGAATTTGAAATGTATCTATACAGCATTAAGTAGGGCGGAGGCGATGCTTATTGCTCACGAACTATATTGGAATCTCGCATGAAATCACAAGACTGCCGCTGCATATAGATGCATGTGTCATGTCTCGTAAAAGCTATAGGTCGGGATTGTGCTACCGTTATCCGGCACGACATGCTACCGTACATTAAGTTTTTAATCGCCACGAAAGAATGAGAAAGCAAATTCTTCCTTCTTAGTTTCCTATTAGTGCATTAGATGCAAAATCTCAATTTTTACGAATATTCGGTATAAGAACTCTCCTATCTCATGCTCCAAAGCGTTTCAATTTGGACCCTCTGATTTGCACCACATTCAAAAGTAAAAACTACTCGGTATAGCAGTCATAAAAATGTGTATTCATTGGAGGATCATCGTTGAGATATACGTGTATGATGGACAACTATATCCAACACAGAAAAAACTGCATGTAGGCCTACTTGAAATTATGCTCTAATTTCAGTATCTTACGGATATGATGCTCAACGAACTAGCTTAACCGTTTCATAGCGGATGCATTTTCAAATGTATGCAATTCGAAATTTGTCAAATTCGGTACGTTGGGCATGAAAGGGCTAATAACACAAGGTCAACAACATTTTTGCTCACCTATCTGTTCTAAATTAACGCATATGTCCGTGTAAGTAGTTTTACATAGATTCAGAAAAATTGTCCACAGGCATGGGATTATTCCGGCTTTTTGATAATTTCGTTGTCTCTGTTGACCTTCTTCCACGGCCCCAAAGTTGAATCCACATTCAGCGAAATGAATGATGTCATGGATGCACAGAGTAGCAGAATGAACATTGCTACATTGGATGTCCTTCATACCATTAGGTATCGCTTGAAGTCACAATCTAAACCTTCCTACAAGTACTTCGCTCTCAAAGACCCAGCATATGACGCCATCGATGCTAGTCTCTGTGGAAATTTTCGGTTGGCTTCACAAAATCGGCGAAAAGAACAAGAACATCGTCGTCGCATTCTGGATGAAAAGAAGTCTACTCTGAACTTGCATTCATTAGATGTAGTGTCAAAAGCTGCGTCAAAGAAAATGTCTTCTAAAATACTGAAGCGTGCCTTGAAGAAACACACTTCTTCCTTTGCTAAGCGTGCTAAGATTTCTAACTAGACCCACTTTTTCATATAAATTTGTACCTACGTACCTACTATGAATTTCTACTGCTCATCTATGTAGGTTCTTACTTGATTCGATTTTTGTAGATTTAACATATTCTAAATTGTGTAAATACCCATGTATTTTAATTATTATATTAAGTCATGTAAATAGTTAAAACGTAAAGACCTGTGTAAAATATTAAGCCTTTTAATTAGACGATTTCTAGGCTTTCTGGGGAATTATGACCTCAAAATTTTTTGCCGCTTCGCGGCAATTATAGGCTCGTTAAACGCTCGCCATGCGCCGCTGATTCAGCTACTCTTTAAAATTCCGGCTTTTTATAATTGGTTCAATCCCATGCCTGTGTCAATGACTCAAAGGCCCTTTCATGGCGGTACTGTTTTCAAATTTTGGGCTTTTTCATACAATTCTAAAGCGTAATAACCGAGCGTTGTATGAGTGGTGCCGCTAGTTGATCTTCTTCCTTCAATTTGGTCAGTTTATTGTTGTTCTGGGGACTTCGGTCGTAATGTGTCAAATATGAGGTTCGCTGGGTATGAAATGGATAAAGCTAAATCTAATAGCCAAAGTGATATTGGGTAACCTCTTACTGATCTGTAATTTTACTTCCAGTGCGAGTCATCAGAAGAGGTAAATTCTGGTATGTTGTAGCAGAGGTCATAGTGCTATCATGTACCTGTGTTCCACATGATGAGAGAATGATAATCAGGCCCCTATGATAAAGGAGTATAAAATCTTAATATTAACTGATGGTTTCATAGTTCCAGATTTTAGTATGACAATGTTTTAGCAAATGCAGCAATTGAACTCTAAAGGTCTGTTTTTTTACCCACTCCGAGTGTGATTTGTAGCCAACAAATTATGCAATGTTATTTAGCCAAATTTTAGACTGCAGTATGCATCAGCTGATGCCTGAGTTTTTCAAATTGCCGATTGACTTGCGAAACCTGGGAAATCATGTATTTATGTGTGTGAAACACCTACAAAACTCTTGCAATGGTCATGCAAAATCTTAAACTAATATGATATGATAAATACACAAGAGATTAAGTATGACATACTGTGATCATAACATTAAAATGGAAAAATTCTTGCTTGTGAAATGTTTCATTATATCTATTAGTTAGCTGAAAATATTATTCTGTGATCATCAAATTCCAAACGCATTAGGCATTCGCTGATTGTCATTAAATAATCTTACCCAGTGAGGTTGTCGAAAATTACAAAGAATTCTAACTTCAGCGCCCTCGTGTATGTCGCAAAAAGTTAAATGAGCGCTTTCGATCAACATTTATGTATTCCAATGTTCTTTGCAATATACGAGACTTCTCCTTGACTTTGACTTCGGACTTTCTATTATTGGGTCATTGTATGGGTTATTGATTCTGTTGAATTACGCGAAAATAGAATGTACGCACTTGCGAATGTAAGTAATAGTATAATTGTCCGATACCCCATTATGTACATAAGCTATTGGTCACTGATGATAAAGGTGCGCCGAAGATCTCAGATTTTAGTTTACTTACAATTTTACACTTTCGATCGAAGAATTTTGGGTAGCTTTTTATATTCTTATCGCAGGAGTTTTTGCGTCATGTCATGGCAATTAGCGTTACTTGAAAATTCTCGATTCCATTAGCCTTTTGTAAGTTGAGTTAGATGACCTCAACCGGATCATTACTGCAGACAACAGTTGCATGTTAACTAGCATTTACCATATGACACTCAACTGCTGATTTAAAATTATGAAGATTTTTTGATCGAAACACATTCTATTTTAGTTTATAGCTTATTCAACATTTCATCTACACGCTACTAAACCAACTTTGCATTGATATCGTCGCTGTTTGGCCATGACAATGATTAAAAATGATTATCTTTATGATAAGAAACGATGTTAAATTTGTTGATAAATACCAATGATCGGTATGAGTGAGGTGAACAGATGGACTCTTGTTTTACATATTTGCACCCGAACGTTTTCGAACACAGTGTTAAGAATGACTGGAATTTTCAGGCAAAAGCCGCGGATACCCTGCAATTTCTTGGGGTTAATAAGCTATGTGCACTGACAAAGCATTGTGTTGCAGACTCATGAGTACTTCGTTCTTGCTACCAAAAAAGGAAATCTCTGATCACAAAAGTGAACAGCAGCTGTCACAATTAGTGGTGATATACAGTCTCCTCCCCTGCTTTCAGTCCGAAACGTTCAGTCTAGCTCACCACCACATCCGTAATATTGCTGATTTATTCAGGCCTTCCACGCTGACCTTAAAGTTTAAAGGAAAAACAGTTTTAAAAAAACCTATAATTTGACCTGATTTCTTATTATTATTTTCAATATGTGATAGATGAAGCAAGCCGTTGAATATAAAGGTTGTATTGAAAAATTCTGACAAATTTTCGCAGGCAATACTGTATTATCAGGTGATGATGGAAAGAAGAAAGATAACTGTACAATAGAATGTGGCATAAAATTCAAACATGGTGCAAAAATATTTTTGTAGTATTATCAAAGTCTGGCATTGACAGAGCTAGTCTTCGTTGCTTGATGTTGGCTAGATTTCATTTGATTTACACCGCTCCTCTTAATCCTAGGTTCAATGGATCGATGTCTTTGCTTAAAATAGTCACGGAGGTCTTATTCTGTCGCGACTGGAGGCTGACATGTGCTCAGATGCTTGTAGGTGGATGATTGATTTTTAGAGTGATGTTCAGTTTAATGATTCAATGCCTCCGGCTTTCACGAGGTCGAAATGATATTTCAATGCGCCTTGCTCTTGGCACCACCATGAAAAATGGCTTGCCGGCTGGGAATCGAACCCAGTCTTCGAATTGCTAACGCGGCATGAAGATCACCAAGACCAGCGAAGCACACCCTCCATGATCGTGTCAAGAGCAAGTAAAGCTTTGACTAGTATGCTCAGCTGTGTGATTAAGCTTCTGAAAGGTTGCTTCTGTTTTATCATTATTGCTTCTACTTCCTTTGTATTTCACACGAAATTGATTAGTAATATCCTGCAACAGTTGGGATTATTTATATTATCTTCGTTTTATTTTGACAATGTAGGTTTGGCTACCTGGATCACCCAGGCACGAGAATCCAAGTACTGTACATTGCCAGACTATAACAGAGGGTTCGACTTAGTTTGTAGAGAAAAATGTGATTTTACTTAACTTGCATTAAATACATCTTTCGCATCAATCCCATTATTTGTTATAAATTTAAATTACTATGCTTAAGCTGACACTTCATTTTTCTCTCCGAGAAAGCGCTGGAGGCCTGGATCCATGTGAATTGATAGCAGCATTCAGTAAAGAATTTCACGAAGTTATAAAAGCGCACTAAATTTTCTAGAGATGAAGTATGAGATGGAACAAAACGCAAATATGACAAACGAAAGAAATCTATTTTTTACTAAATGGGCTAATAACTTCTGAATTTAATAATCATCATTGTATTACCTTACCTCTAGTGTCGGATTTCTCTTGCAGCAAAGACAACGGGAGCGTGAAGAAAGAGCCAAAGCACGTCTTCAGCGCGCAAAAGTCTCTCCTCATGGTCCTGGCCACAAGAGTGCGTCCTCCACTGCCATGTCCCGACAGACTGCACAATCTGGTCGACGGCGCTCACGAAGTCGTCGTCGCGATTGGGACTCTCGTCGTCGATAACTTCTTTTTTAATTTGCATTATCTTACCCTTCCCGTATATATGACCCGTCCGCCCTTCAATGAATGGCACTACGATATTTGCAAATCCTTGCAGTGTTGAGTGGAAATAAATATCCACTTGTTCTGAATTTACATCGTTTTTCATTCACATTTTCTATCGGAATCAAAAAGCAGCAATGCTCAATGGTGGATTATATGGTGGCCTTTATAGAGATCCATGTCAAATTTCAATGAATTTAAAAAACAAGATGACTTCAATTCACTGATGAGAAAGGAATTAAAGGAAGAACATAGTATGAATGCAAAAAATGCACGAAACTTACAGTCGCCTACGTAGTGTTAATTTGCTCCATTATGAAGTTAAAAAGCCAATGTCCAGTACATGTACTCGGTAGAGCCAGATTTTTATTGGCTTATTTTTATCGTCGTGGAGTGACGAAAATATTATGATGTCAAATAATGCCACAAGAAATTGCTCGCAGATATTTTCATCACAGCATTTCACAAATTGAATATGTAAATCTATTTCGAAATCGAACCATCTAACCTATCATTTTGGCAGCAAACCTCAGTTGTCGTGGAATGATGCAAATGAAAGGCAATTCTTGGCATCGTGGAATTACATTTTTGTGCTCCACTTAGTTTGGTCGATTTTTTTTAAAATATGTAGACCATGACATTCTTTCAGCTTCACATTGCACCATATATCGTAAGAATAAAATATAATGAAACCAACAGTTTTATATTTTTCATGAGCCTAATTGCGTATATAATCGTGGAAATACGAAAAATCTTGGAATTTGTTTTGCATAAATTCCTGTGAATTGTTAAATTAGAAATCTTACACTTCGGTAGTTTAGAATATAGGGGAGACTGAGGCAAGTTGGGTATAATTTCAGTGAAATGGTGCATCTCCAATGCATTAGAAATGTCATTATCAATGTTGTTTCTGTATCAAATAGTTTTAAAAACGGTCAAGTATGAATCCCCACATGATGAAACGTGTGAAACTTAACTGCAGGGATCGCAATTTTCCGGTTTTTTTGCGAAATTACATGTAATCTAATGTAAATATTTCAAATTTACCCCTGGTTTTTCCCGATTTTCCGGGTTCTTTTCTTGGGTGAATTGCAATCCTTGCTTAACTTGCTCCATCGGGGCAAGATGTAGCAATATATTTTCTTGCTGAAATCGTTTTTAATGTATCATTAACGGCTGTTCTGAAGATCATGAGTCGAGCTACCTATTGAGTTGAGACTTTCTGTAAGTTTGATTTTGCTTGCATAATAATCGAATAGCCGGGACTCCCCAAGAGAATTATTTCATTTATTCAAGCAGGCGTCTGCCCATTAGTCCCGCCTACCCTGGTGATTGAGTCACTAATGATAATTTGACCTCAAAAGTGCTTAAAATTAAGCACTTTTTTGCCAAAATAAAGTCTTTCAAATTGTGAGACCTTCAAGGCAGCTGTTTTAAGCCAGGCAATGTGACACGTGATGCGTGAAGTTCATCATTTCAATCTCAGCTCTATAGCTTCACTTGCGGTCACCGTAAACTTCATTGGAACAAAAGCTGAACTTTTCTTTCAATGTATATAAAATGAGTAAATCGACATATTTTGCAAACTAATGCTCCCAAGCTGATGATATTTCACAGAAATGTAGCTGAGGGATCCCCTATTGATAAAATTTAAAAGATGTCAATATGTTTAGTCATTGCACGTTTACATCGAGACAAAAATCAACTAAAAAGTGCTAAAATTTTGACCACTTTTAATAAAGCATTCGTGTTATCAACGTGAAAATTCTGCTTGCAGTGCGTTTTGAATTTATACTTAGATATTCATAGGTCACCACCAAAAGGGTCCAGTCCATTTGATCGGTGTATCGTGCCTCTGGCTTATTGGTTTTTATTTTGTAGTAATTTCAAAATGTTTTAAGAATTATAACAAATAAACGTCAAGTTTCCAACTATCATGCAGATAATTTTTAGAAATTTGATGCCCTAAGCCATAGATACGCTACGATTTTCTGAGATCATTGTGAGTCTTCATTCACTGTAAATAAAATAGCGATAAATATTAAATATCAAATCGTACAGGATTGAATATTTATTACAATGAAAAAGTGCTTAAAATTAAGCACTTTTCATAAACATCGAAATAGCCGCATATCACCTGTAAAATAGGGACTATAACCACATTGACTAAATTTATGTGATCAACGCTCTTACATATATTGAGTTTGCAAGTTCATATGACCCGGAAATCTTCGATTTTATTGAGCCAGTGAATGAAAGATTTCAAAAAGCTATGTGCCCTGGAGATCATCTATGTCTCGACGAAATAATGACCAAATCTTTCCTAAGAAACTTAACTGGGAAGGTGAAAATCATGCGAAAGCCTAGACCAGTTGGCAATGAAATAAAAGACATGTCTGACGCTCGCACTGACATAGTTGTCCGATTCGAATAGAATGAAGGAAAATGGAAAAAAGAGAGGAAATAATCACATATGCGGTGCTGCTACAGCAGCGGATACTTTGTTTGACAAAAGAAGTGCAAGCAAGTGGGAGAACAATGATAGCAGATTCCTGTTTCGGATCTGTGAAATCTGCCGTTGAGATTACAAAAGTTGGATTGCACTCAATCATGTTGGTGAAAAACGCATATAAAAACATTTCAAAAGAACGCCTCAATGAGTCTGTTGGTAGAAGAAAATGGGTAGGACGTACGGGAAATATGCAGGATGTTCCTCTTCAATTCGTAAGTTTTCAAGATTTAAAAATGAAACTGTTTGTTGCGACATGTCAGAATATTAGAAGCGTGTATTTTCAATGAATGGAAAACACGTATAGAACATGTTCAACAACAATAGTTGGCAACCCGAGAAAAACGAAACACAAAAGTGAAGTTTCAAGGCCTCACATTGTTGAAGAATGCCTGAAGTAGGCATCATCAATCGATGCTTCTGATCATTATTGGACAGGAGCTAAAAGCGCGAGACGATGTTGCAAAAACTCACTCGCTCCGATCAACTCCGAGAAGCTCGCGGGATTCTTGGATTTGCTTTCACTAATGCTGATCTCGCTTGTTGATCGTTCAAACCCAATCAATGAAATTTGCATCAAGGACAATTTAAAATGGCATTAGCAAACGGTCTGATCAGATTTGCAGATCGAACTAAAAGCAAAACCGAATCCGAGGCGATCTGAGTATCTCAGCAAATGACTCAAATATCCTAATTGAAAATTCTCATCGTCCTACTTCTTTATCTTACCAAAAAAAGCATTTGTCGACACGGTTACCAGGAAAGTCATCACATTCAAATGTCTTTCCTACAATGTTCCTTTTCAAACCTTCTTCAAATGTAATGCTGGTCGAAGAATATAAATGATGATGGTCCTCCGAAAAGACACATCAAGAAGAACTCCTCATGATCGATAGCAGATCATAATAATGTCTATGAAAGACTTGTGTGACTTAATGCATGTAGGCTACATCGGTATTTGTACCATATGAATTGATGTCATGATTGGATCGTATACTGAAAGATTCTAATCGACGCAACAGATCCTTGCTACTTCAAGATCACGGATTCAAGATGGTCTTTTCTCAAAACTTAAAGAAATTCCTATTGCTTGCAATTCAGTAAGAAGATAAATTGAAGCAATATTTACTTTCGAATAGAAACAGTCGACACGTAATACCACTAGACATTGTTTATAAGAAAAGTGCTTAATTTTAAGCACTGTTCCCAGTTTCTTTATAATAGTAATGGGTAAATCCAGAATAGATTACACTTTTTAATAAAATTCTGTCCCATTGCCTAGTCGAGTGAAGTTCAATAGTATTTAATCCGATTTGCTCTCTATCGTGACTCATATGATCCATAGGACTTGGTCACGTACAAAATTAAAAGTAATTTTATCATAAGTGGTGCACAGAGATGTAAAGGTTTAAAAAAATTCCGAAAATACCTTGTCGCATGAAGTAAGTTGCGATCTTGGACAGACTCGCAGAGTACCGAAGTATTTCTGTAATTGATTGCTTTTCTCGCATTTAGCTTTGCCATGAAGTGAAATTGAAAGAAAAATTCGATTGGAGTTGAAAGTCTCTTCACCTACGGTAACAGAATTGATTATGATGCTGTCGCATGGAAATAGTAGCTAAAAAACTCGCGCAATTTGTAACTTGAGGGACGCCTTGCTTTATAAGATGCAGCTGCATATTGATGGAAGTAGCTACTTGTGGTAAACTATCATATGATCATGAAGCAAGGAGCGCAAGAAAATCGGTCTCATTGCTCATGAATGAATGTTGAGAATGAATTTAAGGTAAAATGAAGGATATTTGACACCACAAATTCGTAACTTGAGGGACACCAGTTCCCGGACAACTGGAAAAAGTTTGAACTCAGTCAAGTGTATGTCAGGAAGTGGCAATGAGCTATCTGCTAAATTGTTCATTCAGTTCCTCTCAATTGTCATTGCACTTTGATAGAGATTGAAGAAACGCACAGATTGTAACTTGAGGGACGTAACTTGAGGGACGTCCCTCAAGTTACGCATTTCTATCTATGTTAGCACCTCAGCAAAATCAGCCATATATTGTGTTTTTTATTAGTCTCGTGAGTTTTTGGGCATTGTGAGCTGAATTCTGCACATTTTGCGCTCACAATTGACTTTGTAGAGTGATGGGAGCTATCGAACATTGAGACATAATTCTCTAAATTTATCTTGAATTTTTGCTAGTTTGAGAGACCTTTCGCCACACGAACGAAGTCCTCCTTTTGTGAATGATCAGGGTTTGCTAAAATATGTCACCACTGATAAGGTCCTTTTAGAAATTTTTCCGTTTCGAAGATGTCACCACTTTTCAAACAAATTCTTCGACTACAATAAACACATCCTGCGCATCACATAGAACTCCGAAGTAAAAAGATATCGACGTGTGTACGTCATCGAATCGTCGTACAAGCAATAGCTGTGATTGGATGGCTCTCAGACAAAGAGATTTTTGCTGCTTCACGAAATCATCAGTTCATGCTATGTCGACAACGACAGCGGCTGTATTCTGCAAAATGGCCCCTGATAGACAAAAGATGCTTGAAAGAAAGAGGAGATACCGAGAAAAGTTAAAGAAAAATGGCGGAGAACGTTTGATGAAGGTGAGGGAGCAAGCACTAAGATCTTATCACAAATGCAAGGAAAACGGTGATCCTAGGCAGAAACGTCTTCTTGCAAGAAAAAGAAAACTATACATGTACATGAGAGAGTACAGAGCAACTAAAAACCAATCTCTACAAAATGAACCAAATGAACCAGAATCTGTGAGCGCAACAAATTCAAGAGTATCATCTCCATGTTTGTCTTCTGCCAGATCTGCCAGTGATTCAAAGAGGCGTGCAGCAAGAAAACGAGAAATAAAAAAGAGGAGGGAAAAGGTCAAACTCCTAAATTACAGAAACATTGGACTGCAAAAGCAAGTGCGCAAATTTCAAAAGAGAATTGAGAGATTGAAAGCCCAAGGTGGAAGTGTGGGCCTACCTTTGTATCACGATGGTCCAAATGCCTCATCAGAAATTGCCATGAAATCTTCAAAAAAAAGTAAAGTTGATGATAAATGTTCACCTGGCCCTGATAAAGTCAATAAAGAGAAAGTACCAAATACGCAGAAAATTAGCCAGCACGCTAAAAGACGTCAGTAGAAAGTTTCTTGGTGCCAAGAGTCATCTGAGAGAGTTGCTACAGACAGATTGCAGGACCATAAATAATGCTACCATCAACATTGCTCGGTCAAATCCAATTCGTCACTCAGTCATTTCCTTCTATTGTCGTGATGATAATTCCAGACTTGCATCAGGGAAGAAAGAGTTTATTAGGATTCGTGGACAGTCTTTTCAGAAGAGGTATCCGCTGTTTTCTATCAGTGACCTGCACATGAAATATATGTCCGAAAATTCAATAGAAAAGATTTCTCGGTCCTTGTTCTTTTCATTGAAGCCAAAACAAGTTGTGAAGCCCAAGCTTTCTGACAGACAGTTATGCATGTGCATAAAATGTGAAAATCCTCGATTGCTCCTCCAGGCATTACGAAATATCAAAGTTCTAAAGTCATCAAGTATGTCTGAAAATCTTCGACAAATTGTATGTTCGCCTTATTCAGAGTTGTGCTGTTCGCGCCTGTGTCCAGAATGTCAATCAAGGAGTGTGTGTCCAAGGGAGGAAGATGGGTCATTTTTGTCATCGTTGTCAACAATTCCTTATGTCCAATGGCAGCGAATCAAAGACAGAGAAGTCTCGGTAGCAGTCACCAAGCGTGTTCAACTCACTGATTCAGTCCAGAAGCTAGCTCTGAAATGTGAAACTGCGATGGAAATGCATATCACCAATTCTCATTCACTAACCAATATCATGAAATGAGGCTAGCGAAGCAAATGATGTCAACAGATGAAATCTGTTTGCTGGTGGATTTCAGTGAAAATTACACAATGAAATTTGGGAATGAAGTCCAATCGGCACACTTCGGCTACAATGAGCACATTACTATTCACCAAGGAGTAGCATATGCACAAAATGAGGAACCGAAATGTTTTGCGACATTAAGTACGGACAGGCGGAAAACAGCCGAAACAGTGGTGACACATATTCACAAAGCTCTCGATTTGATTGACAGGACATATGTAAAGAAATTGATCATCTTCTCTGATAGCCCTAGTTTACAGTACCGTAACCGTTTTACTGTTCAGCTTCTTGCTCGACTTTGCGATTTTTTGCATATCGATTCTCTAGAATGGTATTTCAGTGAGAGTGGGCACGGTAAAAGCGCAGCGGATGGCGTCGGCGCTGTTTTGAAACGAACATGGGATTCGCATGTTTCGAGTGGAGAGTTTATTGATAACCTGGGAGATTTATGCGATTTGACAAAAAATGTGGATATTTTGATAACCACTGTGTCCAAAGAGGAAATCGACAGAAAGATATATTGGAAGTCAAACTTGCCTGACATGAAGGGTGAGTTATTTTATATTTTATCATGTCAGTTTTTGTGTAGATATGAATGCTTACTCTGATGATTGACGATCAAAATTCAACTGCAGGACTTGCTGCATTTTTACCGACCGTGGCCTACATGTAACCTATCTAGGAAGAGCGACATGAATAGAAATGAACTGTTGTTGCCTTCTAGTCTTGCTCATTCAGTAGGTATAAAGCTACATTATCAAGCCTCTTCCTATAGCTTCTGACTGCAAACATTGACCAGGCCTATTGAAAAAATCATTCTGCTGTAGAGGTCTCATAATGATAATTGCTTGAACTTGATATAAAGAAGAAAAATTGAGAGCTTGGTAGATTTTATGCATAAAATCACATTTGATCTAGGGCCTAGAATTTTTATTCATTATTTTGACATCATGAATGCATCACGAGATAGGTTATAGGCCTATACACGTCATTTTTATTTTCCCCGTGTGTCACGCTAGAAATTGCTTCTTTAGGCCTGCCTATATTTTCATGCTTTCAAAAACGCTTTTCGATGTCATAAGCATGAAATTCAAAATTTCAGGTATTTCGAAATGTCATTACCTAAAATGGTCGGCTCAAAATGGATATCTTATTAGAGACTTGGCTTGCCACTGCAAATCCTCTTGTGGTTGCTTCAATCCAAGGACATTTAATTACGCAAATAATTGCAGCAGTGGTGGACTTGACACGTTTGACAAAACAAATGAAAGTGATCTCACAACGTGTCCTGAATTGTCCACAAGCTCATCTCCTGTGGTTGCAGTCCCACTCAAATCCGATGATTGGATACTTGTTGGTCTCGAAACGGGTGACAACAGGAAAAAACATTTCGTAGCTCAGATTACCAGCAGATTTGAGAATGGGGATTTTCGTGTTCGTTTTTTGAAGCAATACACGTTTAGAGGACGATTTAATGAATTCGTCGATTCTCTTGTAACTGATTGTTCCGTGATATCTCCCTGGGAAATTGTGAGAAAGTTAGATGATCCAACTATTGATAGAAGAGGGATAAAAGTGGCACTGACATTGATATTCGCGAGTGAATACAGGATCGCTGCTTTATTTTTCATCAAAAAAACTTGTAGTCCTGCGATAGGCCGGTGAATAAATGCAAATCATGCAGTGCCCATAAAGCTGTATTTTTTATGCTGGCCATTTAAAAAAGATATAACCCATTTGGGTATCATAGTTCTAAAGTTCTACAAAGAAGTAAACACTAAATCACAGGAAACACTGAGCAGAGCAATTACTGCCTTCAAGGTAAACACAAATTCCAAAAATGTTACTCAGATAAATTTTGCTCCAGATAACTCAGATAAATTTGAAAAATCACCATTATGCATTTAGTGGGCTGACGTCCAAACAGAAATAAGTGCTAGAACTGCAACCTTTTATGTAAATAACTGTTGATGTTATCTTGATTAAGCTTCTACGAAAATAAGGTACCTGAGCAAAATAAATTGAACATTGTAACTTGAGGGACGTCAATTGTAACTTGAGGGACGCCTGGTGTAACTTGAGGGACGCTTCATTTTTTCTTCGAGTCTGATGTATATGGCCACATGAACTTCTTGTGGTTGTCACTATGCCAATTTAGTTTCTTATGATGTCACAGACATTTTTAGGGCAAAATTTCAAAATTCTAATACTCAAACCCCTTGCGACAAAAAAAGTGTAATCTAATCTGGATTTACCCTAATCCATGAAAACATAATTCTCCTTAAGCAGCATTTTGAGAGAAATTATAGTTGATTATGATTATGTTGTAAGTCTTGATGCTGATAGTTGAATAAAATATTTGATCTAATCACTTAATTTTATTAGTTTTAAAAACAATATTTCGGAGTTATGACTCCATTCTCAAGTTATACAAGGATAGAAAAGATAGGATGGCTAAATACAAAAGGGATAGAAAATTTGAAATACTATGTACACAGGCATTAGAAAATTAGAGCATGAAAATCTGACAGCTCATCTTTGTTGATAGATGGCTTCAAAATCTTGATTTGCATAGCCTCACGGAATCTTAGGTTTATCTCTATCATGGTCTATAATTGACTCTGATATTTGTTGGTGATTGGTTTGGCATATCTTGAGATGTTTAAACATTGATGAATCTTTTGATTTGAGATATTCAGTGATTCTGGTATGCAGTTTTCTTATTGTACTTCCGACGTAGCGTTCTTTGCATTTGTTACATTTTATTTCGTATACTACCATTTCTTTGATACATATTTCTTTTTCAGGATTCAGGCATGATTTCCAACTGCATGTTTGTTGTTTTTGCTGTTGTTTGTTCAGTGCATTTCTGAGAGTGAGAGATTCGTGAGTTGTTCCTACAGGAAGCTTGAACTCTTGAAATATTGCATTTATTTTGTTGTTGATGTTATCTGAGATGTAAGGGATCTTGTAGTATGAATATTCTACGGATTCATTGCGCTTTTGTCTGATATTATTTCTTGTTAGATATTTGAGATTTTTCGGATAGTCATTCAGTTCAGTACTTTTGAGAAGTAATGCAGCGCTTTGAGTCATCTACTTTTGGTACTGCAGCGTTCTGTAATTCTTCTTTGTTCGTTACGTACAAAATTTATCTTGTTGTTCATTTGAAGGGCTGACATGTAATTCACGAATAATTGATTTTTCGCCTGTTTATTGTAAAAGTTAAAATTGATTGAATCATCGGAGATAGTCAAAGTGAAATCAAGTAAAGATATTATACCATTTGTTGAGTGTTCAATAGTAAAATCAATGTTCTCATGTAGCAAGTTCATTATCTCTTGAATTTTTATTGCTTCGTCTTTTGATGTCGTTAAAATGAAAATGTCGTCTACATATCGTGCATTTAAACATATGGTTGGATGGGAAAGAATCTGCTTCTCCAATGAATTCATGAATAGAATCGCAAGAATACCTGACACACTTGACCCCATTGGAAGTCCATGCTTTTGTTTGAAAACCGATTCTTCGTAGATGAAGTAATTATTTTCGAGGATTGTTACGAGAATTTCTTTGATGTCGGTTGGTATCAATCTATGATAGTGAAAGTCATAGAGTATAGGATAATATACTTAGTAAGTATATTATCCTATATATCCCTTCACCTTTTTTGTTGCTACAATAAAGTCATAGGTAATATATGACTCAGTAATGTACTTCATATTTCTAATCCATTTCAAAACTATTATATCTGTATGAATTGTAGCCGTCTAAATGTTCTACGAGACTAATTTGTTTTAATGGTCCCTACCTTCATTTATCAATGATTTCTGAGCGCAGAAGTTGATAATCATACAAGTTCGTTTGATAATTGCGGTTAGGGTAAACTTTCCTAATTCGGACACTTTTGACTACACCCTATCTAAAGCATTACATCTCACTTGCCTAATTTGAACACTCCACTTTCCTAATTTTGGACGCTACTTGCCTAAATATGGACACTTATTTTGTTGCTTATCAAGCAGTAAGACACGAACATTAAGTCCAAAAAAGTCACGATCACCATCTGAAATTATGAATTGAGAAAGTAAAAAGGTTATCCAACTTCGTATTAATTATATTGATGTACGTGTAGCATAGGGCTAGTCAAACTCTGTCAATGAAATTCAGTCAAGCTATTTCGTCAGGAAGTCAATAACGTTTCTGACACATGCCTTACAAAAAAATGTTCCGATAGTACTTTTTCCACCGCATTTTGCATGCTCCCACCTCTGACACTCCATGCACTGGAGCCAGTCATCTCTCCCCGCTTGCATCTTTGTAGTATGAGATCAGACATTGAGTACATGTACTTTCATCCGTTTGAACGCTTGATGTTGATGGTGTTTCATTGACATTAACATTGAAACGGTAGCTAGTGAGTAAAGCAGGCTCTCTCATTCGCTTGAAGGCATCTTGAGCTGCTTTCCGACTTGACTGTATGGGAAGCTGCAGCAACTCTGTAAAGGAAATTTCTCCAGTCGATGTTTGAGACTCCATACGTGTACTTGATTCCAGTACGAGGTATGAGGAACCATCATTATCGACAACAATTTCATCTGCTCGACTGTCAGTGATGTTCATAGAACTCTCACTCATACACGATGGCTCTTCAACATGATTCACGACTGGGTCATCGGTTACAGGTGGATTTGTGTCGTATTCGATTTCCGAAACTACCTCTTCGATTGGATTTATCGGTACGATTGGAACATCGTTCTCCAGTACATTGGTATCATTCTGTGATACAAATTCGGAATAAACATTTTCGAAACATATCACACCAGCAGACGATCCCAACAATTCCTTTGAAATGATGAAGGCTTGCTTAGGAATCGCATCGTATGAGAGTGGGCACAAACCACTCTTTCGAAATCCAGAGATGGCATTTTCAGGCTTACATGCTTTATTCCAAGCAGCAGTGAAGACTTCTCCAAAATTTGCCCTTGAAATCACCGACCCAGGATTGCTATCCATGTAAATACGACATCTTCCTCTCCAAGATCTTTTGAAGGGTCCGTAGACACTTACGTCCAAGGTTTGAAGATAATTTGAGATGTGAGACGGAGACCCCAAAATGTCCACATTGTTCTTGTTTGCTTCTTCAAATAAGGCAACACTTTCATGGCTTGTGCGACCGTCTATGATTAGAGCTACTCTCCCATTATCAGAGCGATATGGAAGATGTTTGACGAAATGCCGAAACCATGCGAGGAACAATTCTTTGTCGATCCATCCAGATTTGGAAACTTCAATCAATGATCTTGGAGGTAGTGATTCAATCGTGGGTTTCCTAGTCCCTTTGAAAATAATCATTGGTAGTATATAGTTTCCCTCTGCATTGCAGCAATCAACAATTGTCGTGTTTGAGCCTCGCTCAGCAGATGAAAGTATTTGAACATTCTTTGCTCCTCTCTGAGCTAAAACCTTGTCACCCTTAGTCACAATTTGAATGCCGGTTTCGTCGACATTGTAGATACGACTTGGAGAGTTAAGTAATCCTTTCTCAGACAAAGTAGCCTCAAGACATTCATAATATGCTGATTCGATCTTCTTCCATTCCCAAGGCTCGCTTTCGCGACAAATTCTCTGGTTGCCTCAATGTGACATTTGGATTTCGTCTCCTGAAGGCTGACCACCATTTCCATCCTGCTCGTTTTTCAGTCCGATTGAAGCGATGTGGAATACGATTTATTTCACAGTATTCAAAGACGAGTTTCCTAGCCGAATTAAACCGACATTGGGAAGCCTCTTTTCTGACGATCAAAAATAAGTTCACAAAGACATTTCTCTTGTTCACAAGTAAGTGTTACTGGACGGCCTATTGATGATCTTGAATTATCATTCTCTTCGCAAAGCCATGCTCTTCGCAACTTTGTTCGAGGCACGGAGTGTGCTTTGGCAATTCTTTGTATGCGGACCTTCCGTAGACCTGAAATGAAAGACCTTATCTAAGAGGTAATATAGAACATGTTCTTTGAGCACGTCTCTATCAAGACAACACTGCATGTTTAGAAAAGCAATTCCAATCAAGCCATGGCAATGAGCGGAGCGAATGATATGATTTATATATTGACAGTAGCTATATCTATTGTTCTACAATGTAGCATTAGTACTTCGATCGTTGCACAAAACATATTCAAAACTGATGACACAGTAAGAAATTATTACTTTAAAATATACTTATTAGGCTATACGTTGCTTCAGCAAGCTAAAAAATGCTCAGACTTAGGTCTATTGAGAATAATTTCATGTGACATAGGATGTGACAATATGTGACAAAATTTTGATGTTATTGTATAATATCTATACGTCTAGATCATCGTTTATATAAGGAAACTAGATATGAACTGTGCAGCCTCAACCAATCAATAGTTGAGAATTTGTAATAGGCCTACGAGATTTGTAATACGCCCTAATGTCATTTCCTTTGGAAGAAGCTCACTATTTCATGTAAATTAAAGCATTTAAACAAAATAGCTCGTATATATGCACTGTTCATTATACCCTAGTAGCACGATGACTAAATGCATCATATCTATCTGGTAACATTACGGATGGTAGACCCATCGGCCACAGCCTCCATAAAAGCTGTGGTTGACACCCCGGTCTAGATAATTTTATGACTTACTTATCACTACTTCTTTGCTTGAACACTGACTCTGTGCGAACTGTTCGTTGGCATCTTCTAGTGCCTCTTGCATATTCTCTTGACTCCGTTCCTTTCTCTTCGGCTTCATGTCAGCACAGCTATCGAGGAATAGTGTAAAGAGACAGAGAGAGCCAGTAGCCTCCTTATTATGGGATGTGAATAGACAAATCAGTTCGACGTCATCGCTGTTATATCGACGGCAGGCATCATCAGCTCAATTCTCTTGTTCTATTGTTTCTTGTTGGCACAGCACATCGAGGAGAATCTCGTATCCCCATTCAAGGCTCTATCACTTCATATGACTCGAATTTATCAGAAAAAACTACATCAAAAAGATTTTTTATAAAACTGTCCATAATTAGGCAAGTGGGGTCGTCATTCATTGAAAAAGTGTCCAAATAAGGCGAGCGGAGTTAAAGATGACAAAAAAATACACAAAGTCCTCTAGGAGAAAAAGTACGCTACATAGAAACATGCGACAAATTGCAAAAGAAACTTCAGAAATTTCTCTGTCAATTCATATAAAATACTCATGGAAAAAACTTAAGTTTGACTTCGTAATTGTACTCTGAACTTAAGGAATTTTGCGCCAATCCTTAGGTCTCACACACAAAGGAACGACTTTTTGGATGAAAATTGGTTCATACAGGGGTGATATTAATCACTTAGAAAATTTCTTTTAGAGGTTTATATACTAGAATGGCATAGAATACAGGTTGCGTCTTCGAAAATTTCAATTCCGCTGATCTTGACTTAGTAATATTCGTATTTTACTTAGAAGTGTCCAAATTAGGAAAGTGTCCGAATTAGGAAAGTTTACCCTACACAAAAGTGCACTTTGATGTTTTAGTGATAGTTAAGAAATTCATAGAATCTATCTATTCATAGAAACTATCTTGTATACACTCCGGACCGCTATCTTGGACCGCACCGACTGCATTGATTGTAGATAAAGGATTCATTTACCGAACGTACATGAAGAGTCATGAGTTATCATTATATTCGATTTTGCACTTAACTTACCACTCAGCACTCAGCAAACGTTGCACTGAAGCGCGCCATTTCATTCGTTCCACATGACTCATCGGTTCAATTCTTACACGGTATATAATTGGTGCAAAAGTCAATCATCAGTAATTTATTGTCAATTGCCACCGATAACATACATGTCCAAGCTTGCAAATAGGGTTCGCAGCCCGGGCTGCAAGAAATAGCCCGGATTTCTAAAACTGACGGTTTTATCTTAACTGTGCAATGGATTTCCAGTGAAAAATCGTTCAAAGAATTTTTTTCAACAATTTTTCATTCGCCCACAAATAGGAAAAATTCATTAAATATATGCTGACGTGCATTGGATAAGCTGTCAGTCGTATTCTACTGATGACATCATATCTAGGAACTTATTGTCCCGGATAGATTTAACGGCATTGGTTTGACAGGAGAAGACACTTGCCTCACTGCGGGTTCAATAAGTAGGCTACACATTAAAATGATGCAATTCTAAAGCTGTAATCGATGTTAAACAACTGGTCAAGCTTTCTGCGGCGATCTCAACGGCGATCTCCTTTCCTTCAGTATTTCATTTATTTGACTTCAAACTTGTAATGTAGCTCGCTATACGGAAACAGATGAGAAATTGTGCGATCTCAAAACAGCTGACAGTTGAAACAATCAATTACAGGCAGAATCAAGAAACAGCGCGTCAATTTGAAAGCACTCCTATAGCCTACTCCTATTTGACAAGCAATAATATAGCCTAAAGTAAGGCCTGTAACCACGTCTTACCGGAAGGCGTAGTCTTCACCGATGGACTGCACAATCACCTGAAAACACATGACGTGAGCCTGCTCAAACATCAGCACCTAGCAAAGCCTAAAAACATCGAATGGTAATAAAATTTCTAGTGAAAGGAAATTCTTGACTAATTGCTTGCACGTCTTGCTGCTACTGACAATCATGTCCAAAAGTATGTCCATTTACTAAAGCCACATCTTCCGAAATCAAATATTTCAGAGAAATCATTATGAAGATGAAGGGCGTGGAACAAGAAATAGAAATGAATGTTATCAAGGATCGAGAAATGTAAGATGACAGCAATACTTAATTAATAGAACTTTAAAAACCAACTTTAGAAAATCGAACTGCCCGGGATAAAAAATTCTTAAACGTGATATTCCGGGCTTGATTTTCATCCAGGCTGCGAATCCTACTTGCAAACAACATATGGCAGACTTATACTTAAAGCTGAATAATAATTCATTTTTATCAGCAACCAAACGACAAATTTGCCGATTTGCAGGTCCAATGCTGTGTAAAGCCCGAGATCTAGTACCGGATTCCAGAAATTTTTAAGAGATTAGTAAAAGATACAGTTTTCAGAAAGGCTATTTCACAACGTACAGTACAACTGTACATATTTTACTTAAATTTCCAATTTGTGATTCCACAATTAGTCAAATAGGCAGGTAAAGTATGGTAGGCTAGGCTGTTAAGGATAATTTGACCGAGTGCTTAATATTAAACACTTTTACACCTATTTAGAATTTCCTATATTTCTTGTCCAGTATTGATGGTAGTTGATTAATATTAACCGTACCACCTTACAATAATATAAGAATGTTTTGTGTGAAACATGAGGCTCTAATTATTTTTGTATTGTTTTTGTGAGATAAATGTGTTATGAAGTTGAAATAGAAAATTGCTAAAATTACGAAGTATCTGAGTATTAGCTGCAGGTACACATGATATTTCCGAAGTTACAGCACTGATGTTTATCTATAAACATTTACCACTAGAAGAATGTGGCATGTGTTCAAAGGGCCTACCCACACTCCAACCCTTATATTTGTAGACTTTTTCTCGAAAAATACTCACAAAATGTCGTCATGAAATACAAGAAGTCAAAATCAAATCGCTTTTGATACCCCA
Source organism: Prostheceraeus crozeri (assembly GCA_907163375.1). NCBI lineage: Eukaryota > Metazoa > Platyhelminthes > Polycladida > Euryleptidae > Prostheceraeus > Prostheceraeus crozeri. Next base: position 136,595 of record CAJQUW010015165.1, on the reverse strand, counting down.
AGGTGAGTTCCAGGCCAAATTATGGATACGAGGAAACTATCTGATCAATACCTACCCAAAACCTACATCTTTTTGGAGAGTTGTCTGATGCGCTCCTCTTGCCTTGTGAGACTGTTCCGGGACGAAAAGAATTACTTTTGTAAAAGATAAGTCTTAAAACCCAGTGCCCATATTAGTCCCGCTTCCCCCACTGATCTTGAATTATTGCAGTCTTGAACTTGTCGGCTTGGAGATTGAAAATCAATTTAGTAGGGAAATTCAGTCTGTAGCTTCTATTAGTGCTTATTTCTGATATCGAGAATCATAAATTAGACCAATTATGCAAGTCGCAAAAAAGTTTCGAGCAATGGAATACCAGGGAAATAACCCATATTTTGTACTTGAACTGTAACCTCTGCACCGGACTTCAGATTAATTTTATCTCTGTGCATGATAAGGATACAGGATAAGAGTTGAGCATTTCGTTTCTATCAACAATGGACCAAATCTCAGCAGGAAAAATAGATATAGTCAGCACACCCAATTAGTCTATTATCAAAAATGGACGGATTTCATTATTTTTAAGCGATAATCGAAATTTGATATGCTGATTAGATTTTTTCTGCTTTGGCCTTATACAGGCGAGATAAAGTGTTCATCCTGCCATGAAGTTTCTTTTGGTCGACCTCAAAGATTGCACGTAAGCGGGTGTTTCAAAAGTTGCAGTAGTTAAGTGCAGAGGGCCTCATTAAGAAACGTCATTGGAGGGGCCTCATTGAAAAATGTTTGAGGAGCACTGTCAAAAGATCGAATGGTATACTGATGGTTTATTAAATAAATTGTCTTGGCTGTTTGTCATGTTTTGAATTGAATTGGAAAGAGCCAGTATTGAAAGATGTTGATTTTATTTTCACTTTCTTTATTAAATACAATTATGCATCTACAAGCTTGCAAACAGCACATTTCACACTAAGTTGATAATAATCAATTGTTAGCAGATAGGAAATGATAACCAACTGACATGTTTGGAGCGCTGTAAGGGCGAACTAAAGTGATGCCAATCTCATAGAGGCAAGCTCAGTGGTCGTAGCAAGACCGTAAATGGAAGAATTTATGTCATTTAGTTTTCTATCTATTTTCTAAACTAAATTTGATAACAAAGCCTATCTATTTCTGACAAATTGCATGTTTTGGTGTTTTGTCTGAATCAATTTCATTTCCATCTTCCATCAAATTCCTCAAAACTTTTTGCATTGATTCATAGTTCTATTCATGCTGTTCCATAAATCTCTCATAGTTCTTTGGAAAACAAGCATGTCAAAACTGATAATGGTGATGATAAAAACGCATTGCCCATTTTGCCCCAGTGGTATTTTAATAAGTGGGGCTTTATGGGCACTTTACTTAGACTCACATTTTACGGAAACCATCAATCGTGAGCATAGATAGAAGATAGATTTTTAATTTGCATGTAGTTGCGATGAAGGGCAGCTTTCGTTTGCCTCGAACAATCAATCCACACAGAATGAGAGGCTTATAGCCAAATAAGCGTCTGATTTCATTGTTGTTGCTTCAGCGATCAAATTTATACATTTTTATATTTATCTTCTTAGTGCGTTTGCGCGTGTGAGCGCGTGTCTTCTTCGAATGAACTACTCTGCCACATACGTATAAATAATGACCATCACTAGTTTTCTATCGAATTTGAAGTTCATTCGAGCAATGGGTCCTGAGCTAGAGGCCGAATAACTCAAATTATCCATTTTAGTCCGTTGTGCCCATTTTAATAGCCGCGCCTACCCATATACCAATATTGCATATCAACACCATGAGCACATTTAAGTGATTGCAGGACAACTGATGTTATCAGGTTTTTGCATTGATATACAACAGCATTTGGATTCTATATGGCTACATAAGCTTTTTGCTTGTATAGGTCAACAAAATTGTCAAAGACATCGAAACTGTGTAATATCTGTAACATTTTATTACTGAGTTATTGATTCCCATCTATTCAATAATTGATTTCTTGATAATGCGTAATTTGTACTTTCCATTTTCGATTGCTAATTATTTTAGCAGACTGAATGAATCCAATATTGTAGTTCACCGCTATTTACACGTGTGTTTCCAAGTCCATGATCCATTACCAAAATGCACCTTATCCCAACATTAGAGAAATATCTTTATACATGCAAATCATACATAATTTTTAACTTAATAGACCCAAAAGTCATCCTGTAAGAAAGAGAGAAAGTGCATAGCTTACAGATTTTGTGCACATGATGTGGTCCACAGTTAAATTCTCAAAAATTGCATTTCATTTTACTGTCCATATTAATTAATAAGTCTGCATCTTACGCAAATAGGCCCACTATGGCTGAACTAAAGTCAATGATGGTCTACTTTCAGCTCCCGAATTGTTGAGTTATTTCCGATATTGCCATAAGGTGCTCGTACTTGCACTACTCCTTGATTTAGACGTGCAGACATTTGCTCTATAGTCACACCCGGCGGAATATTATATTCGTCTCGAAATTCACGCATGCCTCTTCTGCGACCATCTGCGTCTCCTTTGCCAGTCATGCAACGGGCATGAATGACAACTGTCCGACCACCATCACAGGTGGAGATCTTAACATCGTCACTGCTGAAATCAATGCCAATAGGAATGTCCAAGGCGAATTCATTACTGATGTTGGCCCGTCGGATCACCGGAGCACTGCGTCTTCGAAAACTGCGATTGAAGGTTGGCTCTAACAGCGAAGGTCTTGGCTCTGGAACGGTGATAGGAATTGGGGTAGCGGAGCTGTTTATTGATGGAGGTGATACTGGAGCTCGAATTATAAGTCGCCCATCATCTTCAACTTTGCTTGTCAAAAGATCCACCTGCAATATCCAAACCACATATTGATAATTACTTTGAATTAACAAATGTCATAAAAACATAGAATTTTGAAAACTAAAGAAATTCCTACTAAAACTTATAATAGATAATTTGACCCATGAACGTGATATTTTTTAAGAAATACAATTGTTTTACAAGAAGAAGTGCTAAGCATTAAATAATCAAATGTCGGTCTATAATGCAATAAAATTCATAAAGTTGCGGATTAATTAAGTTCAGCCTATTAACTCAGTTGTTTGTACAGAAACATTTTCCTCGTCATCTCTACTCCGAGATTAATCCGCAATTTTCCATTGCTGACCTTATGCAAATTGATGCTCGAGAACTGCTGCGCTGCATAAGATACAGCATAATGCCCTTGCAATCTGAAAGAGCTTCACATTAAATCCATTCTAACCCGACTTCCCACCATGTGCCATGAATCCATGAATGTCGCAAGGTATTGAATGAGTGGTATAGAGGCATCTGGCTCAGCATTAAAGATGGAATTTCCAGCATGTTTCTTTAGCTCTATACGGTCAATTTTTGCCCACCGAATCGTGGATCCAGCAGATTCGCAGTAAGAATTCTGGCTGTAGGGTATTGATGCACCTTATTAAGCAAAGTAGACCAGATTTGATCTGCCAAAACATTTGACTGCTTATTCATTCATCCATGATATATTGATTTGATGATTCAGGAGAAGTTAAAAATTGCTCGATTAAAGGCCTTCGATGACCGATTAAAGCTCTGATTTCGAGCTGTTGGAAAGAAAATCCTCACTGATAGACAAATTCATTTTCGTAAATACTTTTCGTAAATATTTGATTTAAACACTATTTTAGACAATATATTTAAAATATTGCCCGCACTGACCTATTTGGTGCATCCATTCTGACATTCGGACACAACAGCAATAGCTTGCAGGAGGCGAGCATGCAATAACGCATAAAGACCAACCTGCATCAATGAGGTTATCAACAGGGGCGTCTTGCCATTGGGGCACGTGCCCCCTGGGTTATTCTGGTTAGACCTCTTTTAAGGTCTTTGTCTTCATTATTACAATCGTCAAAGGACAATGGAAAGAATTTGAAACTCTGTGCGAAATCTTTCGAGAAGATATCCAATACAAAGCTGCATTATCTGAATATAAACTATTTTGCGCAATGAAAAGTCTGTATCAGATATTTCTGCTTGAGAAAACTTACATTCTGTTTATTTGCTATTGATGATTGACAACAAGATGACGGCAACATACCCTAATCTGAATATACTTTATCGATTAGCAATGACCTTGCCGGTTACATCAGTATCATGTGAACGTTCTTTCAGCTCATTGAAATTCGTAAAATCGGCGCTATGGACCACAATCGATCAAGATCGTTTGAGAGATCTCCTAATTATAGCATCAGAAACCCAAAGAAATCAAAAAGCAGACGTGACGAGAATTAGAGACGTGTTTTGGAATATGTGTGATCGACGTTAATCATGTTCTCCAATCAGATTTTGTTCTCAATTTCAATAAACGTATGTTTTAATCAATTGCTTTTCATTAAACTATCAAATACGTGTAGATAGATACGGTTACTACACAAAGTAGGACTACACTACAATCAAAATGAATAAAACCTACTGTTTCCTTTTTAACTTTGGATATTATCTTACCTCTTGATATTATTTATGTTAGCTCAACTTTTGATATTATTTCAACTCTTGATTGATATTAGCTTTCCTTTTCAAAGCCTATATTACCTTTTTATCATGCAAAAATGAGTAGCAGTACGGGTACATATTTCACTGTGACTACTTAGTCTATCAAATTTTGCACTTTTGCATTGTGCCCCCTTGAGGAATCGGGCGCACTACGCCCCTGGTTATCAATGAGCTATCTTGCAGAGAGCAGAAACCTGAAAGTCGCAAACAATGCAACTGATAGATAGATAGCCTTCACTCTCGCGGCACTGATGCACACTGATGCTGTAGTCTTTCATTGTTGTTGAAGATATATAAGATTGTGACATGGTTTAAAACATCTGGAGCCAATCATAGATTTTAAAAGCATCAAAATCATATAAAAATTGGAATGACGGTCTATCCGTAGGTACAGGGATATACGCGGACGGTCTAACTTCAAAGTTGGTTCTAAGACATTTTTGCTTTCCAAGATATTGTACGAACAATTTTAAGAAACATCCCCACGAGTAGCGTAAAATTCCAAGACTATTTAAACAGGCAAAATCGGATGGCAAAGTACATGTACGTGTATATACCCCGAAGTAAGGCAGCTCTTTGAAAACTCTCAGAATCGGTGAGCTGTGAATATAACCTCAAGTCTATGCATTTATAGGCCTACATACATATATTTACGTCATATAAAATTAATCATAAAAATATCTATAAAATATATTTGAATTTAAGATTGTCACATTGTCTTAACATAGAGGTTTTTCATACAGTAGGCCCATCGCAAACCATAAAATCATATTCACGATAATGCAAGCTACTTCATCAGAATATCATGAAATTCATGTCTCAGCAAATTCGATCGCTCATCGTCAAAATAGCTCATCCCCCAGCATTTCTGACATGTCAATTGAAATCACCGGGGGTAAGGTAAGGGAATTCTCACGAGGTTCTCAACACTTGCACCTTTGCATGTGAAGATGGTCATCGCTGCAATTTCGTCGTTGCATGTGCTGTTTAAAACATCAATCCTTCAACAGTATGGCTGATAATCAATCAGTGACAATAAGGGAAACCACAGATTGACATGGAGTTGTTCAGATTCAGAATATAGTGGTCCGCGTGAAGGATATTCTTACTTCAAATTGGAGCAAGTAAAAGCGATTTGACGAATAATAAGAATAGTTTCAGTTGACAGTTTTTCTAGGATTCTAGATGGACAATTGGTTTAGACAACAAAGCCAGAAAATTGTCCGTCCAGGAGAAAAGTTGAGAATCCATGGTAAAGTCAAATTCGGCGAAATTCGCACGTCGGAGTCAATCGCATGGCATTCATTTTTAAATTCCATTGAAAATGTTTACAGCGAATCAAATTGAGCTGAAATTTGAATATCTGCTGATGATCGACATACACGTAGACTTCAATACGTGCTACATAAAGTGGTAAGGGAAAATTACCTGAAGACGAAGGGACGGTGAACACCTGCAAAGTGGAACTTGTGTGGGCTGATATACGATGCATGCACCGATGCATGATAGTGCCTTGCAATTTCAACAATAAAATGTGTGGATGGTATAGAGTTTTGACATTCTGTCTTAAAATCTTTGAAATTCTAAGCTGGATGCTTTATTTACATCTACAGGTATTGTTTATAGCGATTTTGATTGCAATACCGCAACATGTAATATATGAACGAAATTGATTGCATATCGTGTCAATTCAAGCTTTTCTGTGTGCTCATTAAGTGAATTTGATTGCATTAACGCAGCATGAAATAAATAGGCCAAATTGACTGCTGATCGGTTTGATTTAAGCGAGTCTACCTGTGTGTTAAGTGAATTTGATTGCGATAACTTGCATGAATAGATTTGGATGTACCATAGCGAATCTGTTCGTATCCTTCGTTGATACGTGTGGAAAAACCTGTAATAGGCCTACGTCTTTAATCTGATTAGTCCAGGATTAACAAAATTGTCAGGCCTATACACCTTGCATGCTTGTTAATCCATAAGGTTTCATTATCCGCTAAGTTGATGTAAAACACTTGTCTTTTGTGATGCTGCAACGTATGAATGACATCATGACAAACATTGAAGTAGGCTACTGCAGCATATAGAATTCACCAGAGTAGTTAGTATTGCGGACGCACAGATAGTGGATACAAACATGGATAGGAACATGTTCCGAATTGCCAATGCGAACATGTTCCGAATTGCCAATGCGAACATGGATAGGAACATGTTCCGAATTGCCAATGGATGCGAACATGGATAGGAACATGTAAATAGGAACCGCGTTCCGATTGATAGGCGAATTTAGATCATAGGGGAAGGTCGGGTAATTGCGCCATGCTAAGGAAAAAGTCCTCTACTGATGCAACTAACAGTTTATTTAGGATGAAAAACAGACTGAGTAACAATTATACATTGTACTTCACAAAGGGATACCAATTGTATTATAAAAACAAAGTTATACAAGACTATAGTAAAAATTACAAAACCTTTAATTTTTTTCAAATAAATTCTTTGGCGGGTAATTACGCCAAGTATCGTAGATCTAAATTTCTATGTTCATTCGACAATGATCACAACAGTAATCATCGATATTCCTTTTATCATAATCAGTACATGACTCATGCGACCATTTATGGCACTTTGAGCACATTATCCAATCATCATCAGGTGGATCAGTGTAGGCCTCGTCGCAGAAAAGACAGAAATAATCTAATTGTTTTTCTTTAGTTTCGCGTTTTTTGTCTCTCACGACTCGCATCTTCTTTTTCACCTGAGGTTGTTTGGTTGACTCAGTTTTTCTGCACTGTTCCATCAATAAAAGTTTCTGAGGTAAGGAAGTAAAAATAATTGATTCACCGCGCTTCCGCTTGCGCTGCTTCGAATTTTCGTGTTCAGGCAGAGGCCAATTTCGCTGGAGAGATACGCTTGTTCCCGATGTATTCATTTTATCATCAGAAAGTTGATTAGAAACAGTCGGCGAACGATGACGAGACACAGTCGGCGAGCGATGACGAGACACAGATGGCGAACGATTACGAGACACAGTCGGCGAGCGATGACGAGACACAGTCGGTGAGCGATGACGAGACAGAGTCGGCGAGCGATGACGAGATACAGTCGCTGATCGATGAAGAGACGCGGATGGCGCTACTGAAGGCGGTTTCAGATGATCAATCGCAATGAAATCCTCATCCGAAAATACATCTGGATTTAATGGAAAGATCCCTGATGATCGAAAGCCATTTTCTGCCTTTTCAATTGAGGCGCATTTTTTCCATGCTTGGTGGAATAAACTCGCTATTTCGTATTGCATTATTCGTCTCCCAGGATTTTGCTTCATGAACCAATCACACTGTCTATAAAAAGCCGTCTTTAGTGGACCGAAAATGGATAAATCCAACGGCTGCAGTTTGTGAGACGTATGTGGTGGTATTGTTAATACAATGATGCCGTTATCCCTGCAACGATTGTATGCTTCTAAGCCAATGTGGCTTTCATGATTGTCCAGAATCAAAATAACCTTGCTGTCTTTGGAACAATTCGTACATTCAACAAAGTGATCGATCCAACAAAGGAATAGTTCTTTGTTTGTCCAACCAGAAGCCGAAACTTTTCCCATTGATCCAGGTGGAGCTCCATTCATTAGCACAGGATTCATTCGAGCTCTAGCATAAATGAAAAATGGAGGGATATAGTGACCGACGGCACTGACACAGCATATCACTGTCGTTGTCTGACCACGTTCATAACTTATAACTTTGCCGACCTGATGCTGCCCTTTGGTGGCCAAAATCTTTTGAGGCCTCTGCACGTTGGAAATACCTGTCTCGTCCATATTATAAATTCGTTTGGCGTCAATGTGATGATCTTCCTGAATTGAAATAAGGTTACTAAAAAATTTATCAACTGCAGTTCTGTTAAAAGCGATCACTCGATTCAAGCTCGTTCCTTCCGGTTTACGGAGCGAAATTTTGGGATTTCTTTCCATGAATCCATAATACCAGTCCTTTCCCGCAACACCTTTGGTTTTACTAAAGTTGTTGGTGATGTCATTTCTTACTGCGTATTCGTACGCCAGCGAACACAAATCCTCTCGTGAAATACCATAATACAAGTTGCTCAATAGTAATGCATAATCAGCTATCTCTTTTTCTTGTTCTATTGTGAATATGCAGTGAACTCCAGGAGAAGGTCCGCTAAAATTTTGATTTTTCAACCGATCTCTTAATGTACGACGTGGAATTCCGTACTCAACTGCTGATTTGTTTACGCTCTTTCCATTCCTTACAGCCAAGATCGCATTTCGTAAACTATCCTCAGTCCATGTCGATCGATGATCGGTTTTCCTTTTGTAGCGAGACGGCATCTCACCTGAAACATAGAAAACACAACATAAATAACTTATCAAACATATCACTGATCACTTGAAATAGTTGTGTCATCATATGAATACCTAATCTTAAAAATGCTTATGAATGTAGAAGCATATTCAGAATCGGGTAATAACGCCAACCCCTTGGCGCTATTACCCGATTAATGAAAATGAAATTTAAGTGACAAAACATTATTTATGATATCAATGTCAGATAAATTAACCTTAGAATTTCAGAAGATCATGCTTGTATAAAACTATCGACGCATATGAAATCAAATTATCCACACTACATCTATGGGAAAAGATTGCAGTCCCAAACTTACCTTGATATATCACTGCTTGCAAATAATGAGTTCCGTCTTGTCACGATGTGATGAAGTCTGCTGCAACACTCCTACTGCGTGGGTGATATGCTCGATGTCATTGCTATTTATAGCACCAATTAGATTGACGCGGTGAAACACGTGGAAGCAGTAACTGGAGATGGCGTTATTATACGACCTTCCCCTACTTAATTAATTCGGTACACTTATTTGTGTGTTGAGATCGGAACGGCTTGTTCCGAAATTGAGTTAGAGTATGTGAATTAGAATAGGGATGCGAACATCTATTTCGGTACTTAAACAGATGTTTGTTTTGAGACTGCTTGCTCAAATGCGACAATTGTGACCATTGTGACTATGATGACAATTTTTATTTTCATAATGCGTTTACAGATCAGAAATTATGTTATGAATGTTCTATTATTTACTAATCAGAATCCCATTTACAGAATTTGCGAAATGAAAACAAGAGGTTTACAATGTAAGTGTAATTAACCATAAAAAATGAAAGAAGGTAAGTCACGTCCCTCGGGGGACTCCGTTAACTTCAAGAAGTCCTCAGCCCATTCGAGGAATGTTGCATTGTTTGTGAAGTCGTGATCACACTCGTGTATAGGACACTTCGGCGACAGTCCTTTTCTCCTTTGGAGTGCTGTCACTGTTTAAGTCTTCCAGAGTTCCACTTTGCATCCGCAACACAAATTAACCTTCGCATCCAACGGTCCACCCATAATTACTTGGCTTTCATTTTGGTAACAGAACAGTTGTTTCTGGGTACTCATCATGAAATAGATTCGTAATAGATTCTTAATGTCTACTCAAGTCACGAGGATTAGAACTTGCTAATTGGAACAATTACATCCTTATATATCCCTTTAGGGAAAATCGGAACCTCTCTGATTGGCTGTTGGGAATTCCTTTGTTCGAAAAGTATATAAGTCCTAGTTGTGTACCAATTCTTATCAAAGGTTCTAATCCTCAAGTACCATATTATCAGCTATCTTATCTAGATTATTCTAATCACATTGAAAATGGAACTTATCACAGCACCTCCCGCTTCTCCTGTTGAAAGGACGGAATCGCCATGCGAACCCAGAGTGTTCGTAAGAGGACCTGTAACTCCTGATCCAATATCATCAGAAGATGAAAGTTTGGTACTACAGAGGAGTATCATCGAAACACCGGTGGAAGCTCTTATAACAGTCAAGACACGTAGTGGAAGTCAGGTTCGAAATGCTCCACGAAAAACAAACATGAAGCGGATATGTGTGCGATTAGAGCCTGAAGAACAGAATTTAACAACTGCGCTGGAGTTCAGCATAATGGATCCTGCCACGCCTCGCCACTGCCCTGGTGCCCCCAAAAAGACAAGAGTATGTGTTCGAGTTGACCTGAAGAGACTGATTCCTTTCCCCAATATTGACAATATGTAATTTTTTATCTTTAATAACACTTACATAAATGAACTTTCACAAATCGAATTTCTAATAGGATTTGAATGGGAACTGGGGATAGATATACTCATCTCTGAAATAGCTACCTATAAGTATTTCTAAGTTTAATATTTGGAAGATATATATTTCAAATCACTTGTTTGAGACTTTGAAACGGCACCGAACATACTAGAACGAATTTGAAATGAATATTAATGTGTAATTCAAATGATAGTCAAATTGGATGAAAGTTTGAATAGATTTACAGTGTTTTTTTGAATGCTTTTTTTCACCTTAGGATGATATCATACATATTGCATACAATACATCATCAGCTAGAGAATGAAAAGACCTTTCTAATGATATAAGGTATGTACCCATTCGATGAAGATATCCCTGTTGTATGCAAGTGTATGCAGGAAGAAAAATTTATGATTTCAAATTTCTAAGTTTCCCCACTAAATTCTACCTATCTTGCAAAGGGCTATAGCTGCTTCGGATGGTGTCATACATATTGCATACAATACATCATTGGAATCAGAATGAAAAGAGCTTTCGAATGATATAGCATATGTACCTATTCAATGAAAAAATCCTTGTTGTATGCAAGTGTATGCAACTGGAAAAATTCTAAGTTTTTTCTCAAAAATAACTAAGTTTTCAAGTTTTTTAAAATTTTCAAAGTTAAAGTTTGATCACTCGAAATGACCATAATGCATAAACCTCCACATGAACTTGACCTTGACCTTTGACTTGACCTTGACCTTTAACCTTCATATACTTCATACACGGCGGGGGGGCCTCAAAATTTCTCGGGCGATTCGCGCACTCTAAAATTTATTTACCCATGGGCTCCGGGTGCCATAGCTATTCTTTTTTGCATAACTAAAACCTAACCCTAACCCTAACCTTAACCCTAACCCTAGATGCCTTTTAATTTAAATTTGGCGCGAAATTTGATTTTTCGAAATTTGGCGCGAAATTTGAATTTCGATTTTTGCGCGTTTTATGATGTAGTCTGGATTTAACTCCTTAAAAGTTAATGGCTTTTTCTTTATTATTTGAATTTAGATGATAATTCAAATTATATGAAATCCTTAACTTTATAGAATTTTTAAATGTTTAGAACTTCGGGGAATCCATCTTCATCACATGTTAATTGGTTTAACTTCGCGGTTACATGTACCACTCTAGCATCAAGGACTTTGATGGCACTTTTCTATTTCATCATTAAAATATATCAGCTGTTTAGTTTTGTTTGAATTCAACAGTTTGTTTTTCTATACCAATGTGATGTTATGATGACATCCGGTCTTTGTTCAAATGCTAATTTTGTTTTCAAAGTGATAGTCTGTGGACCATTTACAAATTAAAAGTTGTTTAACCGAAGTCAGAAATGTTTATCTTTTTTAAAACATCAGTTTCGTTTCTATGATTTCATTTCGAAATAAATTAATAATTTATCAGCTGATTTCAAATTTCAAGTTGATATGTAAGCAAGCCTTTTCAAGGTAAATTTAACATTTCGACTTTCGGTTTCTATCTCGAAAATATTTTTCTAAGTTAAAAAAATCAATTACTGTAGAATTACTTTCCAATATTTATGCAATAGTCACTTAAATGATATTCACATTTGCTAACAGATAAAATAATAACAAACGCTGTTCATGACTTACAGAAATGGTTCGTCATGCAAGCCTCGCACGCCAGAGCTTAATCTTTCACTTTTGTGAAACATGTAAGCAGCCGGTGAGACATGCCAGTAAGAGTGGTCAGAAGGAGTGTACTTTCAAGGAGGGCTGCACCTACGTGTATTGCCTCACCTGTCGGTCCTACGTGCGAAGCACGGAAATGGCAAATGATGATAAGTCTAAGGCTTTCATCAGTAGACATGCATCCTGCGCGCAGGAAAACGGTAGAGGTGGACGCAAATTAACCTCAAAGGATGAAAAGAGTAAATTGGCAAGGCTTTTCGCGAAGGAGGATAGGGCTGCAGAGGGAGTACTCAGCCAATGTTCCGAACCAGCAAAACCTCCCACAAAAAGAAAGCCAAAGTTCAAATCAAGAGCATTCATTGATAGTGACTCTTCATCAAGCGATCTGGAGGTGAGTGCCGATAACTGTACAAGTTAAATTTAAAATAAAAATGATTGATGTTAAGAACATTTGTTTCGTTATGTATGAAGTAAATTTAACTTTTCAAAAACATTTCAGTGTGAGAGGCCTCCAGCGAAGAAGACAAAGGTTGTCAAACAGTTGCCTCAAATGAAAAATGTAAGACATGTTGATGAAAATTAATCACCCTCAATGTATGATAATGCGTTAATTCTCTTTGCAGCTGTTCAAAATTCTACCACCGGTTCCCAAGCTGAGTGCGGTAGAAGAGTCAAGTACCCCACGTCCCGTAAGCACAGTTGTTATAGTCGTTTTCATAAGTCCCTCTCGTCACTTGTTAATGTATCATACATCATCCATTTGCTTAGTTAACATTCTATCTTTTTCTACCGCTTCAGGTAATGCGATCCCTATCCCTGAAAAAATCCAGGGCTGCTAGCATCACCTCAACTCCGGCTACGACCACATCAGTTGAGGACAATGAAGAGCGTCCGTATACGATACAGGAGTCCTCATCGGAGTCTTCATCGGATGAGACGTCTACTACGTCATCGGCGACGTCGTCACCCACATCATCTTCTGATGAGGATGACACAAGACGCTCTCTTGTAAGTATCGAAATTAACAATAACTACATAACATAATTATTAACTAAATCTCATGATTTCTCTTGTTAAATGTGGTTCAAAATTATAGCAGTGATATCTATTTTCAGAACAATTCGTTTCGGGACAATCCATCAAGTGTCACTCCTGAGGTATGATTTTTATAAATTTTGTAAGATCTATATTGCTCTATCCTCATTATAAGGACATATAGATAGTAAACAATTATTTCTTCTCATTTCAGCATGTGATTGATTTCGCATCTCAAGAGATATCCTTCTCGCGGATCCGGGCGTCGCCAAACTGTAGCGCTCGGCTTTCTTTTACGCCGATCCTCGAACATCGAGGAGTTCTCACACCACCACGAGCTCCTCCTACGTCACCTGTTCCTGCTCCTGCTCCCGCTCCGATCCCTTCTTCTAATCCTGCTTCTGCTCCTGCTCCCGCTCCAGTCCCTTTTCCTGATCCTGCTCCTACTCCCGATCCGGTCCCTGTTCCTGCTCCCGCTCCATTACCTCTGCGGGAATATAATGTGGACCTTGACGAAACGTTAGAAGGTGATGAGCGACTGGAGGAGAAACTCAAGTTGTGTCAGCAACGACTTCGGATGGCTGAACAGCGGGAGAGCAAGCTCAGGGAGGAGAATAGGGGTTTGATTGTGTCTGTTCGCAATTTGACACAGTCAAACTTGCCATTGTCCTCTTCTGTGGCCCCAGGCAATCGGCAATTCGAACGTGAAACACTCATGCACATCGTGTATCGTGAAGGTGTCATTTCACGGGTAAGAGTGACTCGGATGGAGGATACGTCCGACTGTTGCGAGCAGTGCCATCATGTGAAACTCTCACACAGTGACATGATAAAGTGCCAAAAGTTGTAATTTCTTTTACTTTGACTTTTTAACTTAATGGAAAAAGAATTTGATACAAGTCCTGTCTTCTTATTTCATCGTAGATTGGAACAAATGTCATTGGCTAGTAATCGTTGTGACGTCATAGGATGATAAAAAATATATATAGTCTGCAAAATTATAATCCTCACAAGTTTAATAAACATGGTTGTCTGTTCTAAATGTGGAAAAACGTTTACTCTTAATGGTAATTTGCAACGCCATGAAAAGTTTTGTAAGTTAGGAAAAACTTATCAGTGTAGGAAGTGTCCATATGAAACGAAACGACAGGATAATCTAAAGCGACACAATCTAGTCTGTGATAAGCAACCAAGTAATTGTAATTTAAATTCAAATCCTCGAAGTATCTCAGCTAATGATAGTGAAATACCCGAATCTAGTACTGCTGAATCAACGTCTAGACATATACCAATCAGCGCTTCAAATAATAGTTTGATCTTTATGCAATGCTGCTCCCGCTGTGGTAAAACGTATAATTCTATAAGCAAATTCCGTCAGCATATGAATATGCATAATACAAATAGTGAGATGAATATTCAAAATAATCATGGAACTGTAAGTCTCAGCGAAAGCGCGCTCAACGGTCATGCTCGTGTATACGACATCACACCATCAGCACACACAGTAGATATAACTTCCTTTTTATTAAGTATGCGATCTATATTAGAGAACTTAGTGACAAACCTTCTAGAAAATTTTCAACTACGTGGTCGTCTGGTAGCACAAATTCGTTATGTGCGATCAAATCCTCAGGAAGATGAAACGTTTCTCGCACACTTTACTTCATCATCCACAAACTATATTTATGACTATGATACATGGTTCCAAGATAACTTAAATAGTCTCTCAAGTCATATTGAAGCTTTTGCAAATAAGGGTAGCAATTAGGTTATAGATGAAATACTAAATATAGAATTCAATGTTATTGCTAGTCCATTACTTTCTGGTGAAGAAGTATTTAATCTAGCAAAGAGTCTGAAAGATTCGAAGGCTGTAATTAATGTACATTCAAATGAAAATGACTGTTTCTTGTATTCAGTTCTATCAATGCTACATTACAATGATGTATCATATTCTAGGAATGAGATAAAATCATATAGTAAATGGACATCTGAACTAAATATGAATGACATCTCTACACCCGTATCAATTAAAGATATTCCTAAGTTTGAGAAAAATAATGACATTAAAATCAAGGACTAAAAGGTGTTCGATATAGCAGCAACTTTATTGGTAAACGAACTGTGAATATATTACTAATTATAAATAATGAACGTGCACACTATTGTGGAATCAGAAAACTATCAAGATTATATAGAAAAATAAATAGAAGATATAAACATTTCTGCGATCGATGTACCCAATCGTTTACATATAAGACAACTTTGGAGCGACATTATCAATTTTGTGTTCGTGAAAAAGCACAAATAGAAAGAATGCCTAAACAACTAGAGGTAAGCACAAGTAGCATGGAATATCAATTAAGTCCTCCTTTAGTTGTTTATGCAGATATAGAGTGCTACATCGATAATAAAGTACACAAACCGGCAGCAGTTGGTGTTTATCATGTTTGGCATAAAGCTCTCCAGTCCAGATTTGAAAACAAATATTATGTCTTCAAAGGAGAGAATTGTATTATGGACTTCTTGGATCACCTAGAAAATATAGCTCAAAACTTATATGATAATCAGCGTGCAATAAGCCGGCAACCAATGTCTCTTTCTTCTGATGAAGAAGAAAAACATAAAAATGTAAAAAATTGTAATAAATGTAAAGCTGTATTTAGTGATGATTGCATAAAAGTAAGAGATCACGACCATTTAACAGGAAGATATAGACAAACAATATGCAGTAAATGCAATCTTCGATTAAAACTAAATAGGCGGGAACTACCCATCTTCTTCCATAATTTTAAGAATTATGATAGTCATATCGTTTGCTATAAAGCAATTGGAAAGAAGAAGTCATGGAAATTGGAAGTAGTAGCAGCAACAGCTGACAAGTATATAACTCTATCCGCCAGCGTCCCTGTGAACGAATACAAAGGAAAAACAATCTACTTCAAGTTAAAATTCTTAGATTCTTATCAATTTTTAAGTGCATCATTGAGTGAGTTAGCAAGAGGATTGCAAGTTTATGAACATGTAGAAAAACTAAGAAATGAATTTCCCCTGTTAACAGATGATATTCTTTATCAAAAGGGAGTGTTTCCCTACTGTTATTTCAAAAGTCTAAATACATTGTTAGAAAAATGTCTGCCACCACAATGTGAATTTTATAATGATCTCACTCGTGAACATTGTTCAGATGAAGAATATAAGCACGCTAGTAATGCGTGGTTTGCTTTCAATTGCAACAATTTTGGTGATTACATGCTTGCATATTTGAAACTGGATGTATTATTACTGGCAGATATTTTTGAAGTTTTTAGGTCACTAAGTCAAAGTGAAGATGAAGTAGATCCTGTCCATTTCGTTAGCCTTCCACATCTTAGCTTTACTTCAGCTTTAAATTTGACATCTAATGGACCACCACACTACATACAAGATGAAAGTATGTATAATCTCTTCGAAAGGGGAATAAGGGGTGGAATGACTTTTACGAACATTCACAGAGCACGTGCACGCATTTCGGAATTATAAAATAATACAAATGAAAGTCGTCACTTATCTTACATTGATGTCAATAACCTTTACGGTTCTTCGCTCAGTAAGAGTCTACCACATTCAAATTTTAAATGGTTGAGTGATAGTGAAGTAAGCTATTTTCTAAACGAAGAAAATATACAAGCTATCGATGATGATGATGAAATTGGCTATATTTTTGATTTGAACTTGGAATATCCTGCAAACATACATGATGACACTGCCATTTCCCATTAGCGCCAGAGATGCAGACCGTAGAGCAAAATATGTTCTCAACTTATATGAAGGATTTACATAGGACAATAAGACCAGACACTAAATTCAGTTCAACTAAAAAACTCTTGCTTCATCAATTCAATAGGGAAAATTATGTTGTACACTATTCAATATTAAAATTTTATTTAACCATGGGTATGAAAATCACAGACATTCACAACGGTATAAAGTTCACACAAAAGCCATGGTTGAGAACGTACATTGATATGAATTCACAAAAGAGAGCTCAATCAAGTACCAACTTTGAAAAGTCATTTTATAAGTTGAAAAATAATTCTTTATATGGTAAAACAATGGAAAATGTAAGACGAAGGAGAAAAATCAAATTAGTAAACAGCGTGGAACAATGTCGAAAGTTATCAAATCATCCTCTCTATGTACAGCATAAGATATTTGATGAAGATTCAGTTGGTATGGATATGTATAAACCTTCAATAATGTTGAATAAATTGATTTATGTTGGTCAGGCGGTACTTGACTACAGCAAATTGGAAATGTACCAGTTATACTACAATGATTTGAAAAGATGTCCACTGATAAATAGAACGCGGCTTTGTGGAGGTGATACCGATAATTTTTTCCTATGTTTGTACACCTCACCATCTGTCAGCCTCGAGGATGTACTGCTATATTTTGGTGAAAAATTTGACTCTTCAAACTATGACAGTCATCACCGACTAGACTCAACTACAAACAGAGCCAGATTAGGTTGTTTTAAGGATGAGTGTGCGGGAAAGTTGCTTGAGGAAATGATCTTGCTAAAACCAAAAATGTATTCAATGAAATATCTAGATTCAACTTGTGATAGCATCAAGCGGGCAAAAGGAGTGCAGAGAGCTGCAGTTAAAAAATTACATCATAGAGATTATAGGACTGTGTACTACAGTGAAAAAGATACAAATGAGGAAATGACAATTATATATTCAAAAAATCACGTAGTCACTACAAAATCATTTAGAAAGCGACGACTTTCACTTTGGGAGGATAAGCGCTGTTGGTTAAATAAAAATCTATCTCTACCATATGGACACTATAGTTTAGGTCTTCCCCCACCTTCAAAGAGAAGGAGATGCCTTCCTGCTACAGGTGACGTAGAAGTTTAAGAAATTTAACAAAGTAAACTAACAAATCACTACATTTCTGCCTATTTATGCTTAATAATATATAGGTAGATTAAATATAAAATATAATTTCTACATTTTTCCGATGTGTAGAAATAATTACTAAAACATAGGTAGTCCTACTATGAATTGAAGACGTAGCACTCAACATCATTCCGATATGTTGAGATGTAAAATAGCAAGCTTTATGCAAACAAATAAATTTAGGTTTATATTTGAAAACATGCCTCATTACATTAGAACATGGAAATTAAATGACTCACAAAGCATTCACATAACAAATTCTAAGAAAGTAGTCTTTCGTCACTCAATAACAAATAGTGGTGGAAAACATCGTGGCGTTTGCATTAGCCTTGACGCATTATAATCACTGAAAGACTTCGCTGATCTGATTGACAACCATAAGACACGGATGAAGATTCCGCTCGATCAAAAGGTATGGATAAAGTGTGACTCTACCGTCAAGCTATACGTCTGTTCACCAAAGAGAGAAGATATTGACTATCGATTTTTCCGTTTCAGTGACGTCACATGGAGAAACTTTACAAAAGAGATACTACCACATATGATTTCATTCATTAAGGATGGAGGACATCAAGCGGATGGAAGTCGTGAATCGCATGTTAACTACAAAAGTAAACTCAAAACTCAATCTTCAAGAAATCGAGCGCAACATTCCCAATCGAAAGCAATGGTTATTAATAAAACACAAGATGAAGCCGACAACGAATCTACATCTGGGAAGACCCTCAATGTTAACATGGAGGATACAGAGGAAGGATAAATATGTGACTATCCTATTCTTTCCAAATGGAACAATTCAGTGTGTTGGTGGCTTCACTGATGGTGATCTACCATATCTACATTCTACGTTGGAAAATTTACTTAGAGACTCATTATCTGAATGGGAAGTGAAGACAATGACTGTGATATGTGAATTGAACTATCATTATGACTTTCGTAAAGTCACATCATCAAATAATCTCACTTATGAAGTGGAACTATTTCCAGCAGCACAGATGACTTACTGGCACCCATATCATTTTCATGTATTCCATAATGGAAAGATTGTGATAACCGGCATTAAAGACATAAATGATGTTCCTCCCATCCTATGTGATTTGAGAAAAATATTTGCGAAATCTACATTGTAGCTATGTAAATATTTAGAAAAGAACTACATTTGTAAATACATATTGAAATGTAAACATGTTTTGCTTTTCCTCTAAACCCAACGATTTGGAACATAAAACAAGGATATTTACATATAAAATAAAACTTTATTACAAAACAGTTTCAATATACTTTGTAAGAATTACAACATTTTTATAGCAGTCTTTCGAAAAAAGTTGTAAAACTTTTGCAGTTATTTATCAATGGTCTCTCGTTGACGAAATATAGCACATAACCGCCGCACATGAGAGATACATTGCTTTGGAGTGGAAACGATGTAACTTTCTTAATTGTCCAGGAGAACCTATTCATCCATAGTGCAATGTCATGTAAGCGAGGTAGATTAAGAGAGTCAAAATATTCAGCCACTTTATAGCGATTGATGTACAATGAAATCCAATGTTTACCAGGAAGATTGTTGCTGTCCGTATTGATGATAAGCGAACAAGGATAGAAAGGTATTGAATTAGGTAAATTATCTCTAGAAAAGACATCAAGAAATATTGACTTGGAGTAGGGATGAGCATTTCCAATTTTCCTCAAGATTTGTATGTTGCTTAAGTTACTCATCTCTGACAGCTGACAGTTACGTCTCGCATTCTCGTTATTTCAACTTTGCTATCATAGATAGCATAAATGAGGCAAGTAATTGTTTTCTTCAAAGGTGACTCAAATGACACCTCTAGTCGTAGATTACCAGGCTTTGTAACTCCTACGCTTTCACCGCCTAGATCTGCATCTGCTGTGAGATTGTATATAATGAAGAAGTAACCATTTTTATACATATCCATTGTAATTCCATTTGAATCATCTGTGTTAAACATGCTCAGTGCAGTGAAAGTAGAACCATATTCACGTGCAAATTTTCCCTCTTTAAAATTAGGCTCATAAGCTTTGCAAGCAACATATTTTCCATCCAGATAGAGTGCTAGTTTACTAACGTTAAAGTGTTGGAAATTAAATGGATTCTTTTCAAAAGCACCAATAAATGACTCATTTTCCACAAATGTGATATACACCGCTTTCGGCATCGCAGTGGGAAAAAGATTTGGGTAGGCATGAGAGGATGATCCCGCACCAATTGTGAAGTTTGTTAACACACTGTGATTAACTGGATATATTGCATTGCTTTTCCTCAATCCTGTCGCATGCTCGTTGAAGACTGACGGGTTCATTGTTACTCTCCTTACATTGAGCACGGCACTACTTATGTTGATTTGATAGTTTGTAGCTCCAAAAGCCATTAACGCGAACTCAGGATTTGCACGAATAAATTTTATTTGCATTTTAACCTGTGATAGTAGATATCTAGATTGACGAAGGAAATCAAGATAGACAGTTCCTTTCAAGTATAATTCCTTTGAATCTGCTGTCAATTCCATTCGTTTTTTTAAACCTCCATTTGAAACCTCATGAAATTTCCCTTGCTGATCATCATATCAGCCGGCAACTTGCAAGTGTGACTGTTTAGCTTGCTTCTGAAATTGCGTCATTGTATTTATGTATGCTCCATAGGGATATGCTCGATCCCCTCCTTCAATCTGTTTGTCATTCAATATTAAATACACATCTGAGAATAGACTGGCAATAGGAAGATTTGTCAATCCCACTTTATCCTTAATTGAATCAATATTGGTACCATCAGTCTTCTTAATTTGTATACACAATTCTAAATCAATGGATTGACAGTCAATATAATCTTGTGGATTAGCAGGTATATCAAACTGAATAGGCTGTTGGTTACCATCGATATTTGTATATATATATATATGTATTCTCCCCTTGAAGTGCATCAGCTGCAACATTTGCACCAAAGTCTAAAGCTCTGTTTCCAACCCGTTTCATGAATGGTACGCCATACTTTTTGAGTGTTGGGAGAACCATACGTCTTAGTGCACCGAATATGCCTCCTCCAACTTGTCGTCTACCTCCAGCAAACACGGGATAGCCTCTCTGATAGGATGGACCACTGTAAATGCCTGACATTATGTCCTGTAGATAATTATAGATCCCACAATAGCGTAAAGCCTTAATCTCGTGTCCTGATGTGTAGTGTTAAAACAGTAACACCACCACAGAATGGTACTACTTCACCTGTATCATCCTGAATTGATATGTCAATTCTATTGATGACATTTCTGCTCATTGGTACATACATCGTGTTAATAAATTCTCGATTGATTAGTTGCTTCCTTACGGATGAGAGAGGAAATGTGCGCAGATGTGGGGCCTCAATGTCGCCAACCCTTGTATATTCAATAATGTTACAATAGACGTATAAGTTACTTATATCACGATCTAGTGATGGGGCTGTATCGCCTATTGATGTGCCTTCATAAATAGTTGATTTTGAGAATCCCAATGTGGACGTTAACACGCTATCCAGTTTGATAAGAGAGTTCTTCCCTACCTTTAGAATCATGCGTTTCTTATGTGGGTCATAAGAAAAGTGATATTCATCTGCATCAAGGTAATCTACACCAAACTCATTTAACTTTGTACACAATTCAGATGGCGTTTTCAAGCTTTCAATGTTCAAATTAACTCTTTTTACAAGTTCACTGGAAGTAGACAATTCATCACCCAATATGTCTTCGCTGTATACGTGGATATCCCATGAAGCATTTGTTGATGCTTTGAGTTTAGAAGAGGACAATTGAACCTTGAATGTATCATTTAACTCTGTCAACCAAGGTGCGCTTTCAAGGCCCTTAAACATCCCAATCATTTCAGATCCGAATTCAATAACAGCGGACTCAGACTTTTCCAATGGTGTCTTTTTAGTAAAAACAATAAATTCTGCCTCCGTTTCAACAGTAAATAAAGTTACTTTCTCTTTCTTATATTCACAAGTCATTAACGTTTCTGGCACTGATCCTTGAAACTTTCTTGCAAAGTCTTCAACACTTCTAATGACCTCAAATTTATTTTTTACTCGGATGCTCCTTTTTGTAATGCATACAATGGCACAATTCTACATTGAAAATCAGTGACTTTCCTCTCCGAATTCCACCCACGTCCATTGTACCAATACCTTGATGAGAAAGTTGTTCTGGAATACCCAAAAGTATGACTCAAATCCTTACCTAATACAAGAAGAAGATGCTTCCCTTCCTTCATCAATTTTGTTGACCCCTTTATGACTGGTTTGTAGAATTTATTCAAAGTCAGCTTGAAGAGATCATTTATTCGTTCAAACATTCTACCGATTTCCTTTTCTGTATCTTGCAAGCTCATTGTGGGAACCTTAGAATCAAAAGTTGACGTTGCAAATGCCTTTTGAATTTTAATCATGTTTTGGACAGATGGTAAAGATGTTGAAAAAGGATGTAAAGTTAGATGATGAAAAGCCCATGTACCATGTAGACTATTTTGAAATATGCGAAAGCAATCATCCTTCTCTCGCACTTCTTTATGTAATTCAAAATAGTTGTTCTTTAGCAAACTGATATCGTTGTAATAAGTAATTTCAGTTAGAGCAACTTCATGGGGTCCATGCAGAGTAATTGGATTAGCGAATTCAACAGAGTAGAGAGATGGTTTGTTACTTGGGAATATCTTGGGGTTGCTATTGCTTGGAAGAATGATGTTGAAGTTAGTAGACATGTTGACCTCATATATGTAAGAAGTCACATGCTATATTAGCTTAAAAGTTACGAGTGTCTCCCACCTCCACATTTTGTAGATCCTGATGCGTTATCCAGCTATTGAATGAATCAGGATATCCTTTCCATTTAACTAGATATTTCCTTTGATTGCCATGACCTTTCCTCCTAATTATTTTGTCAATCATATACACCTCTTCACTTCTGTCTACTACTTGCAATTCATAAGAGTAAAATTTTCCTTCAATTGGATTGCCATGGTAATCTATTAATTTATACATGGTGGGTCTAAATTTTGTATTTACTTCATCTACAAAAAACTCTTCTTCGGTCCAATTAGGTAGATACCCCTTCTCAAATGTAGACGTAACCTTTGAAATCCGAACTCTATCACCAACATTAATTTTCTTTTCATTGGAAATGTTTTTCGCTTTCTTATCATACAATCGAAGCCATACATCCATCGCATTATCTGGGGTAACATCAACAGGTTTCATCTTAATGATTCGATGGTAGCTTTCATTGTAATTCTTAACAAATTTCTGCAGCTCACCTATCCAAACATGTGTATTTTTTGCAGTGAAATAGCGCCATATTTTTGTCTTCAGTGTGCGATTGAACCTCTCAACCATGGTAGCTTTATAAGCACTTTTGACACTAAACAATTCCACATTATGACTTTTAAGGAGACTTCGAACATAAGAGTTTTCGAATTCCTTCCCTTGATCGGCCTGTATTCTTTGCGGAACACGCCCCTCATCGAAAATGCTCTGAAAATTCGCTTCAACTTCTGGTCCTCGTTTAGATTTCAGCGCACGTGCCCAAGCATAACGAGATAAAATATCTATTACGGTTAAGATGTATTTATAGCCATCATTGTACTGTGATATCTGTTGCATGTCAGCCAAGTCCGCTTGCCATTGACTATCTATATTGTTAACAACATATTTTCTCGTTGGAAACCGCTTTCTCGCATTTTTGTGAAGAGTGTAAGTCGGTTGACTCCTTAACAACTTCTTGACTTTCTCTATCCCCACACCTGCTGCACGAGCTAGAACCTCCGGACGACTGAAACTTGCGGGGTGATTTAAGTCGTAATAAATCTTTCTGAGTTTCACTGCTGTACTCATCGTCTTTGTTTTGATTTGCACGCGTATTACTCCCACAGCAACTGCTAACACAATTGATATCAACCTCTATGCCCTCTTCTCCTTTACCTTTGAGCGCAGATTTCAAACAGCAGCAAAACTTTTGTAGCGACATGATATGAGAGAAGCAAAGCTTAATTTATATTTGCTTAATATTTACTATAATCCTTTCCAACACGCATTGAGCGCCTAGTAGCTCTTTTTGGTTGAAGATCATCGCGATCATGAAGCTCTCGCTTGACCGCCATCGTGGATGTTTTACTTTTTGTTTCATCTTGTAAGTGACCCTTGTCCAACTCATTCACAGTCGGTCCTCCAATAATATTGTGTGGTACATTTTGATCAGATAAAATTTTCTGAAAATATGACCATCCTTGTGGTGCACCTAGTTTTCGCCTTACATCTCTGACAGCATATTGCAGAAGGTCATCTATGTGACTATTTCTAATAACATCACCAGTTGTTTCATCTATTATCTCCCCTCTCTCATTGAACTTCACATGTGGATCAATGAAGTCAAATAATCGCTCAGCGCGCACACGATATGGTCGAGGTGTTGACAAGGTTATAAATCGTCGCAACTTATCACGAATCTGTCGCCTCTCATCAATGTTTTCAGCTGCTAACTGCATTCGTCGATAGGGATCCTTAATCTTCTGAATTGCCATATCCTTTTGTGTTACTTCCTTAAGTTGATTCGTAATAGGTTGATCTATATTTTTGACTTCTTGTGCACTTTGTAATGTAGTCAATTGTATATACTCCTCTTGAGGAATGACTACCATCTTTGAATACGACATGTTTGTAATAATAATAAGGCAACAAAGTACATTGCTTAAAACTAGCTGTGAACCGAGAAAACTGTCATTGGTTCAACGGAATTAGGTATGATATTAGTTCGATATCAAAGTCGTTCCGGACATTCCTGGGTTAGATCAATAAATAGATAGCCATGTGGTTTCTTAGTTACATCTTCATATATTTTGAAAGAACTTTAGGTTGTTGAGGTAATATCTGTCTACTGAGATGATGTATCTGACTGCTGTCTCTTGGATTTTTAAATATTGTCAAATAATGTGTATTCAAACTCCTAGTTCTTTGCTCTTTCCCTCCATCAAAAATGTTTTGGGTGATATAGATTATGAAGGCTTCCCTATGATGTGCTGTCTGAATAAACATTTCAGTTACATCTTTTGATGATTTGCTTTCACGCAATAGATCATCTAGCACAATTAAGTCACCTGCTTTGATGTCTTCAGTTGTCGGTAACCCTTGCTTCACATCATAACCTTTCTGGCGAAGTGCAGAATGTAGTTGTGGTTGAAATATGCCATAATACTCTTTAACTCTTTCAATTTCTTTATTAAACATCTCATTTCTAAATTGTAGTAATTGAGTTACAAAAGTAGTTTTACCGGACTGACTTGGTCCGGCCACACACATTGTGCGATCAGTGAATAGGCGAAAATCTGTCATCCTGAAATTTGAAAAGCTTTAACGACCAACACCCACTAGTTTGCTTAGAATAAAACAAGTCATGTTCCATAACAACTTTATTTACATTTAGAAACTTTCATTTCACATTCACAGCATTTGTGTTTCCTCATCAATGTCAGCATTAAAATAACTTCTCGCGTCAATTTGAGCATCTTGGCGTTTCAATTTCAACTTAACACTCCCTTCCTTGGATTTCCGTCCCCGCTTTTTGCATTCTTCAACATCCTTCCCATCTTTTGAAGTAGGTTTATCGATGGTGATTAGACACTTATCAATCGGCATTGGCTCATAAACCAACTGTAGAACTTTCATTTGTAACGATGCCACTTTTCCGGTTGAGCCGTGAGCACCAATGTATAGTCCGTTGACGTGTATTAAACCCATGTATCGTCCGCGCTTCAGATCATCACACTCCATTGTATTACCAAGTAGATCGAATGCTTGAAAGTGATCGGACAATTTCAAGAATAGCGTATCGAACTCGGGTAATTCCTTATAGCCACTTCCTTCCTCTAACGCCTTCCTCCAATGTGTAGGAGCACTTTCGGGCAACACAACGCATTCCTTCGCCAAAGAGTCGATGGTTTTGAGTATCATCTGCTGCCATTTCGGAAAGGTTACTCGCATTTGTCTCATGTTGCTATAACCAGATGAAGACATACCATTACTGTGGAAAAATGGAACTTGAAGGTAGAAACCATCGTCACCATAGCTCAACGTTTGGAAGTAAAAGGTATTTCCAATCCCTTGAACCTTCCTTGTCGGTCGGAATTTAAAGAGATCACGTTCAAATAAGTCGCTCTCCTCTCTAACTATAAACATTTTTTGAGACATAATTCAATGTTGTACTTATTCGGAGCTTTTCAACCGTCAGCGATGAATGATAGCTTGAAAGTGATTAAAGAGTACAAGCGCGTCTCTCTTATATACATATTCACATGAGTCATCAATCAATGATGACGTGTCAATCCATGATTCGTCGTCTACAGCAACACTGCGGCACCTGTCACAACTTTCCCTAGTGGACTGTTGAGTACATTGTAAATGCTGTTTCCAATATCATTCAACATATTCAAAAACCCACCACCTCCACGCTGAACTAAGTTCCGCCTTTTGATATCACTGCTTCTTAGATTTGAAAATTTTCTAATGCTGTTTAGAGAATCAGTACTCAATAAAGGCTTGTATATTGGGAGGCATTTGTGTATTGCAAAAGCCAAATCACGGATGAAATCATCACTGGAGTTTTGAATTAATTTACACTTAACTTTATTGTTTCGCATGCTGTTTAACTTTCGCAACGCCTTCTTAAACTGACTTGAAGGTCTAAAAGAACCATTCTTCCGAGAAAAAGATGCCTTTCGTTTTGCAGTCATTTTTATTGTGTTAAAAGCAAAGCATTTATAAAAATATACATTTTTGCTTAGTTCCATGCAACAAAGTCAAACGGTAACAGATGGTAGGTCGTAGTCATCAACATCACTCAAGGTATGAGTCGTCGCAGTTATAAGCTGTTCTATATTACACATTAAATCCTTTGATAGAGGACAGCATGAACAGCATGGTTTTGAAGCGAAGACTTTTAAAAGATTAGCATAGTATGCTCTAAACTTGATTATGTCCCGGTCATCTTGCACTGCCACATTGACGCTCATCGACGGGGGTCCGGTAAACATGTCCACCTTGAATTTGTCACCATTTTCCTCATAGTGGCTAAATACGATTATATCATGCAAACAAGTCTTCAATTTCCGTGTTCTCATTTCACAATAGCAACGAGAACTCTGTGGAATAGCTTCCGTCAAACTCAGAGGTTTGAACACTTCATCGAGCCAAAATCTTAGTACTCGCGTAAGGGCATTGGTCAATGTCCTCATGAAGAGTTTCTGAAGTTCAATATCATCTTCACAATGGTAGAATGTGACAATATCCTCCATCAGATCTATGAGATCAGCTTTGTAACCAATAACATCATTTGCAGAGTAGAAAATTTTGCTAGTAAACAGATTGTCTTTGTGAATAATTGAAACAGGAATGATCGTGGTAAATGGCATGTTTATTAATGTTTACAATCCTCAACAAGTATGGTTGTAATAGAAGTGTGATAACCTTATATACAAAAGCTGCACAATAGCAACCAATCACATACACGCATGATGACTCATCATGAACGATATACAGTAACTGTTGAAATTATTTCTTCATCACAAAGGGGACAAAATGTAGTTTCCAAGGGTATATAGCATGTAGAACACATGACAAAATGAGAGCATGGTAACAAGAGAAGGGATTTTCCCGTTCAAAACATCTAATGCAGTTCCGTTCACATAATAATTCAAACGTCTCTGCTTCTAATTTCTTTCTGAAGTCACTTTCATTGATAGAACATTTCGATAAATCAATTGAAGGTTTCACTTTTTTATCTCCGTTTCAGAAAGTTCCAATTACATCCTCCTAATTTCACTGTCTTTATAATGTAGCATTGAGAAATCTTCTATCCAACTACGATCCAAATTAGCATTCATGGTATGCTCATCCAGATCCATTAGTCGTTCAACTAAATCACCAGCTTTGATATTTTCATTTAGATATGTAACAGTTTCTATAGCCTTTAGCGAATAACCAAGGTTTCTTGCAACAATCCATGAAATTGGGAAACTAGTCATCAATATTCACATCAACAAACAACTTTCACGTATTCGTAACTTAATCTAGCTATGAAAATCAATACAATTGTCATCAATGGTCACAATTGTCGCATTTGAGCAAGCAGTCTCAAAACAAACACCTGTTTAAGTACCGAAATAGATGTTCGCATCCCTATTCTAATTCACATACTCTAACTCAATTTCGGAACAAGTCGCTCCGATCTCAACACACAAATAAGTGTACCGAATCATTAAGTATGATCTCAATTCGCCTATCAATCGGAACGCGGTTCCTATTTACATGTTCCTATCCATGTTCGCATCCATTGGCAATTCGGAACATGTTCCTATCCATGTTCGCATTGGCAATTCGGAACATGTTCGCATTGGCAATTCGGAACATGTTCCTATCCATGTTCGTATCCACTATCAGTGCGTCCGCAATACTAACTACTATTATATTTTTATAATAATATACAAGCGCAATATTTTTTGGTTCAAACACTGTCACTCTGACCATCGTGACCTTAATTTGACTTTTATCTAAGAGAAAACACGAAGTATTTATATTTACTAGTTAGAGACTTTTAAATTAAAGTTTAAATGAATTGTGTAGATTATTAACAGCAAGCTTCCCATTAGGCTAACATCAAACATTTCTTCGTTTCAAAAACGAGTATATCTACAGAATATCACATCATCGACTGTGTAGAACTATTAATTATACATTATATCTTGCAGTAATCGTTCAATAAATCGCTTTTTTGCTTGTGAATAATTGCAATTAATTGGAATAATTGGCAGCTGATCCAATCAATTAATTGAATTGAAGATGGTTTATCAATCAACTAATTGCAATTAATTTCAATAAATTAATTTTCTTTTCCCTGCAGTGGACTACTTTTTGCATTGTTTATTAAGATATCATATTAAGATAATTTCAAAAAAACAGGATAGGTGTCGCAGCTGCAGACTGATGATCAGTTAAACTGTTATGTCGGATTATATGTAGGCCTATGTTTCATCTCTGAAGGTTCTAGTGTTCTGATTGCATCCTTGATCGTTGTAGGCTTATGTATGCACGACTAAGGTTAACTATAGCCTACGCATTACGTAATAATGATGACCAGGTATAACTTCATTACAGTCTGATAATTCATGCAATATTATGTTTTTTAATTTTTTGAAGTAAATGGTGGACTCTAAGGTCAACGTCTACTCTACCTTACTTGGGGCTTGACTGTGTTGACACAGAGTCAGACTTTGATCTGGCTGTGACCATCTGGTCCGGATGCCCTTTCTGACGACTTCCTATGACACTTTTGGTGCTCAATTTCTGGACCGAAAGATCGCTAACCAAGCACCTAGCCTGCACTGTCACGTAGGACACCAATTTCCAATAATAATCCCTGCACTAGTAAGAGAGGATTCTCTTTTAATGACAACATGAGCGGTATTTTGACATAGGAAAGATAAAGTAAAAAGCACAATTATCATTCAATAAATGGACATTGACCGTGCAGTTTCAAACTGCGTGAATATCTAAGTGTTAATTTATGTGCGGTATCCCAAAATACCTCCCAACTACTTCGTAAATCCTAATTATTAATATGTCCCGAACAAGTCTTTCTTAGCCATCTTGAGTATTTCATAGCATAATGCATGCAATTTCGAAGCAACAAATGTTAGTCAGAATCTTACCTGCAGTGGAGCATAACATGCGCATATTATTCTGAGATGGAGGGGCACATTTTCTATCGAGCCATGTACTGCAATCTCATACAATGTCTTCAGCTGACTTCAGTGGCTTGACTGATTTCTCTGGTGCAATGATTCATGCTTTAGAACACCTGAACAACAATCATGCAGTCATTCACTGTTCACTAATTCAGCAATGCATTAGTTCTATCTTCATTCGCTATTTTGATTAACATGCTTAATTTTTCAACACTTATCGATTTTGCAACATATCGATTTTATGCAGCATTCCATCGAAGTGTTTTGCCTTGTGACATCAATAAGGTATAGTCATGTAGACCTCTATGGGCATAGTGTGGTCTCATCTCTCAGATTTTGTGAGGACTAATCGGCCTTGTGGCTTGTTGTCACTTCCACACGCATGTCAGATACACTAATTAGAGCCTATCTTTCGAGTGCGGTCGGGGCACAGAGTTCGGATTGATAGATATCTATGTCATCTTGAGCTGACATGAGACATTTCCAGCATGTATTCATAACGGATACAAATTCAAAGCAGTCATAAGTGAATGTGTCACACAGTGTTGTTATGCAGTATGTAAATCTAACTGTATGGAGTCATCAGAAGGAAAGCTTTCAATGGGCCTATTCAATATTTAATTACATTGGACGTGCGCTGTACCGACATGAAACAGCATCTCTCATTAACGCTACATCATCGTAGCAGTGAATTGTAACTGAATTGTGGACGACTAGTCATGAAATGCCCAACGAGCTGTACAGAAAATTTTTGATAAGCTGGTGAGCAACTGGTTTTTTTATAGTATGAGCCTTAGTGTCTTGTCTGAACCTGATAAAAGATAATTCATCCACAACGATTAGAACAATTTCATAAATAACGCACGAACGTTCTGAAACATTATAGTAGTCCCTTCAATATAATTTGTAAAAACAATTTAATTAATTAGGCTAATTTAATGGCAGTCCCTCTTTCGACGCTAGAGGGACTACTGTTTGAATATTTGAAAAGTGATAAATATTTCATACTATTTTGGAATGGTATGGTGCAATTTTCATGGATAGAATCGCATTGCTTCATGATGAGAAATGAAGATTGTGTGTCAGAACGTACGTGCGTTATTTACGGAATTGCCCATTATCAATTTATGAAGATCAATGACATGTCCAACCATAAAGATGAAATCACAAAATCACCTGTAGAATCGTTCATAAGCATGTTGGAATATCACTCTGCTCAGTATCGTTTGCAATGGATTATGATGATCAACCATGGAAAAATGCAAACAAGAATCATAAGTCTGCAGTCATCTTGAGACTGATTTACTTTCAATATTCAAATTTCTTCATTGATATGGATATTATTCTATGAAGGGAAAGTAAACTGCATTCTCCTGAAATGCTTGATGCTTAAAATTTTAGCTATTGATTCTAGCTATCTGGCTGACGTTAGGTGTACAAACCCTGATTAACAGGCGATTTTGGGGAAATATTGTAAGGTGCTGATGCAGATGTAAACAAAATCAATTTGTCTAGTCTGCAGGGAAGGCAGCAGCATCCTCGTGACGTCAGTTCATTCCTATTCCTTATAGAAGTTCGGAGAAGAGCCAAGTGAGATGATGTAGGCCCCTATTGTAGTTAAAAAACTATCTTTGTCACAGCGAGTGACTAATGCAAGTGCGCTGTAAACAACAAATATCCGTTAAAATTAACAGCTAAAACTACTTTCACGGCGGTTTTTCCGAACAGAAAATATCCGTAGAGACGCTCTATCTGATACTAGCGGATTTTAATTGATGAATTGATGTCATCAATCATCAAATTGTGACTCATCATTTTCAAGTTCTTTATGAATTTTTTCTGTTAAGTTTATATATTAAAATTATTATTATTCTAAGTTTATGTATGTATATATATATATAAACTATATATATATATATATATATAACTGTAACTGCTGTTTTAGTGGTGTGCAGTTTACAGTGAGACCTACATCAGTCATGTACTCTAGCTGTCCATGCATCAGTAAAGCTGTATGGTGCACACCTCCCGTATTTAGTAGATACAAATAATTCATCGCATTATTATTTTTTATTCATAAAAGATGATTTGATAGTGATTGTAGTGCTTTTCACATTAAGTTCGCTTTTATCATGGCTTGTATTAAGTTCTTGAAATGTGTTAATGATTCGATTGAAACAAGCTTAATGTAAAAGGTATTATGCAGGCGTCACGGGGATGCTGCTTCTTCTACTGCTAACTGGTTAGTTTATATACTTCATCAGCGACATCATCAATGATCAAGCGTTGGATCGCAAAGCATCTGCACGCATACTTTCGGTCTAGATAGATTTTGTTACATTTGTTTAAACTTTGGCATCTAACATTATAGGAGAGATCAGTCTTTATATGAGCCTCTTACCTCAATTCATTAGTTCTTACATAAGACAGTTTCAAAATGAAGTTTTAACCTAAATCACACTTGCCTACAGTTTGTTCAGAAAACAAAAACCAAGTTCATTGGAAAAGAAACTGTAGACAAGTGTGATTTAGGTTAAAACTTCATTTCGAAACTGTCTTATGTAAGAACTAATGAATTGAGGTAGCAGGCGCATAGAAAGACAAAAGTAATAATCTCTAATGATAGATGCCAAAATTTAAACAAACGTAATAAAATCTATCTAGGCCTAAAGTATGCGTGCAGATGCTTTGCGACATGATTGACGCATTGCTTGTTATTTTAGGTCTATAGAAACTCTGATTAATTCATACATTGACTTAAATGTTAATCTCATTATAATTTTGCATGCTATTTATAATTGATGCTGGCATAGTAAATACTGCTTAATCTAATTTACAAATTTTGTTTCATTTGTGCTTTTATATATAATACATCATGTAATTCTTGCATGGATGCATCCTATACACATCCTTGCTTTTTACGATAGTATGAATCCAGCGTGAAATGTCAATGAAAAATATTTCTTTTTTCAGAGACAATGATTCTCACATTTCCGGATAAGATTCGGATATCAAACCAAATAGGCCTATACATGGATTCTCCGTGGAACTGTTTGCAAGTGTGAAGGCAATTACTGCACAAGGAATGGTTAAGTGTTACAGGACTGCTGTCAAACTTTCCAGGTACTGTTATTTTTTTGTACTGTTATTATTTATCCCAGGCAGTGTTACTGTGGTACGTGGCTATAATTTCATTAAGAATAAACCTATTATTTGACATCTTTGACTTTTCTCTTTAAGTAGGATCCGCCCTGTTGCTTGTAAAAACGGGCTTTCATTTAATCTCCAGCTAAAATACAGAGCACTGGAGATTGAATGAAATCCCGAAAATCAAGCAGCAGGGCGGATTTTTTTTGGAACCTCCTTCGGGTACACGAGGCTCACGAGCTCGTACCGGTTACGTGACGGTAGGAACGACCCGTTTACAGGGCCGAGTTCGTGTTAACGAACACGTACTGGAGGCGGGCGATCTAACGGGTACACATTGGTTGACCGCAAACACATAGTGAAGGCTTACATAAGAATTTTTGACAGATGACTTTTTTGTGATAGAGCGACCATTTTGAAGTACTGGCAGTGTAGCAACATACTTGTATGAATATTTTTAATTTATGTTCAACCCTGTCTTTGTATTTTGATGAACTTCCTATTATTTGAAAATAGCACCACTATAAGCAACCAAACGAATGAAAAACTCACATTGGGACCCCCAAATACCATCTTACAGGACAGCCCAGGATTATATTCTAACAAATGGAACATGTGAAACTCGTATATAATCTATCAAAACAGTCAAATACATGCACTGAAAATTATTTGCAGTAAAAATCGAGTCTTCACGAAAAGCAGCTGACTAAAAATATTGTGGGGACATTAAGGTCCTTCAGGACTTAAACTAACAGTAAGGTCATGTTTCCATTAGTCTACATGTGAAGTTGTTGAAGTTTTATACAAATATGTCTCCTTTAAGGGAACAGTAATGCAAAAATGTTACCCTTAAAATAATCTTGTAGCAAAATGAAGAAGAATCGACATGGTCAATAACTAGGTTAAGTGAACCAAAATAACAAGGTCAAGTGAGTAAAAGATGAAGTTTGAAAAAAACAAGCTGATCAATAACCGATTTGTTATAAAAGCAAAGAAATGAAAACAATGTCGTCATACTATTAAAAAGAAGCATTTCGAGATAGAATTGCGTTTCCGGTAAACTACATTATGGTAGTTTTATGGAAAATGGGAAAAGAGTGTCATGTCTCATGAATCATTAAAGAATTAAGAGCCGAATGAGAAGAACATATGTAAACTGTACGTGTAAGCTGGCAGCAGACGACAAAAACTTACAAATCAGTAGAGATAGATAAAGAACATTTATCTGCTAATGCAACCAAATGATTCAAGCAAATGTAAATTTGTGAGTCAAATACGTGTGCATTGAACGAGCATCTAGTTAAATTTTCGGTACAATAATTTCTAGGTGGCAAGTCAGAATCAAGGCTCAATAATGATAGAAAATGGGCTACTACAATTTTAAAGAGCAATAGGCCTATACCGAAGATAGAAAAGAAAAGTCATAAAAGTTACAACACGCAGTCGGTGACTTTCTTCAAGGACTTCTATTCCACATGGAGTCAAATACGGCCTTCGGATCGTTGAATGATGTGCAGAAGTTCCACTGAGATGGAGATATTGGACATCAAGCATTCTATACGAACAGGAGCAACATATTAATCAGAAACCTATCAGGTGGGGGTGTGGGGATTCTGTGGGGATACCCACAGGTTTTTCTGTGGGTATGGGGTGGAGTGGGGATTCAAATATCAATAATCCCCACGGCAACCCTAGTTATATAAATTCCAATAGGTCTAATCCAGTCCTTCATTGAAAATGTTAATAGCAACATTGCTGAATCTTATAGCGAAATACTGTTATGATTTTCAGCAGCAGGCCAGTCGCTGAAATTATTAGTCGAATGAAGTATTGAGTTGACCATAGCTTAAAATAATGTTGGATATGTGCTAGTAACATGGTTGTAAGTCACTAAATTGCTACAAATTAGGACTAAAAGAAAGGAAACTTTGGCAACTTGGCGATTGACTTCGACATCAGATCTTGACGTGATGAGGATGAGAAAGAGGATAGATAGATTACTTGCGTCAAAGCTTTGTGATTGACATTTTTGCTGACATCAAAATCTACCCTTGAGAGCTTATTGACTCAACTATATCAATCGATAAAGTTTTGAATATTAAGTCCATCGTGAACGGTTGTATGTTCGCTGCCTCTCCAATCAACCAGATAACTTCACGTTTTGGCAGCTTTTGATACCTGATAATTCCTCGAAATTTTTATCACGGTAATCGTCTCCTACTGGTTGTTCTCTTTATCAGATCCATTTCTCGATTTGGTGGATCGGGAACTTGATATTTTGGGATATTTGGTTGCTTTGGTATTTCCATCTGAACTTTACTCAAGGCATTCGTGATACAACGTTTTTCAATATCTTCGTTGGATTTCCGCAGTGTCCGTCTCTATCATTCGCAATCTGGAATTCTATTTATAGTTCAACGTCATCGGTGTTGTCTCCGTAGCGTGGTCAGTGCTTCAGGTTCTTCGTCTTCATTCAACGACGTCAGTGTTTTGTGTTGTTGGAATGGTGAACGGTTGGGACTGTCAACTGTAAATCGAATCAGCTGTTATCACGCAGCGTATAGAACCCACTCTGTCACCGACTCCTCGAATTATCGATTTTTTGCACGTGACTATTGCGTCAACATCTATTACAACACAGAACGTCATGTCCAAATCTCCAGTAAAGTACGATGATGTAAAACGCTTGTCCATTTCGCAAATGAATAAGCTTAACAAAGAGCAGTTGTTTGGGGCGTTAAAGGATGCTATTGAGAAAGATAAAGAACGCAAGTCAGCATCGCTTCAAAATGAATCAAATGACATTGCTTCAGTAGTTGCTCGAGAGGTCAAAAGACTTCTTCAACCTTTAATTGTTCAGATGAAGGAAATATTGAGTTGCTATAATCGACTGAAAGATGACTACGACAATCTTCAGTCAGAATTTCGTATTTTTAAGTCGAATTATAACGATGAAATCCTTGAGGAAATTCAAGAAAGGCACAGGAAACGTTCTGGTCTTCTTCTCTGGTCTTCGTGAGCATACTGCTGGAACCGTTGAGGAGAGAAAGGAGGCTGATTTGAATGACATTGCATCGATATTGGATGATATCGATTGTTCTGAGGTAGAAGTCTCTTAAGCTAGTAGATTGGGGCGAGCATCAGCTGGAAAAACCGTATCAAGGTAACTTCGAGTCAAATACGATGATGAAGAACATCGAAGTAAGATACTCAAAAATGCTAAAAAACTGAGAGAAAGTGAGACACCTGTTTACAAAGGTGTATATATCAACCTTGATAGAACCAAGAAAGAAAGAGAGAAAAGAAAGGAGCTACGAATAGAATTGAAGAGACGCAGAGAGGCCGGAGAGGGAGTAGTCATACGATATGGAAAAATTGTTAGTGTTGATAGCCAGAATTTTCAATAGATGATTTATCTTCTACAAGATTTTTCCCATCTGTATCGCTAATTAATGCAAGGTTGCTCTTTCATAAGTTAGAATATTTGAAGATTTGTGCAGAGATAAGAAAGCCATCTGTGATATGTGTGACTGAGACTTGGCTAGACCGGACTATAGACTCATCTCTGGTATCACTGCCCGACTATGTCTGTGTTCGAACTGATCGACAACACCGCAGAGGCGGTGGTACAGCTATTTTTCTTAATATCTCACTTGAAATTGAAATTGTAAATAGCAATTTGAATCATCAAGATTTATCTGACTTTCAGTATAGCGCTGTCAATGCTCGTGCCTTTAAATTGCTTCTCATATGCATGTATGTACCATACCACCTCACTTTCAAGCAGGTTATTTGAATGATGTAATAGGCGTGATAACTACAGTAGTTGACTCTTTTCTGCTGTCAAATCCACAGCATTCTGTTTTGATTGCCGGTGATATGAATTCTCTTAATGTCGTAAAGCTTTGTGACGAATTAGACCTTTTTGATTTGTGAACCAACGCGTGGGAATAGGATATTGGACCATATTTCGGTGTCATCTGAGTTATCTCAAATGTATGATGCACAGAATGTAGCATTTGATGCGCCCTTGGGTAACTCTGACCATGTTATTGTTACCACTGTTCCAAAAATCGAATTGATGTTTCAAAACATGTAAATTATCATGTTCTTTATGATTTTCGCTCAAATCTGCAAGCTTTAAACGCAGCCTTTTCAAAGGTTGATTGGTCGGCGATAAGAGAATTTAAAAATGTGGAAGAACAATGGGAATGGCTATACCATACTGTCATGTGTAACCTGCAAGATGATACCTCGCTCCGAATAGTTTCCTTAACTAGTGCGGACAAAGAGTGGATGACTCCGCTAATCAAGAACTTGATAAATGATCGTTGGTCAGCATATTGTTCCAAGAATTGTAAATTGTATAACCATTTGAAAATGAAGTCAAAGGAAGAAATTGCCAAAGCAAAAATGAGGTGGGCTACTAAACTGAAGAGCTCCACGAAGGGTCTATGGAACCTGGTCAAACAAGAAACTGCGCCTGTTCGAGATGGCACAATGTCTACTCTGGTGAAACAATGTGGCTCCAAAGAAAATCTAATGAGTGTTGTTTGCAATGACGTAGCGGACTCCTTTGAAAGCCATCATCCTTGCATATTTCAGGAAGAGTTCGCGAACACCGACTGGCATTTGAATGTTGAGGAATACGAAGTTTATAATCTTCTGACAAAATTATCTTTGATTAAATCTGCTGGTCCAGACAACATACCAACACGTATCTACAAAGAAATGGCGATATTCTTATGAGAGCCCCTAACAATCATATTTAATACATCACTACAATCAAAGGCCATACCACAACACTGGAAAGAGGGTCTTATTATTCCTGTTCCAAAATCGTCTCCTCCCGATGTTCACAAATGGCGATATATAACAATTTCTTCCGTATCAATAAAGCTACTCGAGAGAGTTGTTTTGAAATCCACTCGAAATCTGTTTGCAAGAACACACTGGCCTCATCAACATGGCTTCCGCCCCTCGCATTCTACAACAACAGCTATAATTGATGTAATTGAGAATATCAGCCGAATCAATGACGATAAGTTGCTTTTTGGTAAGTTGCCTAATGAGTTTTGACCTCTCACGAGCGTTCGATACAATAGATCACAGGCTGCTCATTCGCAAGCTTAAAGACCATCAATTTCCCAGCGGCTGTCTCCTCTGGATTAAGAACTTCCTGCAAGATCGAACTGGCAGAGTAAAGATTGGGTCAGACATCTCGGGTCCCATTCGTTTGAACGTTGGTGTACCGCAGGGATCAGTGTTGGCACCAGTTCTCTTTTGCGCGTTCGTCGGAGATCTAGTTTCACCAACTCCTTGTGTATCTAGTATCAAATATGCAGATGATTTGAATGTTGTTGTTCCTCTGAACTCGGGCAATCCTTCTTTAATTCAGGAGACACTCATTAGAGAAACCAGTTTCGTCTCAGCTTGGTGTCATCGCAACAAGCTAACCCTGAATATGAGCAAATCGAAACTGATGCTACTGACGCGTACTGAAGCAATTGAATCTATCTAATTGCCACTAGAACGAGTGTCCGAAATCAATGTTCTTGGCGTAATGCTTGATGATCATTTGAGCTGGAAATCTCACACGCGCAACGTCATCAGGAAAACAACGCAACGATTTCACATCCTTCGTCGTCTAAGAAGTGTTCTTTCGGATTCAGAACTACACAAAATTTACACGTCGTCTATTCGATCTCTGTTGGAATACGCATCTCCAGTTTTTGTTGGCATGAATAAGGCACTCTCAAACCAGCTGCAGCAAGTTGATAACCGGGCACATCGCATGATTTACAGAGCTTATTTCGGAAGTGGAAACATTCGGAAATGCCAATATCACAAAAATGAAATTAAAGATAGACGCATTTTACAAAGCAAAAAGTTATTTCTGTCAATTGCCAATCAAAGGTATCACTGTCTACATAACTATGTTCCGAAACGTCTCAGAAGTCAATATTCTGTTCCTTTGTGTCGCCAACTTAAAAGGAAGAGAAGATTTTTTCCCTGCGTTACTTCTTTCATAAATGTTGGGTTAAGCGCTCAAAGACAATTTTTACATTGAGCGCTTTGTTTCGAAAGTTAACTTCCTTGTCTTCTTTTTCTGTGTATTGCCAGTGTGTATTGTGTACATGTCCATTATGATTTTCATTTTTATACAAATATACGATTACTACTAAGTCCTACTCAATTTTCATCTCTTTTTCAATTTTCATTTTAACACAGGGTCACCTTTGAAGAAATAAATGATTTTACCAGATTAAGCTAAATAGAAGAAAAAACGAAAGGAAATAAGTATTGAACTATTACTGAGATAATAAAAGCAATACGAAGTGACAATTGAAAAATATATTACTGGTATGTCGTAAAAGATAGCAGAAGTTGACAAAATAAACATATTGGATGGATGCAAGTAGTAGTAAAAGCAGCTTTTGATGATTATGTATATTCATCTAACACACTAAACATCACTGAAAACACACGTCACTTTCATCAACGGAATGAAACAAGAAGAAATAATCTACAAAATTATCTTCTTGAAGACTGCTGATGTCTTCGCCCTACTGGTTACTGACATTTCATACGCAATTATGCATGCAGAGAAGGGACCAAAGACAGTGGAAGATGTAAAGACTGTAAACTTGTAGAAAATTTGGAAACGGTAGATATCTGTGATGAGTACAAAAATATCTATGGTAGCTCCCGTCTTCTAATGTATTAAAATCACCCGATATCTTCGTTGAAGACAAATAAGTTGTTTCCAAAAGTTTAACAAACAGAGATAGGAGAGTTTTCAGTCTTTGAATATTACATAGTCTTTGGAAGGGACTTCATCGTCATGAGAACTGTGAATTGTGTGTCAGAAAAAAGAAAAGACTCCTTTTACAAGAAAAACAGTACAAGAAATTAAAATAAAACATGTCAAAAGCAATGTTTTCAACCACATTGAAAGCTTATATAAAGCATATTTTAAATATCGCAGCACTTAATAGTCAGTAAGCGGATTCGCTGACATGACAACCATGCTCACTTACTTTCTTGACCCGAGCTCGGAGATACGTCATGTTCGGGATTAGGTTGATTTTGCTACCAAGCAAGTCCCTAAATATATTTTAATGTAAAACGAAGATTTCTATTTCATTGGTTGGAGACACCTTTATAAAAATGGGTTTGATGTCAGTCGTTTTCCTCATCTAGATCAAGTTCCTCACCCAATGCCAGCACAGCCCGAAACAATTCTTTTTGGAATATCCCTAGCACATTGTGGACGCTGCCGCCGGTCATAAAATACACATATGGGATATTGCTGCGACAGCGACGATATTCATTATCTACTCGGAAGTGTTGACTCATGTACTGACTGACTTATGCTTCTTCCATTATCGACAATTGACATAATATGAGACATGCACTAATACAAACTCCAATTATCTTCATATTAACAGTCAATTGGTACTTCTGTTCATTGAGGTTAGGCAATTTTAGTAGTTTTTCAATTAGTACTCAGAATGGTGCCTAGATGAGACTTAATGATTTACAGTGTAGTGCACCGAATTCGATGAGCTATATATCAATGGAAACTTTGTAAAAAGATTGTTCTCTCAGCCTCTGCTTCATTATAATGCTCACATGCTTTCCTATTGAAAAGCTTCTATTTGTAAATTGAGCGCTTGTCTTATTATGACGATTGTCATGACGATCGCAAACGTCGGTCCTGTCTGACGGCGGTTCTCCACGCATTCCAATCGTGAACATCAATGCGCCCAAGGTTTGACGCCTTGAAGTCAGCTCCGTGCCTACTAAGTATTGTTTATTTCTGGTTATTTGCTATTTATATGCAAAACATCTTTTACTTACGTATAATACAATCGAATTCAATATTGCAAGCTCGATTTTTAAATGTTGGTATCTTGCTTCTTATGACGCAGTAGAAAGTGCAATGCCACTGTTGAGATATTCATGTGACTGAAAGACAAGTAAGAAGTTGTTAATATTCGATAATTTAGGTATTCGAATATGTGATTCGAATATCAGTAAATATTCGAATATATTCGAATAATTCTGTCATTAGTGGTTAAGCCATACAGTTTCTATAAAATTGCGAATTTAATTCAAGCCACGATGCTACAGGAATAAAGGAGAAAATTGTAAAGCAACATTTATAAGCAGAGAATCTAATTGACTTAAGAAAATTGAAATACGTCGAATATCAGATCAA
Organism: Prostheceraeus crozeri; assembly: GCA_907163375.1. NCBI lineage: Eukaryota > Metazoa > Platyhelminthes > Polycladida > Euryleptidae > Prostheceraeus > Prostheceraeus crozeri. The sequence goes on along the minus strand of CAJQUW010015165.1, from coordinate 95,049 downwards.
CAGCATCCCGAATTTTAAAGAGAACAATCGCTATTGCATTTCAGAAAATGCAGCACCTTGACAGTATTCGCCGACAATCTATTTCGTTTCAATGTTATCAGTTGTCCTGCAGCAGAAAATGCTCGTTCACAGGAAGCGCTTGAACAAGGTATTGCCAAAAAGTAAATAGCGGCGTGAACAATATTTGGGAAGTCATTCTCATGCTTTTTCCACCACAGCAGGGGATCATCACCGACATCTGCAGAAGGTTCGCACAAATATGTGCCGAATTGAGTGTTGAGAGATAGATTCTTACTAACTTTGCCACCATCGATACCTGCAGTGTTAACTTTATTGGCAATTTTGCTGCCATACATCATGAAAATATCATCATCCATTTTGGCCTTTTTGCTTGGATTTTCTTTAATTGCTAACTCTTCAGTGCTCTCCTCAACGCCTCCACCGAACTTCTTCAAAGCTTCTCTCGTCAATTTGTAGCAACACTTCCGCTCATTTTGCTTTAGGAAAACAAGTTCCTTGAATCGTGGGTCAAGGACAGCAGCTATTTGTATGACGTCGCGGAGTTCATGATCCTAGTTTGAATTCCTTGCAAAACTGAGGATTTAAAGCGCTGTATGGAAATATCATCGTTGGTGATGTCACTACTTAGAGTGCTGCAATCAAATTCATAATTACGGGATAAACACTGGACAGAGTACATGATCTTTCAGCACCCATCTTTTGATTTATCCCGTCGAGGACACGCAAAATGTAAACAAGCTTTTCACACAAATCCCAAAAGTCTGCGTCTGGAATCAAGTCGATTCTGGATCCATTTACCAAACAGCTAATAAGTGACGTTTTCATGAGCATAATTGACTCCGACATCTTCAAAGTACTTCCCCAGCGTGTGTGACATTCTTGCACAAGTTTACGTGATACACATTCGTTCTTGATTGCTTTCTTCTTCAATGACTGCGTTGCGGTGGGTGACTGATGGAAATAGGTAACTATTTTTCTCGCTGTAGTTAGCAAATGTGCGATCGATTCCGTCTGATGTAAACCATCTTGTATCGCAAGTTGCAAAGTATGACAAAAGCAGCTAATCCGACCTCTGAAGGGAAGCAGTTCAGACACTGATTTTTTAATGTTGGCTGCATTGTCTGTTACTGCGAATAGGAGCTTCGGCTCCAAGTTCCAATCAGACAAAATTCCACCGATCAATGACGCCAAATTTTCTGAAATATGGCTGCCTAGGCATTCTCGTACCTCATTACAATTTGAATGCAATTCAAATGACTTCACATAAGATTCACTCAATCCAGCAAAGGATACATTTTGGCTGCTTGTCCAAGTATCTGTATTGATGGCACATACGATAACATTTTTGTCACCTAGCATGTTTTTGAGGATGCCCATTTTTTTCTCATATTTCGAAGTTACTAGCTTCTTCAACGTTTGACGACAAGGCATTTTATAGGTAGAATTCAAGCAGCCAACAAAAGCTCGGAAATGATCGTTGTCCACAAGATTTAATGGTTCGTAGGATTTTGTCATGAAATTTATCAATTTCTCTGTGATGTTTTCATTTGTGATTTCGCTTCTCTTTTTGACCGCAAGAAAACCGGAAGATAAGAGGTTAGGCAACACGGTGCGATGAGACGACGAAGAATCTTCAGACATTGACGAATATTGAGACGATGGATCACTGAGATTACAAGTAGAGGACAGACTGGACGACGGAGCACACGAAGACACATTTTCAGTGGCAGGCACTGGAAACGAAGAGTTGTTAATAAACTCGCGCTCGTAGATATCGTTGTGAATTCGCTGAAAATGATTTTTCAAATTGGTAGTAGTTCCAAGATATGACAACACGTGACTTCGGTTTACTTTGCATATTGCCTGCTTCCTGTCTTTGATTGGTGTAAAGTAATTCCACATCAAACTCGTCTTCGGCATCTTGGCAATCACTAGACAAAGCAATGAAGCCGAGGACGGCTGAAGGTAGCAGTGGATATCCATGAACTGCTAAAAATAGGAATGATGCTATTGGCTACCCACGGTTCGAGATGTAGAGTTATCTCGAATGTGTGCCTCTCATACATAGTGTGAGACTGTTCTAAATCTCGCCACAATGAGCCAATAATGAAGGTAGCTTAATGCTAAGCATCCATGGAGTCAGTGGTAGTCATGGAGATCAGATATGTTGGTAGTCTTTGAAAACTTGCTCGGCATGCTGAGTTAGGGATTCATACCGTGAGTGCCTGCCAACAAGCAGTAACAGACAATCGAGGGAGGAACATAGAAATCGCGACATCAGCACGGACGAACTTATCATCAGCGATAATAGATAACACACTGTGAGAAGATGCCTACTCCTCGCCGCCAGCATTATGACATTGCTTTAGTCTCACTTTATTATTTATCACATTACACACCTCAAGGGATAATATGCATAGGCTCATAGGATTGCATGCTCATAGGCTTGCACTTAAAGGTAGCTTCCGATTCGAATATTCGACATGCTGATTCGAATATTCGAATCAGGTTTTCCAATATTCGAATATTCGAATATTCGAGTATCATTAACAACACTAATTATAATGCTCACATGCTTTCCTATTGAAAAGCTTCTATTTGTAAATTGAGCGCTTGTCTTATTATGACGATTGTCATGACGATCGCAAACGTCGGTCCTGTCTGACGGCGGTTCTCCACGCATTCCAATCGTGAACATCAATGCGCCCAAGGTTTGACGCCTTGAAGTCAGCTCCGTGCCTACTAAGTATTGTTTATTTCTGGTTATTTGCTATTTATATGCAAAACATCTTTTACTTACGTATAATACAATCGAATTCAATATTGCAAGCTCGATTTTTAAATGTTGGTATCTTGCTTCTTATGACGCAGTAGAAAGTGCAATGCCACTGTTGAGATATTCATGTGACTAAAAGACAAGTAAGAATCTAGTATAGACACTATACAGGTTTGGTAGCCTTTCTGCCAGACGTTAGCAACACTAGGAGATGAAAAGAAATAAAACATTTGGTCGCAAACATTTCATCGGCTTGGTAGCGTACAATGTGCAGTGTACATACAAGTCTGTTTCCACTTGCTTCTTGAACTTCTCTTGAGAATGACTATGGATTTTCATAGCTTATTCCCTCGCAATGTCGACATATGTCGACAGTCACTGCTGATCGCTCTAGGACAATAGACTTGATGAGGTCGAATAGGGACGATAGAAACGTGAATCACAGGTCAATGACAAAGGTTGACAATTGCCTATCCGATCACTGCTAGCGATTAACACTGTCTCGTCGTGCTGCAAAGAAGGGCTCCAGCAGAGATGCTTCTACATGATGAAAGCGAAGGCATGTTTAATGACAATCTATTGCAGAATAAATGTCGTATGTAATTGCATCTTGAAGTTCAAAATATGATGTTCTGCCTGAAATAACATATATCCCTTAATTCATTCAGTAGATCACAGGATTTTTGTGAATATGTGTGTCGACAGCGCGCGTTGGGCAATAAAATTGAAAATATATGTTGATAAATCAATGAACATTGTATACATAAGAAGGCACCAAATATCATATGAACTCAAAGTAAATTAATAGACGAACGCATCCCTTTATAATATGGTAAGCAAATTCAATACACATTGTGTTCCAATACCTATCGTACTATTCATCTTATTTTGAGAAGCTGGTCTACAAAAAGCATGATGCCTACTTTTGCATGACATACACCAGAGATCGCTCCAGATAATAATAGTAAACGTTTATATTCTCAGAATGGAAATCACAATAATGCAGGATATTTGTACAGTGCACACAAAGGATTGAATTTACAAGTAAGATACACATGACAGAAATTTGAAAGCCCAAGAACTTTCAAGTTGACCATGGGCATGTACAAATGTGACTTAAATGCAGTTTGACAGAGTCGTGCAGCACGGGATGAATGAAACATGTCTGCTCTTCGTTCTCATAAGTGGGACACAAAACTTTTTGGAATTAGGGAGACGCGTAGGGAAAAGGTCATGGAGAAAATATGACAGAGATTCCATTCGGAGGAAAAACTTGAGAGCTTGATGCTGCCGGCGTGTTGATAACAAAGGTAGGCAGTCATCTTTGCATTCTTTCACGCAAATAATGCGGTGACTTTGGCGCTGCATTTTTTCAATTTTGTCGCTGTTTTGTTTGTTGAATCCTATAAAAATTGGGTTGCAATACTCAAGGATGGCAACGATGAAGGTTTGATATAATGTTATCAAATCTCATTTAGAGACAAACATTTTCAGTCTTCTAATCACAAATATGTTCATGAACGCTTTCTTACATGTAATTGACATGTTCATGCCATGACATCGAGGATTGATAGATAACACCCAGGACTTTTAGGGCAGATGTGATAAGGTAAGTGCAACGAATGGAAATAGACTGCCTCCTAAAGGCAATGATGTTGGTCTTGTCAGCATTCAAAATCATGCCATTATTGATGCACCAATCATTTACGCAGAAGATTTCATCTTGGATAATCTGATCAATGTTCGAGGTCATTTCTTTGGATATAGGAATCACGGGCATAGTATCATCCGCATATTTGATAGTCTTTGTATATGGGGATAGGGATACGAATGAGCTGACATGAAGGCAGAATAGATATGGGGATAACACCTTGTGGGACATCGGAGGTAATAACTTTGACAGAGCTGAGACAACCGTCATCAAGGCGGACTTACTGGGTAAGATTCTGTAGAAAGTTAGCGCACCACAAAATAAAGCGACGTGGGAGATTCGAGTCGTTTAATGTTTTCAGCTTTGATTCATGATGCAGAGAATCGAAGGCCTTTCTCATGTCAAATGAGAGAAGCAAAACGGCCGAGATATCTTCCAACTCCAATTGCTGAGCGACGAATTCTTGCAGAAATACATGCGCATGAACTGTGGATCAGTTTGATCGAAACCCAAATTGAGAATGTCTATACATTTGAATCAGAGAGTCTTTCATGCTTTCTAGAACACATTTTTTAAGACTTTTGAAAATATCGGCATTACGGAGATAGGTCTTAATTCATTGAGTGAGGCATTTGTTTTTAGGCACGGGAGTTACGTTGGCATGTTTCCACCTAGCAGGAAGAGCACATGATTCTATGGACATGGCGATGAGATTGGTAAGTGATCCTGCAAGACATTCACCAGCACAGCGCAACAATCTCGGCGGAAGGTTGTCACTGCCGGAAGCTTTTCTTAAGACATTCAAGGAGGTGTCGGACTATTTGAATTGATGTGCTAGGTGACCAATCAGAATCTGACCCACTGGATAAAAGTTCAATTTGTTCTGAAACAATATTATCCCAGTTCGGTGCATTAGACCAGTAGTCTGAGAAAACTTCACTAGTGGTATTAGCAGCTTCTTGATGCGAGGGGTAGGACGCAATCAATGATTTCAAGGACAAGGTTTGTGAACGATTCAAGTAATTGTTGGCTATTTTCCACAATCCACCTCTCTTGTTGTTTATTTGATAAACCCATTTCTTCTTCGATTTCTCAATCTCCTCTTGATTTTGAAATGGTCATACAAAGCATAATCACCCGCTTTAAAAGCTCCGTGTCTCTTGTTTATCAAGTCCTTTATCACAGGTGTAATCCAAGGTTTATCTCAATCACTAAATGGGATTAATGAAAAGGGAATGAAATTCAACGCCTCATAGATGATAGAATAAAACCAGTCGCACTTTGCATCAACAGAAATTTCTGAGCGATAGAAAATATGCCATGGATAGGAATTAATGACATCACAGAATTTCATAATATTACTGAATCGGAAGTCATAGATCTTCTTGAAGGTAATGTTGGAAGCGATTTCACTCAACGACTGAATAAAAACTGGTTTATGCTCAGAATTGCCGATTCCAGGGCCATTCTTAGCACCATGATGTAATGGGATATGGCATTTGTTCATGACAATTATAGATGGCTACAATTGAGTCAGAAGATGTTAAAGCAATAATCATTGCACAATTAATGAAAAAAACTATCATTGGCTTGAATTGAAGTTTGTTTCATTTTTTTCTGAGTTATAATGCAATATCTCGCTTTCTATGTATTACTATTCAACACATTAGAGAATGGAGAAAGATCTATGGTGGTCAAATTTCAAATTTTGATATTGACTGTCACAACTGTCACAATTGCTTTTACAAATTGAACATAAACGTGAACTGAAATCCAGCTTTTGTAAAATAAAATGGCACACGATCAGTTTACCAGAGGTATGGCTATTCAAATGATTCGTTGTGATAGAAGTTGTGCGAGTGTTGCCGAAGAGCTGCAACTATCGAGAGTCGTTGTTTGGAGGTGGTGGTGTCGATGGAAAGGAGAAGGAGGATCTCGTCTTCCAAGACGACAACGCAAGACCACATCGCTCCTCGGCTGTCATTGCCACTGTTTGGAGATTGAACATTCAAACCCTTGACTGGCCTGCACGCTCACCTGACTTGTCACCCATTGAATAAGTCTGGGACGAGCTTGGGCGGCGAGTGAGAGACCGCTATTCACTTCCACCAGTGTCCCTGAAGATTCTCTCTGAAAGACTGACAGAGCAGTGGCTTCTCCTTGAAACATCCTTCATTCCGAAACTTTGTGAATCCATGCCATCTCGGATTGCTGAATGTATTGGAGCTAGAGGGGGCACACGCGCTATTAAAGTTGAATCTTCTACATGCGTTGTTTTCCTGTGCTAGCGACTTGGTGGAGATTGTGACTAAATTATCAAGGTATAATACATACATGTACATGTATATACACCAGTCAAAAAGAAAGAAGTTAAAGAAGTAAATTTTTTAAAAATATTGTGAATGAGTATATTTTGTAGTATACATGTAAATGTAATTCAGCTCATACAGCAGAGAAGATGACAAAGCTGCAATTGATGTCTACACACAAATTATGTGAAAAATCATCCATAAGTTTTGTCTTTCTTTCATCATGAGACGAAGGCTTAATTCTCCAGAAATGGAAGCAACATCTTCAGCCAATCGTCCAGACCGTCTACACGTGGAAGCATAGTAGCATGCACATTTGTTGCAGTGGTACTGTTGGTCTGCAATATGAACTAAATATGTAAATTTGGATTACCAAGACGGATCAAGAATTGCTGATTGCATTGTCCAGATAACTGATATACATGTATGTGACATATGATCATTTACGGTGCATGTACCCACATCTTATATATACAAGAGTATTGCTGAATGCCTATGATATACAGTTGAAGCTAGATACACACATTTGGATAGATAAGAATGACTCAATATCAAATTAGCTATGATAATAGTGATGAGAGATAGTCGATTCTGTACAAACCAACCAATATGGCAAAATTAGGTTTAACGCGCATTGTCGACATGCTGAAAGCTGGCTACATCGTGGATTTTCGACATTCTGAAAACTGGTTACATCATTAATATGTATAATAATATCTCCTCCACGTGTTCCTATATATATAGCATCATACGCAACAATAAAAGTTGAAAAGATTTTCTCCCAATCATTCATAAAAATGCGCGCGTGAAGAGGATAGTCGAAATATATCGAATCGCTTCATAATAATTAAAATTTTTACGGCTCTCCCAAACATGTTGATCAATACGTCTAAAGTTTCAATGATGGCTAAAACGGAGACATAAATGATCATGAAAACTGACTACCTAAACAACTTATGGTTGATTCTCCGCTAAGCGGTGCACTTTTAAAATATTTTTGTCGCTGTCGGTTTTCTATGCATCGATTCCCACCAAGTTGACGCTTGATGTGACTCACGTGATGACAAGGTCATGGTTTTGGCGTATAATACAAGTCAACTGCTGTAGCGAAACATTCTGGACACAGCAATCGACAACAGAAAGTGAGTTCACTCTTTTCTTGTTAAATAAGCATGTCGCCAACTAATGTAGTTACGTTTAGCAGTCTGTAGGGAACACATTTTCTAATCAATCTGAACACTTTTACCTTTTTGACTGAGTAATTGATGCATCGTATTGGATATTAAATAATATTTACCTATTCGATTTGTGTACAATGATAATAACGGCATTAATGATATGTCGCCGCATTTTATATAGTCATGTATTTTCCGTAACGATATTCATAAATATGAGTACAGAAAGACAGATATAACAAAATGTTATGATCTGAAAGTTTATAAAGAAGGCGACATGCACAATACGTTTGTTCATGTTTGTTTTAGATGATGATAATATGGTTAACCAACTATATGCCTATCTATTTAGGGGTTTCGTATTTGTTAATTTTAAAATGTATTATCCGTAACGCATGTTAGAATTTTCGTACATCAAAAAAGGTTAATGAAATTTTGTGTACTATTTGCGTCTGTGGAATACTTCGAGAGATGATTCATTATCTTTTGTCATAACTACTGCAACTTTACATGCAGCCATATTTGACCATGTTTGTATTTTCCGTAACGTTACGGAAAATACATATATAACGGATAGTGCAGGATATTATTCATAGGCAAGAATTAAAGTTTGTTGGCATAATATATCATCTTTAAATATACTTCAAACAAATATCGGCTGCATATAAGTTGAATATGTTTATTAAAAGGGACAATTCCTTCTTATTGGCAGTAAAACGCAATTTAAGCTTACATGTAAGTTTGTTCAAATAGACGTACGTTCCTTAAGTTGAGTCTACATGTAGGCTATTTCTATATTTGATTTCCAATCGGATTCGTAGTTAATAACGTATTTCGTACGAGTATAAAAGAGTATAAATATACTGAAATATGCGCCTAAATTTAGTTTTATGCATTTTCGCATCAAAAAGGTGATTTACTCATTTATGCAAAAAATGCAAATGCATAAAATCCGGGCCCTGAATTACGAGTACATATCGTGAATTTTATTTTAAGTTGACAGTCAGCGATTAACAGTTGATTGTGGATCATTTTAATCTATACTGCAGCTCATGATTAAGAATTGATAGAGATCGAGGTTTACATGTTAAATGTGTAATCGTATTCCTCGTATGCTTATATTAATCTTAATGTAAAAGATAAACTGGAAAAAAATAGTTTATTAGTACATGTATATCCGCTCGTGTTGTCATTATTCGAAAAAATATGGTTATTAACCTGTCCTGCATGTTTTAGTACAATACTTCTCACAGTATTTCACCGTTTATGTATGCATACCGGAAACATATGCTTACCGTGTACATACTGTACACGTACACAATAACTTCTTTGTTTTCTTTCAGATTGAAATGCCGTTAACCAATGCCGAGCGGCAGAGACGATTCCGCGAGAGGAGGAAAAATGATCCACAATGGCGTCGAAGCGAATCATCGAGAAAGAAGAAATATTATGTCCCAGTGTCTAAGGACTGCGAGAGATGCAAGAAGTCGGCGTAGGTTAGTTCGCGAACAGGTGAGGAACTTTCGGCGAAACAAGCGTAAAGAAGAAGAAATAGAAGAAATACAGGAAAACGTTACGACGAGAACAACGAATATTGAATCTCAAAGAAAAATAACGAAGAAAAGAGTCATGCGCATCGCCTTGAAGAGGAAAAGGGAAGTAAGATGCTTAGAGAAACAACTTCAAGCCCAAAGCAGAATAGCAAAACGGTATCAGAAGAGATATGAAAGATTGAAGAGCAAAATTGAGCCTAATGGAACTACGGACATACATGTACCCTCGCTTGCGACTCCCGTAGCTCCATCTTCCCCCAGATCTTCCATATATGCAACTCTGAGACAGGCCGGTGGTTCACCATCCAAACTCGACCCCAGTACACGGAGAAATCTTATTTTCCAACGTTCTTTCTGCGAAGAACTGAGTCCTGATATGCTCTGTAACAAACCTGATTCCCAAAAGCGTATTACTTCAATTATACAGAAATATCGTTGCCGACGTTCAGCAGCGAGAATGATGAAATAGTCCAGGAATCGTTTGGTAAAGCGAATTAATACGTTCAAACGTTGTTCTATCAAACGTGGATCTCTTATTGTTCGAAATTCAGTCATTGAATTCTTTGAGAGAGATGACGTTTCTCGTACTTGTCCAGGGAAACGAGATTGCATGAAAGACAAAGGAATGAAAGTCCAGAAACGGTACCTGAAGGATTATTTAATCAATCTCCACAAAAAGTTCCTTGATGAGAATCCCAATGTGAAGGTCTCATACTCAGCATTCTGCAAACTGAAGCCAAGATACATCATTTTGGTGAAATACACTAATCGAAGTATTTGCTTATGTGTATATCATCAAAACTTCTCACTCAAACTTCAGTCACTCAAAGAGAAAAATACTGTCAGCAATGTCGATCCAGATTATTATGTTAGAAACTTTACTAAAGAAGAAACGACGCAGCATTTATCTCAATTGCCCATTAACACAGATATATCGTTCTCGCATTGGTCAAGAGTACAACAAGAAGATGGAAAGAAAAGGATTAAACTTATCACTGAAACATTACCGGTCTCTGAGTTTAGGAATCAGTTCGTCTGTGAGGATAAATCTTTCCGTGAGCATGTCAAATGTGTCATGAATCAACAGCATGAACAACGCGAATTGAAGAAAAATCTAGGGACCCACGAAGCATTGGTGTTGATGGACTTCTCCGAAAACTATAAGTGTGTCTCAGCGGATGAGATTCAATCAGCGTATTGGAGTCAAGCTCAAGTGACGTTACATCCTGTCATCATATATTGGAAGAACGAAGATCATGAACTACAACAAAAGAGTTATGTAATTGTAAACGATACCCTGCAACACAATGTAACTGCTGTGTATTCCTTTTTAAAACGTATAATTACTGAGATCCAGCAGTGTTCTTCGAACACCATCAAGAATGTCATATACTGGACAGATGGACCTACCAGTCAGTATAAGAATAAAGCCATCTTCTCCATCATTGATCGTCATTCGGACTTGTTTGGAGTCAGCGCTTCATGGTACTGTGCAACCTCACACGGCAAGGGCCCACACGATGGTGTAGGAGGCTGCGTTAAACGAATCGTCGACGATGCTGTTAAGCACAACAAGGTCACGGTTCAATCGGCAGAAGAGTTTTACCATTACATGAAGTCCCAAGCAAGTAAAATCTCCTTCATCTGGATTAGCGATTCAGAGATCAAAAACAATGAAGAAGACATACAAGCCTTCAAATGTGCCGTTCCAGTCCCAAGCACAATGAAAATTCACAATGTTATTCCGGGTCCATTTAAAGGAGCTATCCTGTCAAGGCAACTGTCATGTTGTTGCAAAAGATCTTTCGCGTAAGATCATAACTCATTTGCATGTTCTCATTAGTCATTTTAGTTATTTGCGAGTAGATAGTTGCGATTTTGAATATATTCTACAGTTATAGAGAGTATAACTTGAATATATACTATAGTTATTTGCAAATAATAACATTTGTTTTGATTTTGACTTTTGGTAGTTGGGTTTGATATCGCCTTTTCGGTAATCAACTAATCGCTGATTCAAATCGATTTCATAATGACAGTAAACGTTACAGAAAAAAACATCCAGACTTTTATATTCTCCTAAATGATCACTGTGAACTTCTTAGTGAAATTCGTTACGGAAAATACCATCATTCTCTATATTCCTATGATAATATACAATCGCAATTTTCTCAGAACGCTAATTAAATCATCAAAAGAAAATATATAGACAACTATTTAAAATATTACATCAGTTTAGCAGGATTTGTACTTCAATTTCATATAGTGAAGACATCGTTACGGAAAATTTATATAATGATTTTTAATGAAATAATCATAGATGTAGGCCTATATATATATATATTTATATACGTCAGGTATTTCTGATGCGGTAATATGGATGTTTGTTTAAAGGTATAATGTCGCAGTTCTAAAGACTATTGTTGTTTATTGATCATTATGTGCTAAAACTTACAATGAAATTCGTTACGGAAAATACAATCATTCTATAAGTAATACATTTCTAATAATAGATAACCACATTTTATTCAAAATACAACTTAAATTATCAAAAGAAAGTATATATACAACAATTTGAAATATTACATATTAGTGTAGTAAGATATGTGCTTCAATTTCATAGTAAAGATATCGTTACGGAAAATACATTAACTGTTTTCTATCCCTTATTGAAAGTGCTGTAAATCCGAGGCTTTGATAGATATGGTATGGATATTCTGGCTTTGTGTCTATAACGATGTATATTAATGAAAAAAAGTATTTTGCCAACTTATCTAAGTATGAAATTTTTCATCTTTTTTTAAATCTAAATTGCACCGGTTAGCGGAGAATCAGCCTTATGTCGAAGTTCAATCAATTCTCATGCCTTCCAATCGTGTCGCACATCATGCATGCACTGGAATACAGATCAACTCAATCCCTACAGCTTTACTTGGCTTTCCCAAGCATTTTAATCAATATGAGGACTAACAGCCCAGACACGTTTGTTGAAACTTGTTGAGACATTAGTGTCGCCTATCTTTAATGTATGTGACAGCTTGTATTATTTAATTAAACAGCAGATATGTAGAGAGTTTTCCAAGCATTAAGGTTCTCTCAAAGAGAATTGTTGTGAGAATCTCTTATGAGAATTCTTGTGCGATATTCCGCTATCCTTTCTTTGAAGCAAATTACAAACACAAAGTGTGTTAAGTTGCAATAGTCTCCTCCAGCTCCAAACTTCATTAAAAAGTGGTCGCCCGGGTGAAGATAAGTTACTAATGACAACAAATTAAACAATTTCTTATCCTACAAACTTGTTTTCCACATACTCGCAGTCAATACTGTTCAGCAATGCGGTGCGGTAGTCAATTAAACGTAATTTTCTGCATTTATTCATGTCAGATGGTATTCGTATTCGCAGAAAACTTAGCATTGAGAAAACCAACGATTCAAAGTAGTACACACAGTGTTTTCAACTCCTCTAAAGCAGTAGATGGAAACACCAGATCTTGGATGCCATCAGGTTTTTGTTCCCATACAAGTCACAATGTCCTCAGCTCTTGGAGTGTCGATCTAGAGGGTCAATTCTATGTCAGAGAGGTCATCATTTTCAACAGAGTAGACTGTTGTTCGTTTCGCCTACAATACGCAAGAATATATTTGAGTGAAGTGAGGCAAGCGACATGGTCAACTGGCCTAGAAGACCAATATCTATGCGGAGAGATTTTGGAACCAACACATTCGGTTACTAAGATAGCTGTCAAATGTTTTAACAATCGAGGCAGATATGTTTCGATTTTGAAAAGCGACAAGGAGCCACTTCAGTTGTGTGAGGTCCAGGTGATGAGAGGAGGTGAGTTGTGATGCATGTACTGTTAACTTTATCTTACGTGGGGTGTTTTGATCTCGAACATTAGGAGTGCTGTTGGAGCTGCAGACAGCGATCGGCGCATGCTCTCTCCAGTGGTGATGTCAGCTTCTAATAGACGGTCATTTTAACACTTCAAATGTCAATAAAAGTTTTCATTCAACTTTCTTACCAAAAATTCATCTTTCAAGTATCAGTTGGAAATTGATGGGAAATGGCTTCAACAAGCGATGCCCCTTGATTAGCTACTAACACTTATGCTGCCATCACTGTCAAATTTGTGCCACCTTACTTTTGAATCAGGAAAACGTTTGACAGTTTTATTATTACAACTGATTAAATAAATCACTAGTTATTAATTATCTTTCACCTGTTTGAAGGACTTTATCATTCCACTGATGTTTCATAACCAATCCGTTTACCAAAAGCAAGGATCATTGAATAGTAGCTTCGTTTCTATAATCATCACATCAAAGTGTCATCTTTGCACCAGTCACGGCAAACAACGTTATCATTTTTCTTAGACAGATGTTTCGTAATGATATTGGTGCCCTTAACCCTATGCTACATTCTCTCTATTATAAGGCCATGGGCGTCAATTTCTAAATGATTTATGAGTTGGCGTTAGATGGGGATTTCTTAGAGATAGGACTTCTATGCTATGTTTAGCATTGTTGATATTTTCATGAGGTCTTTAGTGAGAGAGGCGTTTTTAGTTGGAGATAGTGGGAGCTTAATGTAGAGAATACTATGCCATAATTAATAAAGAGATCAATTTTCAAAATTTGGAAAAGCCAAGTAGAAGTTGTTAACTTTTTTGATTTGTTTATCTATTTATTTCTGCTATTCATGTGCCATAGCCATAGAAATTAATAATACCATAGAAAGTATATATACTATTATCTACTTCTATGGCCATAACCATTTTCATGAATCTGTGAAATGTAACCCACTCTAACGATGAATCACCATGATATCTACTTAAGATTCTCACAGTATATTTCTCCGGCCAGAAGACAATAGATATGTCAAAGTAGGGATATTTTATAACATTGGAAAGAAGGCATAGCACAATGTCATCTGCATTACGTCTCTTGGATCTCATTGCTTAGAAATATTGTTGCTTGTTGTAGTAAGTCCACGGCATTGAAAATTTGCATTTGATGGCAGCTGTGTGGTGCAACCACAATTGATCCATCATTTGAAGGGGAGCTGGAATCCAAACAGAATTATTAGAATTAGAACAATCAGAATTATTAAGAAATGTGCGGTATTTTGTAGTCAATGAATTAAAGTTAAGAATTCTATTATTATACTTTCTATCATAATCTGCTGCAGTGAAGAGTCCTACAATTTGTATTTTGGAATGAGATAATAAGCATGATGTGATATACGTAGCTATTAGTTGCTATCACCTACTAAATAAAAGATTGAATAGTTTCAGTTACCAGTTTATATTACTTAAATGATTTGCACCACATGCCTAATAGCTCAAGCTTTTGGTGTTGAATCAAAAATGCCTATGGACTATCATAGAAACATAATTGCAAAGGGGCAGATTTCTCTGTATGGGCAGAATATACATGCATATTTTACATATTTACATAACTGATTTCATTTTCGAATATGGGTAAAATTATAAAAATATGAAAAAGCTCTAAGCTGCAAAATTTGAATTTTTGTTGACCAATATTTCGGTTTCACAACCAGCATCAGGGTCAGATAGCATTACAGAGAAGGTAAGGGAGATTCAAAATTTAAGTGTGCAATGCAATTGTTGGAGGAATCAAGATATACACATTTATGATATAATGTTCATAGAAATAAAAAGTCACGCAACACCTCCCTCTCCTCCCTTGAGTTCATTAGAGGACACAGATCTGTAGTACTTTTGTGCTCACTGAGTTGTTCTGGCAGTGTTGTAGATGTTTGTATACTGATGACTCAGGACGGGTAAGATGTTCTTTCACTCTGATATGTAGAGGTCTTATTGAGCTTCCGAAATATGTGGCAAAGCATTTTCAATTTTCAAGATTTGGAAAAGCCAAATACAAGTTGTTATCTTTTTTGATTCGTTTATCTATATATTTCGGCTATTCATGTGCCAAAGCCATTTTCATGAATTTATCAAATCTCAACAGATGTAACCACCACGAGACATGTTTCGGCCTGTTGGGCCTCATCAGTCGTGGGTAGGTTTGAACCAGCGACGTTGGAGCTAGAGGACGTGCAAGCATGCCCTCTAACCACAAGGCCACCGGACCATCTGTTGAGAGTGTGAATTAGCCAGGAAGGCACTGCTTTAACGCAGGCACGTGGAGGGCGGACTGCATTCTGCAATCACTTAATACCACATCCGAGATTGAGGCGCTTCACGCAGGCGCTACTCATTACATCTGTTGAGATTTGATAAATTTATCAATTGCCAGGTTACTTGTCTAACCATTTTCATGAATCTGTGACATGTAAACAAAAGAAATTAACATGAATACAAGTAAGTTTTGAATTTTGTTTTGGCAAGTATATAGCATAGTATCTCATAGAGAAGTCAAGCTATCCCCAGATTGACGACGGAAAAGATATGCAGCCACCCAATATTTTGTTAGATTCCACCCAACCTCCGATATCTACATGTATAATCTGGGGATGCCAAGGTCTTCAAGAAGAAGGAAGCATTTACATGAATAAAAAGTCCTTCAGCCCTTCACACACTCGATGCGACTGATGATTGACATTTGGCCTAATAAACAGAATATATGACGTCGGGTGCAGGCCTACATGTAAAATCAAATTAAGACACGACACGGTCAAAAATATTCGAAGGATCCAGGAAACGGAAGACGCCAAAGTTAAACAATTACCCTAGTGGAGAAATAATGTAATAGGTAAATAATTGGGTAAATAATTAGGTAATTAAAAGTCATGAATGAATGAATTAATACTGACAACATAGAGTAACCTACTCTAGTATAGAGCAGGTACTGAAATACGTATAAAGGCAAGTCTACTCAACTGAAGACGGTAAGGGAAATGAATTAATACTTATAAACGAAGTAAATTTTTATCAAATAAGAACTGTAATAAGAGTTCGTCATGGACCTGACGAGAAGCTAACTACAAATAACAAAAGGTGAAAATTAGAAACCTAAAAAACCAAAATTAAGTTTGCTATGTATGGAGTCATCAGGGAGGAACCATGTGGCTGTATGAAGCAAGGTTTCGACCCCTAACCTCCAACCTATACCACATGGCGGGGCCAGACCAACCACGTCGAATGCACGATATGGAAGGTCTCTCCAAGCCTGAGGAAACATAGCAGAACCTAACCGAAAATAAATTTTTTAATATATTAGGACCAAAGGACGCACTTGAAACTAGAAGAGGTTATCTTAGCCCAACATCCCAATGATGGATGGCATCTGGCGGGGCGAAAAACAACCAAACTTAAAAACGAGGAACCTATTCTTGGAGAAGGACTTAATGCAAGAATTAACCAGCAAATTATTCTTATAACCCCGTCCTTTAAAGATATCAAAAATGCCCTTAGCTCTTGATATGAAGGAGGAAGCATCAGATGAAATCCTAGCGAATCTGATGAGTTGGGCAGCAAAGATGTTTAAGCCAGTGTTCAAAGGCATGTTACTCTCGGGGAAAGCATACAGCACCACTGGGAAGCTGAACTCATCAACCTTATGGTAAACCTCTGTGATGTAATGGCCACCATCTTCGATCCTGATTTTTACATCCAAATAATTAACACACTTGTTGTTGTCCCCGCTTCTGCTTGCCAAGAGATCTACCAGGTAGATTTCAGGAAGGATCTTATCAAAATGTTTGAAGTTAAACACACAAATGTCATCGACATACCTAGTGGTACGAGAGAGAAGTTTGGCTAAGCCAAATCTCTTACTCGCTAGGAGCCCCCTCACAAAATAAAACTCCCTGTAAGCCAAAAACAGGTCAGCTAAGAGCGAGCTGGAATTCCCACCCATAGGTATGCCTCGAATTTGCTTGAAGACAAGTCCCCCGAAAGTGACAAAAGTGTTATTCAGGATAAAACTAATTGCATTAAGGAATTGGGTTTTGGACCAGCAGTGATACCCTCTGTATTTTTTATTCGAGAAGAAGGTTCTATAATAGCCAATGCAAATAAAGCTCTTGGAACTGCTAAAAATTAACTCACATAAGTCTTTCAAGGACTCCATAACCTGGTCTAAATTAAGATTCGTATAGAGTGTGGAGAAATCATATACTTGTAAGGAGTGGCAATTCAAACCCGACATGCTGTCAAGGAATTCCCCAGAAGAGTTAATGCTCCAGAAGGCGTTCACACCTGAATTATGCTTGATGGAAAGGAAATAACTACTAAACTTGTCCCGGACCAATTGCAAACCTTTGTTCACCAGTATGGCCAAATCTTTGGAAGTGCTGTTCCTGGCACCAGCTATGAATCTACTTTTATACGGATTTTTGTGCAATTTAGGTATCCAGAAAAGTTTAGGTAAAACCATAAACTTATCTTTAACCGTTATGCCAAAGGAATCCTTGAGGGTGGTGCAATGTTCGGCAATTATGTCATTAATGGAAGAAATTACTGGTGCGTAAGTCTTATTACCAACAGCATTGAAACTTCTAAGGTGAAAGCCTAGTTCGTTCAAGAGGACAATGAGGTAATACTTCCTACACACAATGACAAAATTGTTGGCGGCCTTATCCGCCGGAGTAATGGCGTAATTCTTCTGAAAGTTTGAGATGAAGCTTTTACACTCCTTAGATCTTAGTACCTCGTGCGAATGCAAAGATGGAAAGCTAGAACTTAGCAAGGAAATGCGATTTCTAATAATCTTAAGGACAGCCTCCGACCAATTCTGGAAGTCAGAATTCTTAAGGGCGTATTTTCTGCAGGAATTTTCAATAAATGCAACTAGTGCATTTTTAACACTGACCCTAACAAAATCCCAAGACTTGTGAATAGGCTCTCTATAATTAGTGCCCTTAGCCATCAAATCCCTAAGTTTAGGGTTGGATATAATACTCAAGTCACCAGTAACCACGTGTGAAGCGGGCTTGTAGCAGAAGATAGAATCAGAACAAAGACAAGGCTTGCTAATAAAATCTCTGATTTCATCAATAGAAGCATTCTTCAAGATCTGGTTTTAATTGAAGAGCTTCCGACCAATAGGGGTGGTGTATTTAAAGAAAACCTGTAGTGGACATTTCCTACGAATTGGATTAGGCAACATACTGTTAACATGTGAATCAGCGAAAATGGAAGAAACTTTTAAGAGATCTACTTCTTTGCACTCAAAAGGGATAATAATAACTTCCCTGTCGATCTTATCAACGGAATCTTCGACTTTTAAGAATCTCGAACAGAAGGATTCGACTAGATACGAGCAGGTACCCGGCTTGCTAAGAGTAAAAGCAAGAATTTGCTTAAGTGTGGTACGACTAAGAGACTTCAAAGTGATGTAAAATTTGTAAAACATGTTGGAAAAACAAAGGCTATTAATTTTATCGTAGAGAGACTCCAAGCATTTAGCCAAGACATTTCTCTTATTACTGTGAATCCCATGCCCTCTAGGTCTTCTAAGGACCGGAGAAGAGAAGTACTGCTTATGTAAGGAACCTTTGGAGACACAACCAAAACCTTGAATTCTATCGTTCAAGCCAAGTGGGAAGATTGTACATAGTGTTTTAATCCAAAAATCCTCCTTCTTCAGAAAAAGATGAGTCGCTGCGCACAAAGCTAGAAAGACACGTATGAGATAAAGCTCGATTTTTTGAAATTAATATTGTGAAATTCAAATTGAAATGAAGAGACTTTTTCAAAATTAATTTCTAAGTTTCGAGTCATAAACCGATGACCCACCAGGTGTCTCAAAAAGTGCCAGAATCTAAACGCGTATAACTCCGTCATCTTCCATTCGAATTGAATTGAAAAGATCCAACATTGAAAGATTTTGATTTTATTTTTGTTATTTATTACAATTGATTTCTCTTAACATCCGTTAACTGTATTCAGGTATAAAAGGAAGGAAATTAACAGGCTCAATATAAAATTCAAAATTCACACCGACGTCTATGTACAAAAGTCTATGTCATAATGATATATAGGCTGAATGTAATGTAGTCTATTCAGGTCATCATTAATTGATGCTATTGGTACTGTGTATCCCAATACTACATGTTTCACAGCCCATCCCTCCTTTTATATTCAGTATTGTATATTCAGCCCATGTATCATTATGACATTGACTTTTGTACATACAGCCCTGTGAATTGAATTAGCAATTTTCTCATTTTGCAATCTTTTATGATAAAAAGCGACATAAGTAGTTATTGAAATTACTATATCTTTATCTTTTACAGTGAATATATTTAAATTGTCTTGTCATTCATAATGACTGATAAAAAGTCAATTAATTTGATGCTCACTCAATATTTTGTTGCTGCTCCGTTTGACTTCAACACCGCAATGATTCGCTTTGGCATGCTATCCAACAACTTGGTCAAAACACAATGTCTGAATGGAATGATGCCAGACATGAATTATGGATGCCAGTAATTCTGATTTGGTCCTCGGTTTTCTCTCATTCACCCGTTTCTTTCCTTTCTTTTATACCTGAAGACAGTTACCGGATGTTAGCAGAAATTAATTGTAATAAATGACGAAAATAAAATCAACATCTTTCAATATTGCCTCTCTCCAATTCAATTCAAAACATGACTAATAGACAAAGTATCCACTCGATTCGGCGGACGTTTTACATGCAAATGTAAAATATCCATCAGTTTGTGTCTTTGAGGGAATATGTTGAAAATTTCTTCGGGTTTAATTCTGCAAACAACTTTTATTCAATGCGATGTTTCGTTATGTAGCTTAATCATGAACGAATGGCTAAATTAGACGACAGAGCAGCAGACACATCAAACTTATAGCACTAATCATTCAAATCAATACTGTATATTCTATAGATATAGGATAAAATAAAGATAAAAGTCATTACTGACAACAAAACTTCAAAAGTAACAAAAAGAAGAAGAAACACATGAGGCTGTTCAAGAATTTGACATCAGAGACATTGTTTGTTGAATATATTAGCGCCCGCATTCTTGATATATTTACATATATACACTTGCATATTTCAATCCATGTGATGCATGTTTTCTAACAAGAGTGCGCGATGCCCTACAATAAAACTTTTCGAAATTTCATCCACAACTTTGAAGAAATAGTTCAGTAGTTTGCTCTTGAGTTCAGTAGTAAGCTTGTAACCTGATCAATAATGACACCATGGAATATAAGATACATTAATAAAGAGGACAGAACCGAAGAATAAAATCGTCATAAATCACAAATCATATCTTGGATAGAACAAAAATGACACCATCCGTTGCCTTCTGTGACCCAATTTATAAAACTATGGGTTATATAAATGCCAATAGTTCTTATCCAGTCCTTCAATGAAAATGTTAATATTAACATTGCTGAATCTTATAGCGAAATACTGCTATGATTTTCAACAGCAGGCCAGTCGCTGAAATTATTAGTCGAATGATTTATTGAGTTGACCGTAGCTTAAAATAATGTTGGATATGTGCTAGTAATATGGTTGTAAGTCACTAAATTGTTACAAAATAGGCCTAAAAGAAAGTAAACTTCGGCAACTTGGCGATTGACTTCGACATCAGATCTTGACGTGATGAGGATGAGAAAGAGGATAGATAGATTACTTGCGTCAAGGCTTTGTTTTTGACATTTTTACTGACAATCAAAATCTACCCTTGAAAGCCTATTGACTCAACTATATCAATCGATAAAGTTTTGAATATTAAGTCCAACTCAATTTTCAATGCACTGAAAATTGAGTATGACTTAGTATTCAAACTTTATCGATTGATATAGTTATTAATGACCAGTCCATAGCATATTGTTCCATGTACATAACTGTACATCGGTCCTACTGTGTATAGCACAACATGCATAGTCAATCATTATTTGTAATATTTTATCATTGTTGTTGAAAAATAGGTTGAAGCTTACTGTTGAAGCTAAATTTTTGCAAGCTATGAAATAATTTGCAAAGATTTAGCTTTCCAAAACTTGATCAAAACTGTTTTCGGACCAATTAGAGGATAAAGTCTGCAAAGTAGTGAATATTCTTATATAAAAATTTCCACTGTATGCTGACATATTTCGAGTAGACACTGTTGTGTACTAAAAATGCAGCTTTTGATCAGTCTATGGTCAAACTACGTTTAAAAAATTCATAACACTGGTGAAGGCGATCGACGAGATTTGAAAAATATGAAAGTCAGCGAATGCAGATATTCAATAAGACTGTTTGTAGTGGATTGCATAAATAATAAACGCTGTGCCATGTTTGCCAATTCTGCAGAAGTCGCGATGCTGGAATAGCAGCCGTTTAAAGGAATTGTAGCTACATATCAGTTAAAGTTTTATGATATTATAGAATAATCAATGTGTACGTAATGTGCATGCCACTATGTTTGTACATGTTGTAAACAACAGTATCATGCAAAACAAATCTATACAATCACAAACGGCTACAGTCTAAGGCTAATCTATGGATAAGCGGTAAAAATATCAGAGATGTCCACGCAATGACACATCGCTTGAGTTTAGACACAAGAAGTATTTATGCATTTCAGTCTTCCCCTCTTGTCACAATTCCTCTCCTTAAGTTAAAATGGGCTCATATCGACAGATACTTCTTCGACCATGTCGTATCAGCCACCATGCAAATATCTGCATTGCGGTACGTTATGCCAAATAAAGCCACACTTGGTGACATGCCACGCGTAATTCACGCGTAATTACGGAACACCCCAAACATCCATGGTTAAAGACATTCTATTCTTCTACGCGCGTACATACGCGCTGCACTAGGAGTTAGGAAATCACGTGATCTGATGCTGTTAAAACATGGGGAATGTTTGTGAATATGCGAGGGCGAGCCTTTATAGCTTGCGTGTCGTCTACAGTTGTATGCGTTGCTGCTTGAACCACGGATGAACCGCTGAGCATGTTCTGTCTTCCCTGACCATGAAATTTAGATCATATCACATTGTTTAGCCTCTGATACATGCAGACACATGAGACGCAAAGTCTATATAACAGGACTGTCGACAGATGTTGCAGCAATTTCATGCAATTTGTTTAGGGTCATGTGTAATTACGCGTGAAATACACGTAATTGAGCGTGGCATGCCACCTAGTGCATCATGCTTTCTTTTACTTGCCTCAAAGGGTTGGAGATGTATCTGCATTATCAGATTCTTTGACAGAAACAGACTGAATGACATTGTCAATCGGTAGGCCTACCATCTCGGTTACAGTTCATCATCATCCCTCTAATCATCTTATTCTCTGATCCTCTTATGACTGCCTCAACTACATCATCGATTATTTCGGAATCGCATTCTCTCTGTCGCTATCTCTCGCATTCATGGACGATTGTGCCGAAGTTGCTGCTTCCATTTCTGAAGGAGTCAGCCTTCGTCTCATAATAAAAGAAAGACAAAACTTCTTGTTGATATTTCACATAATTTGTGTGTAGGCATCAATTGCAGCTTTGTCATCTTCTCTGTTGTATGAGCTGAATTACATTTACATGTATACCACAAAATACATACATGTACTTTAATATTTTCTTACTCTATTGTAGCAATCTGCAGCGATCTCTGGTGCATGTCATGCAAAAGTAGGCCTCATGACCTTTTGTAGACCAGCTTCTCAAACTAAGATGAATAGTAGGTATTGGAACACAATGTGCATTGCATTTACTTACCATGTCATACAAGGCTGCATTCGTGTAGTTCTTTATATTGAGATCGAATGATTTTTGGTGCCCCCTTATGTATACAATATTCATTAATTTTTCAACAGATGGTTGCAATTATATTGCCTTTTAGTCATATAAATATTTCAACAGTGGCATTGCACTTTTTACTGGGTCATAAGTAGTAAGATACCAACATTCAAAAATCGAGCCTGCAATATTGAATTCGATTTTGTTATGCGTAAGTCAAAGATGTTTTACATATAAATAATAAGTAAGCAGAAATAAAAACTACATAATAGGAATCTTTGACATTTAGATTATCGTAATAAATGCCAAACTATGCAGTACTATGCTTGTGTATTTCATAAAGTGAAATTAGTTTATGTTTGATAGTTTATATATATATATATATATATATATATATATATATATATAGGATCATGGTTACAGAGAAGTCGTTCTGCGATTGTAATGTCCTTACCATTCATTGGTCGGGTCGGAGCATTTAGGTAGAGGTGACTTCGATGTCACTTGACTTGGAAATAAATGTACACTACATGCAAAATAAATGAAAAGTATGAGTTAAAGAGTGTGAAGTTTCATTAGACAATGGGACAATGTACACCAAACGTAGGACAATGGGCACCAAATGTAGGACAATACGCACGAAATGTAGGACAAGGGGCACCAAATAAAGGATAATGGATACCAAATGTAAGACATTGGGCACCAAATGTAGGACAATACGCACGAAATGTGGGACATGGACACCAAATGTAGGACAAGGGGCACCAAATAAAGGATAATGGATACCAAATGTAAGACAATGGGCACCAAATGTAGGACAATGGGCACGAAATTTAGGACATTAGACACCAAATGTAGGACAATGGGCACGAAATGTAGGACATGGACACCAAATGTAGGACAATGGGCACCAAAGGTAGGACAATGGTCGCCAAATGTAGGACATTGGGCACCAAATGTAGGACAATGGGCACGAAATGTAGGACAATGCTGCCGTGCAATGACAAAACAGCCTAAGTCCAAATTTTTGAAAATTGAATTTTGACGCAAAAGGCATTTGGGTGTGTCTGTCTATTATGTGTCAACAGTTTAAGGCCAAAGACAAATTGCTTAGTGTCCAAAATGGGAATTCAAATTTTCAAAAAACCTAAGTCCAGAAAAATATTTTTAGACTCATGCCGTCCCACATCTTTATTAGCAGTGCACTGCATTGGGTTAATAAACTTCAAAAGTTTGCTCAGGTTGAGTTTATGCGTCAAATTGAATCATGAAAAAGCATTTTGTTTATGTCTTTACCTACAATTTTCGAACTTTCGTTTTCATTCATCACATCGTTTCTTCAATTGATAGTGACTTCTTCTCTTCTTTTGACAAAGTGAGAGCCTTCTCAATTTGTCTCTGAACTTAAGATTCCATCAATTCGTGAATTTGTAGGCGTTTGTGATTAAAAGTGTGGTAAATGACACAGCTGCCGACCATTAAGGTACACTTGGCGAAAAGGATATGTATGATTGCTGATATCTGGCGTGAGTTCAACATGACTTATCAGAAGTCAGTGAGCTATGAATCTATGAGGACCATCATAAATGATATGAACATCGGATGTTCCAAGCTGTCTGGTGAGGAATGTGAAGTATGTGTGAGCCATGACCACCACATCAAAGAAAATGCTTGTTTCGAGCCATGTTAATCTCGTCTGAGTTTTGCCGAACACGAAGAAAGGTATCGAGCTGCTCGAAGGGAGTATGAAGATTGTAAATTTCTTCATGAAACTGGTCACGTAAAGGCATGTGCGGATATGATGAAGGTTACAATGCTTCCTCAGATGCCGTTCACAATGGGCAGCAAATGTAGGACAATGGACACCAAATGTAGGACAATGGACAGCAAATGTGGGAGAATGGGCACCAAATGTAGGACAATGGGCACCGAATGTAGGACAATGGGCAGAAAATGTAGGACAATGTATACCAAGTCATTAACGCGAATGCTACGGGGTCTGGAAGCCATAAAAGCAAACCATCTTCATTTGGGAGTAAATACCTAGTACTTTTCATCAATAGTTTTTGCAGCAAGAAGCTTATGCTGCTTGCAAGAAAGTCGATGGAGGGGCACTTCTGCGAGAGTCATGAAGGGATAGGACAGCAAGTTTAAGTGTTTCTGGAAAGGAAGGAGGATGGCTGCAGGGGAGTTGGAATTCTTTTTGCTGGAAGTTGGATTGAGAAGGCTGTGTCGATCTCTCGAGTGAGTCGTCGTATCTTTTGGCTCAGAGTTCTATTTGAGAATGAAACGATTAACATTTTCAGCTCTCATGTTCCTCAGACTGTTCGCCCTCAGGACAAAACAACTCATTCTATGAATTGCTGCTAAGTAACCTTGCAGCCGTACCTGATGGAGAGATGCTGTTTGTTGGTGGTGACTTCAATAAGAATGTTGGCAGGTTTTCTGATGGCTCCCATGGTGTTCATGGTAAACATGTTTTTGGATCCAGGAATGGTGAAGGAAACGGGTTATTGGACCAGTGTGTTGCTCTGAGCCTTGCGGTGGTGAAACACGTTCTTTGAGAAAGTGGCCTTTCGCCTAATTACCTATACGTTTGGGTCCGCATCGACTAAAATCGAATACGTGTTGGTTAGGCGGGCAGACCTGAAGATAGTTCGTGATGCAAAAAGCAATGGACGTGAAGTGTGCATATCGCAACATAAGCTACTTGTTTTTTGACATGAATATCAAAGCAAGACCACCGAAGAAGAAACTTTTGGCTCCTAGACTACGCATTTGGAATCTTAAGTCACCCACCGTCTGTGCTGCTATTCAAAAGGATGCATCAGAGGGATTCCAATCTGAAGTCCAGTCAGATGATGTCGAAGGGTTGTGGTAAGTTTTGGAGTCAGGGTTGTTTAGAGCATGTGAGCATTCATGTGGGTTTACCAAAGGTATACCAGTCAGACAAAGTGAGACTTGGTGGTGGAATGAAGCAATTGAATATGCGGTAAAGAGGAAGCGTTAACTCTGGCAGGAGCGGCAGAAGGGAGGAACTGTAGAAGCCTATACTGTAGCAAAAAGGGCAGCCAAGCATGCAATCTACTTAGCCAAAAGGAACGCTCGACGAGAGATGTTTAGCAAAATATCTGCTGTTCCGAAAAAGAATCAAGTTTTCAAGCTTGCCCGCAAGACAAAGGAAGAAAATAAAGATCTTATTGGCGAATAGTACATCAACAGAGAAGATGGCAGCATCGCATATTCTGATGCTGACAAGATAGCTGCATGAAAGAGCTATTATGATGCCTTGTTGAATGTTGAGTTCCCTTGGGATCACAGTCTACTTTCACGTGTTCCACCGACTATAGGTCCTCCTCCTTGGATTGATGCCACTAAGATCAAAAGAGCTGTTGAGGGCATGAGGGACAAGAAAGCAGGTGGCCCATCGTGTGTGGTAGTAGAAATAATACGCGGTGGCGCTGGAGGAGATGAGGCTGTCGATTTGGTAACCAGGCTATCAGATGCCTGTATCCGAAAGAGACAAATACCTGAAGATTGGAATTTGTCCTTCATCAGTAACTGCCACAAAGGTAAAGGCGATGCACTTGAAAGAGGTAGCTACAGAGACCTTAAGTTGCAGGATCAAGTCCTGAACATTCTGGAAAGAACGCTTGAGCCATTCATCAGATACCAGGTGTCAGTTGACTCAAAATGCAGTTCGGTTTCATGCCGGGACAAGCGGCAACTGGTGCAATTTTCATTTTTTTTCGACAGCTGCAGTGAAAGCTTATCGAAAAACTAAAGCATTTCATCTTTGTTGACTTGGAGAAAATGTTTGATAGGGTGCCGAGAGAGGTCATGTGGTGGGCAGTGAGGATAGTTGGTGTCGAGCGATGGACCATTCGGACTGTTCAGTCAATGCATTGACACACAAGATTTAACTTCAGATTGAGGCGGCGTGGTCTCAGTTCTGAATTCGAGGTTACAGTAGTAGTCGTTATTTGAAGCTTAGATGGCTTAATTTCGTATAAATCAACTCCCTAAATAGCAATCGAAAATCAATAAATTTTCCTTTATATGGTTTTTACCAGATAAACAAACATTTGGTTCGGTGCCTATTATTGCCTTCAGGCATCAATAGGTACTAATAGGTACCAGATTCTGATTTCGTGCCTACATTCGTACCCTACAATTTATAGTGTGCAGTTCAAGGATCAGTTTTGAATAACTACTTTTTGTGATTGTCATGGAGGCTCTTTCTCGCGAATTTCGAACATCAGGATGTCCGCATGAACTCTTGTATGCGAATGATTTGGTTATTTCGGTGGATTCACTGGCGTGTCTAGAGCAAAGATGCACTGAATGGAAAGATGGTCGTAGGCCACACGGTCTTCGGGTTAATCTCAACAAGACCAAGGTCAGCCACTGCGCGTACCTGGGTGATCGAGTACTGAAGGACACGAAGAGACTTTAGTGTGGCGCATGCAGACGGGGCGTGGGGAGAAACTCAATCTACTGTGTCGCCTGGAAGAGATGGATCCATC
Organism: Prostheceraeus crozeri; assembly: GCA_907163375.1. Classification (NCBI taxonomy): domain Eukaryota; kingdom Metazoa; phylum Platyhelminthes; order Polycladida; family Euryleptidae; genus Prostheceraeus; species Prostheceraeus crozeri. Next base: position 67,352 of record CAJQUW010015165.1, on the reverse strand, counting down.
ACAAATGCTCAGGAATTGCGGAAACATTGAGAGCTGAGCCCAGCTTCAAATGTAGAAAATGCTGTAGTGATGTCTCTCCCCCGCCAGTAACAACTACCCATGTTCAGATTGGCCAGGATCAGTATGAACCTACTCAGCAGTTTTGTTATCTTGGAGACATGCTTGGTCAAGTGGGTGGCTGCAGTGATACTGTGACGAAGAGACTGATATCTGCATGGACGGATTTTCGACAGCTCCTTCCAATTCTTACGAAAGGCAGCATTTCCTTCCGAAGTCGAGGGAATGTTTTCAACATGTGTGTGCGAAGTGTGATGATTTATGCCAGTGAGACGTGCAAATCATCATGGAGGACCTCAATCGTTTCAGCCGCAGTGACAATGCGATGTTCTGGTGAATCTGTTCAAAACGGCTGGCTGAATGCGATCTCTGAGGATCTCTGTAGACGGCTTGGCATCCATCCATTGGAAGCTCCATTCGATGGGGAAGACTCCGCTGGTATGGTCATGTACAAAGAATTGAAGAGGACTCCTTGACAAAGAAAATGATGAATCTGGAGCTCTTAGGACGCAAGTAAAGGGGACGACCGAGGAAGAGGTGGTCCGACAACCTTCAAGCTGACTTTAAGGCGTTAAACCTTGGGCGTATTGACGTTCATGATAGGAATGCGTGGACAACCGCCGACAGACCGGACCGACGTTTTCAGGCGTCCAACACTCGAAACACAGGTGGAAATGGACGATCAATCGTGGAGTGTGTGAGCAGTGAAAAATATGTCATTTGGTAGCTCACGGCTTACACTTTACGACGTGATTTCGAAATTCAGTTGTATGATTATCGACCAGATATCATGTGACTACAGATGAACTCCATCCCCACAGCCAAATGCCAAAGCATTTTGTGCTTGAGTATCTGAAATGATTACTATGCAATAGGAAAAATCCGCTACCAGACTTAATAGGAGCATGTTTGAATTCTTTTATTCATGCTCAAAATTTCTTTAACATTTGGCTGGGCGGGTGGTGTTGATCATTGGCATATCATAACATTCAATTCTCATACAAAGAATCTTTTCATAAAAATTGAACAGCTTTACTTGGCTTTCCCAAATATTTTGATCAATATAGGGACTAACAGTCCAAACATATTTGCACATTTACTGAAACTTCAAAGACATTAGTGTCGCATTTCTGTAATGTATGTGACAGCTTGTATTATTTAACTAAACAGCAGATATGTGGAGAGTTTTCCAAGCATTAATGTGTTCTGGAAACAGAGATTCTCTCAAAGAGAAATGAGATATTCTTGTGAGAAAGGGAAACTCTGCTATCCTTTCTTTGAAATACATTACAAACTTAACAAAGTGTGTTAAGTTGCAATAGTCTGCTCTAGCTCCAAACATGATAAAAAGTGATCACCCGGGTGAAGATAAGTTACTAATGACAACAAATTCAACGATTTCATATCCTTCATATCGCATTTGCTTTTCCACATGCTCGCAGTCAATACTGTTCAGCAATGCGCTGTGGTAGTCATCTGTACGTCATTTTCTGCATTTATTCATGTCAGATGGCATTCGTATTCGCAGAAAACTTGGCATTGAGAAAGCCAGCGATTCAAAGTAGTGGAAGTGGAACTGTTTACACTGCCGTTAAAACAGTAGATGGAAACACCAGATCTTGGATGGGATCAGGTTCTTGTTCACATACAAGTCACAATGTCCTCAGCTCTTGGAGTGTCGATCTAGAGGGTCAATTCTATGTCAGAGAGGTCATCATTTTCAACAGATTAGACTGTTGTTCGTCTCGTCTACAATACGTAAGAATATATTTGAGTGAAGTGAGACAAGTGACATGGTCAACTGGCCTAGAAGATCAATATCTATGCGGAGAGATTTTGGAACCAACACGTTCGGTTGCTAAGATAGCTGTCAAATGTTTTAACAATCGAGGCAGATATGTATCGATTTTGAAAAGCGACAAGGGGCCACTTCAGTTGTGTGAGGTCCAGGTGATGAGAGGAGGTGAGTTGTGATGCATGTACTATTAACTTTATCTTACGTGGGGTGCTTTGATCTCGAGCATAAGGAGTGGTGCTGGAGCTGCAGACAGCGATCGGCGCATGCTCTCTCCAGTGGTGATCTCAGCTTCTAATAACGCGGTCACCTTGATACTTCAAATGACAACTAAAATTGATCGAAAATTCTTTCTAATCATTGATCCTCTCAGTATATATTTGCAATTGATGGCAAATGACTTCGACAAACGATGCGCTTTGATTAGTTACTAATGTCCGCTTTGATACGAGAAAGCTCACATCCATGGGGCTTATGAGACTAACAGTGGTGTTACAAGATGAATGAAGTCCACTTGATTCATTTTTCCCACTGCTACCACTATGAGAGCATGTAGAAATGATTGTCTTGATTCAAGAGAAATATCGTTTCTTTATAGCCACCCTCACATAAATGTACCTTCGAATATCACAAATTTCCTGATACAGAAAGTGAGACATCATGTATGTAATCACATATAATTGTGATCATAGCTTTAAAATGTAAATTTGTCCTCAACATTATTCAAATATGAAGCAAAACTAGATTTATTGAATGTGACTTGACATTGTCACACATAAGAAAAGTGTATCCACTTTAATTATAATTCCAAGAGCAAGTTGTTATATTCTAACCATTTATAAATCATCTCCACACTATAGCAATGATTTTTATTATGATATTATTTATATTATTTTTATTATTTATTGTGATGATTTGTTTATGATACAATGATAGAACACAAGAGTGAAGAAATTGACGTGAATGATCATTTGCGGTTTTCTTGGAAAAATTCTGTCTAAGCATATGACCACATCATGTCATATAGCAAGTCATCTATATATAAGCTTACATGTATGTATATGTAAATATGTAACCTACTTCAACCACACTATTGGTCTTTCTATGAGAAAACTGTGCCATCATCAACTTCGATATAGACCTACCGTAAATGTCTATCTGATAGTTTGTTTAATTAGCTTTTTAAACTATGCTTTGATTACCTATGGCTTCCTTGTGAATTTAATCCATTAAGCTAGTTGGAATGCATATTGTGTTAGACAGAATTTTGTATATATCATTTTGCGTGAAATAGAGCAAATAATAAATGAAAAAATGCAATGCATTAAACGAACACCTGTATGACGCTTATGCTGTTAAATTGGTAGCCTATTACAATTCGTAGATAATTTGCTTCATATAGCCTCTTGCCATGAAAGTTAAAAACTTCGGCCAATATTGTTTATTCTACTGTTAGGCTACATGTATTAGAAATAGAAAGATATCGGTATCATTTAATGCAGTGACATTGTTTGATGATTGCTTCTTACGATTATTAAAAATATCGTTATCTACATTTATGCTATTTTCATCTTATACGAGGCTTATGTTGTGTGTGTTACGTTTCTCGATCAGACATCTTGTAAGGAATGTAGCTTAATTAGTCATGCATGTTGTTCTAATTAGGACATAATTAGGCTGTAGATGTAAACAGGGTTGATGATATTAAGCCCAGAGATAACCTATGCCGATATTAAAACTTTTAGCTGAATATTAATATGGCCTCAATTCCGCAATAACAAATTCATGTAATTAATAGTAATTAATATGAACATTAGATACATGTTAATTGGATAGCAAAATGCACAATATGGTATGATTCAAAATATCTTCATGCAATTTGAAATCTCAATCAAAATTCCAAACATGTTCTGGAAATTGTTGTTCCACTTCATTAGAGAAGTAGCCACACTTGGGTTCAATCTTGGGGGTACCCCTAGATTTAATCTTGGTCTTGGGGTACCCAATGCCAAGTTTGGACCCAACCTTAAAATATCTGAATGTGTTTCGTGTTAATTTTTTTTCATTGATGATTTCAAATCATAGAACATGTGTGTATTAATCAATTGAAATTTTAATTAATAAAACAGAATGTGCAGTCTTCGAGGCATCGATTCAATAAGTTTCCTGCAAACATCAGCCATTTCATTGTTTCCTATCAAGATGTCCAGACATTGCTTGCTAATGTTTTGCTTTGTCTTTGCTTCGTATTTAGTAACTCTTTGCTTCTAGATGTGCGCAGGTTCTCTTTACTATTCAAGTTAAGACTTTTTCCTGACCATTCCGACACAATTCGCTCGCAAGAACTCCATGCAAATTTTGACAGTATCACACGGTGCCATGTTCTTGATTGCTTTATTGATTCTTATAGCGGTTATCGCTGATTGGCTGCGACCGACTTCATTAGCTATGATGTAATTGCCAAAAACCGGAAGTTTGACAAGTTCAAATAATCAACAAATGACCAGATTTTGAAAAAAGAATTTTGAACTTGCAATAGGTTGTGCCGATCTACTTCTTCAGACTTGCATGTTTTTATGAATGGGAATTTTTCCTAATTTTGAAGCTTATTTACTATAGTCGGCCTATCACAAATGTATTCTCACTATTTATATTTCATGATGTCTATGCATGTGTGTCTTACATAAAAAAGGAGTAACTTAATGAAGCCATGATGAAATTTGCAAGCACACTGCAAATCGCTCGGTACCAATCACATACGAACGATGCATGCCAAAAGATTTTTTGGTATATTTTCGTGTCGATTTGTATGCTTTTCGTATGTTATTTCAACTGTGGTATGATTTACATACTAAAGCCATACCAGGTCAATGTTAAAGGAAAGCATCAATGATGTTTATATTTCTGTCATTCTTAGATTGGATTTCTCTTCATGTACCAACGACATCTAATACTACGTTCAATCTGAAATGCAACTATCGATCTTTCCATCTATATAAAGAGATACCTTTGCATCCATGAATCATAATGTGTCAATGTGATGCTATCGGCAACTGTTCATCCGATTGCCATCTGAGTTCTCAGTGATCGATTACAATTTACTCTCATTTTATGTTTAGCTTTGTTGATGGCATGTGGTTGATAATTGCAGTTCTATTCAGATTGTGGTGGATTCCTCTCTGCCTGAGAAAAATGTGAATGTTTACTTTTGAAATTGTCACAAAATACATGTACATTGATTTTGGAAATTTTCAAGGATTGTCAGGATTTACATGGTAATTTGTGAGGCTTGCATTGGAATGATTCATGGTGCATTTCGAATTTAGACCTTGCTTTCTAGTAATTTTCATTATTTATTTTCATGACGATTCAACAGCCTTACATCCAATGACTTCAAAAGTTTTAAGTTTTTCATACCACAAATTCGTACACATTTTTGACGCACCTTCCTGTGATACTTCTTAAATCTAGTTGTGTTTTGTCATGATACACATGACCATTTACGAAGTACACATTGCGAATTATCTAAGATCCTTTTTTGCAAAGACATCAGTGTGCGCCTGAAGAAACAGCTTGTGAAGAGCTTGATATGGAGTATCGCGTGTACGGAGCAGAGAGTTGGACATTGAGAAAAGTGGACGAAAGGAGCATCAATGCATTCGAGATGTGGGCCTGGCGGAGACTCCGAAGGATCAGCGGAAAACAAACGAATGGGTGCGAGAGAAGGTGGAAGTGCCAGAAAACAATGGATTGCTGGAGACTATCAAGCGGAGGAAATGGGCAAAGTACGCGCATTGGAAGAGGAGACCCGACAGCCTGGTGTTGGCGACGATTGAAGGCGAAGTGGGAGGACGAGCGAAGAGAGGAAGACGATCTCCGAGGGACGCCCACGGGCCGGTGAACGGGCTATGTCATTGAACCTCAACCTGCTTTGATTGATTGAATTACTCATTATTGTTGTAAAAATGAAGTATTTGATGGTGTCATTTTTATTAGATGACAACAATATATTCCACAGCCATTCTGAAGTAACAAACTTAAGAATGACTATGGAGTATAGCCGAAAATAATTCTTATTATCTAATAATAATGAGACCACCAAACACTTGCTTTCTCCAATAATAATGAAAGTCTCAATAATGATGTTTCCAGTAGACGCATGCATTTATAATAGACAAATAGGCATTCCAAAATGAAAAGTTTACAACGGGAAATTATGTAATAAATTAATGAGTGGTTACTCAACAACAGCCTAGTGAGCTCTACAGAACGCCAGTGATATCTTGATTGTTCTGAAATTCTATTCAAATAACTGATATTAAAATGTTGATAAAAACTTAATTTTCAGATGTGCTTAACAATGAGAAACAGACTATTTTTTTGGCCATCAAAAATCCTAGAATTTTTGTACCATGAGAAAGATATCGGGGAAGTTCATGCTGTCAGCCAACTTTCATCAAAACATTCTGTCGTCAAAATGTCAAAACTCTGCATGTTCAATTGCATTTCGGGAGGACTACTCCTCAAAACTACCCATCTGAGAACGTGGCATACATTTCAAAATAATAGGGAGTAGGGCGTCGTTTATAAAACACAACAACAACTCGCATTTCATCACAAAACAGCCAATCACAGACAAAATAGTTCGTATCACTACATACCAATCACATAAGAAAGCAAGCGAGCTTTAGTATGAAAGACATATCAGATCTCTGTAGACATACGAGAATCTCGGATCAAATGTTAGTTTCAAATTGTATGTGAATTTGATATATGTTTGCATGTAATTTTCGTATCCAGAGATTTACAATACATATTGAATTCCATTAAGTAACGCAAATACTTCCTAAACATGGTACGGGAATGCAATCTTTCTGCACAATAGTGTAATACCATAAAGGGCACCAGACTGAAATATCCAAATATCACATTCCCGAAATCATTAGTACGAGCGTACATCACATTTCATGATTTTATGAGACTTCATTGATTCAGGCCAAGCCTTCACAGCTTGTCAGCATCGACAAATTAATCACTTTAGATGTTTTCATGGCTGTTGTGTGTCTGCCATGACTGATCCGGGTACACCATCTCGTCTGTCGTCGAATGAAGTACATGTCGAATACTAGGATCTAATATAATAGGGTGGGGTAAAATGTAAGTCGTACGCTATCAAACCGATAAAATGCTTGCTACCAAATACTCTCTTTCTTTTCATTTGTAGCGAGCGTTTTTCTTTGTCTGGTAGCAGCTATCAGACCTGTATGGTGGCTACGAGATGCTTCTCTTCCTTCTAGTCGCATAAATATGTTTGCAAAATATACTTAACTGCAGATCAAATAATTTTCATTATATTGTATCATGAATGATACCAAATTGCTACCAGTAGAAGAGTTGAAGTCAATGCTGTCGATAATTGTTGATCCGATTGTCATCTGAATTCTCCATGATCAATTTCAATTTAGCCTCATTTCAAGTTTTGCTTTGGTTGATAATGCGATTGTGTTCAGGCTCTGTAGTGGATTCCTCTTTGCTCGAGATAAAAAGCATTGTTTAGTTTTGAAATTATTTTAAAGTACCTTGGATTTGGCAATTTTTCAATGCTTTGTTGTGATTTAGGCTACATGTCAATTTTCAAAGTTTGCATTGGAATCATGCAAACTATATGTAAAATAATTGAAAAAGTATCAGTAATAGAGAGTTCCACTAATAAAAAAAGCTTTCCCAAATATTTTGATCAATATATCTAATAAAAAGACATATTTGCACGTTCACTGGAACTTCTAATGCATCAGTGTCGCATTTCTTTAATGAATGTGATGTTTAGTATGACTACTAATAAGCAGATATGTACATACTTTTTCAAGCATTAATGTTTCAGTAGGTTTTCTCAAAGGGAAACGATAATCTTCAAAGAAAGAGAAGCTCCGTTATCTTTTAATTGCAGCAAATTACAACCTTAACAAAATGTGTTAAGTTGCAATAGTCTGCTCTAGCTCCAAACATGATAAAAAGTGGTCACCCGGGTGAAGATAAGTTACTAATGACAACAAATTCAACGATTTCATATCCTTCATATCGCATTTGCTTTTCCACATGCTCGCAGTCAATACTGTTCAGCAATGCGGTGCGGTAGTCACCTGTGCGTCATTTTCTGCATTTATTCATGTCAGATGGCATTCGTATTCGCAGAAAACTTGGCATTGAGAAAGCCAGCGATTCAAAGTAGTGGAATTGGAACTGTTTACACTGCCGTTAAAGCAGTAGATGGAAACACCAGATCTTCGATGGGATCAGGTTCTTGTTCCCATACAAGTCACAATGTCCTCAGCTCTTGGAGTGTCGATCTAGAGGGTCAATTCTATGTCAGAGAGGTCATCATTTTCAACAGAATAGACTGTTGTTCGTTTCGTCTACAATACGCAAGAATATATTTGAGTGAAGTGAGACAAGCGACATGGTCAACTGGCCTAGAAGATCAATATCTATGTGGAGAGATTTTGGAACCAACACGTTCGGTTGCTAAGATAGCTGTCAAATGTTTTAACAATCGAGGCAGATATGTATCGATTTTGAAAAGCGACAAGGAGCCACTTCAGTTGTGTGAGGTCCAGGTGATGAGAGGAGGTGAGTTGTGATGCATGTACTATTAACTTTATCTTACGTGGGGTGCTTTGATCTCGAACATTAGGAGTGCTGCTGGAGCTGCAGACAGCGATCGGCGCATGCTCTCTCCAGTGGTGATCTCAGCTTCTAATAACGCGGTCACCTTGATACTTCAAATGACAACTAAAATTGATCGAAAATTCTTTCTAATCATTGATCCTCTCAGTATATATTTGAAATTGATGGCAAATGGCTTCAACAAACGATGCGCTTTGATTAGTTGCTAATGTCCGCTTTGATACGAGAAAGCTCGCATCCATGGGGCTTATGAGACTAACAGTGGTGTTACAAGATGAATGAAGTCCACTTGATTCATTTTTCCCACTGCTACCACTATGAGAGCATGTAGAAATGCTTGTCTTGATTCAAGAGAAATATCGTTTCTTTATAGCCACCCTCACATAAATGTACCTTCGAATATCACAAATTTCCTGATACAGAAAGTGAGACATCATGTATGTAATCACATATAATTGTGATCATAGCTTTAAAATGTAAATTTGTCCTCAACATTATTCAAATATGAAGCAAAACTAGATTTATTGAATGTGACTTGACATTGTCACACATAAGAAAAGTGTATCCACTTTAATTATAATTCCAAGAGCAAGTTATTATATTCTAACCATTTATAAATCATCTCCACACTATAGCAATGATTTTTATTAACTCTGATTAACCGTTTAGAGTCGGACATAAGAAGGCATGGTCAAATGTTGGTGGCAAGTGACAAAACGCTGCCAATGGGGTCTAAATAAGACTAATATGGTTAATGATCAAAAGTTCAGTGTGTACTTTTCGAGATATAGCAATGTTCCACAAGTGGAACGTTGGACACTAAAGGGTGTGTGAATCTACATATTTTTTACCATGCTGATGATTTTTTTCAATGGTTTATTTTCTTTTCTTGTAAATACAAATTATCACCCATATAATATTTCCGCACATAGAATGCACACTTTCCAGGTTCCAATATATTATAGATCAATATTTGCAGAGTGTTTTTTTTAAAAAAACAATCAGGCGTATGTCTTTGTAAAACTGCAAAATGCGAACTACAGTGTGTGGAAGTAAGCGAAGCAATTTTCGTTTAGTCTCTTATCACATTTCGAGCATTTCTTTTTTGTGTTCTTCTGGCACAAGTTGCACCTTCCTTGTGTCGTTGACTCGATGAAATGGTTGACACCATCATAGCGAATGGAGCTTGAGGCTGGTGCCGTGGGACCTCCTAGGCGTCTACGCTGTCCAATCGCATCATATTTCAGCAGAGCCATGACCAACTGCCGTCTGAACTCCAGGTGGGTTATCGCGTGGTCATCCGTTGAGTACTGATGTATCCGCCAACTTACGACGACCGCCACATTCAAAGCGTTACTGAAATGGTTCCAGTACCACTTTCTCGTACGAAGCCTTGGGCGGTAGGAGCCCAAGAGACGGTCCATAACATTGGCACCTCCCATACTGGTTGTATGAGCGAACCAACCTTGACTGCGCAACGTCTCTCCTACGTTTCTCTTTCGTGCCCCATCGCTTCACCTTAGTAGTTGGAGTGGCTACTTCGAAATTGCTTGCAACATTCACAACAGTATTATCCTTCCATTGGCACACGAATACTGTTCCATCATAACGAAAATCAAAGGTGACCTTTTCTTTTTTTTAATCATTTGTTTGCCAAGGGGACATCTGTTCATGTGATTCTCTTTTATGGTGCCAGTGGCTCTAATGCCTTTCGAAGATAAGTCAGAGAGTAATTTATGGTTGGTGAAAAAATTGTCAAAATACACTGCATGATGCTCTGCTGCTTCCACTACATCCAGTAATTCCGCAACTACGCGTGACCCCGTAGTATCTGGGGATTTCTCAGACTTCTTTCTATACAAAAGAAGACGAAACGGATATCCGTCGGGAGTACAGAGTGACCAGATCTTGTAGCCAAAGCGTATTGGCTTCCCCTTTATAAACATTCTTCCAGAATGATGTCCATAGTAAGGTACCATGGATTCGTCAATACTCAAATGTTCAGCAAAAACTCTAAATTGAGAAAATTGCTGGTTCAAATGATCATAGAGGGTCTGATTTTCGAATACTTGTCTCCTGGTGTTAGACGATTATTATCAACAAAATAAATGTTGTTCTTGATTTTCTTGAAGCGGTCTCTGGACATGACTTGATTGACTAGATCAAAGCGCAAGTCTGATGCAGTCGTCCAATACGCATTTTCCAATACGCATTCCACTCAAAATCAAACTTCCCAAAAAGCGCAAGAGCTCATCCTCAGATACATTGAGCGGAGAACCTGTTGAAAGATCAAATGCTCTTACAAAATTTAGACCCAGGATAGAATATTCGATTAAAGAACGTCACATTTCAGACATGAGAATAGTGGACTTCTACTGATAAGTAGGCCTATTATGTAATACAAGATGCGAAATGTTGAATATTTTTTATGAATTCGCGTCAATTTCGTTTATTTACATTTTTGGATTCTATTGACCACAAATAACTAGCAGACGGATAGTCTTGAACTTTGAAATGTTCAAATTAGTCTTTGGGATATTTTGTTTGATTGTACATATACATACATGTACATTTGCATTATATTTACCTGATTTACATTTATGTGTACATACATAACATACATACACAGCTAGCTCATAATTTCACCTTTTACCCCAGCTAATCAGCTAATCAGCAATCGGTCGCAACCAGTGCTTTTTTATCAATCCTTTATGTTCTTTCTTTTTTTAGTGCAGAACAAAATGAAAAGGCACACATCATGCAGCTGCTAGCTACGTGTAGCACGTGCAATGCGTGCATAAGCCTATGTACATATCATAGGCTTTTGCATGAAAAGCACGTGACTGTCTACTTAAAATATTTACGAAAGAACATACATGTAATGCATTCAGACCCTAACCTTTCACAATATGTAGAATCGAAATTCGAAACAGAAAAAGTGGATGGGTGTAGTAGGTATGGACTGGTCCCCGCTATTTACATTTGCATAGGCTACATGTAGGCCTTCTGTCAATAAGATAACCATGTACATGTATAATGATGCGATTTAATGTACGTATAATAACACAGATAGGTACATGCTGATTACCTTTTTGAAGTGAATACCCATTGGTAAGTTGAGCCACTTCCTGTAACAATTCCTCCGTGAAAAAAAGTAGAAAATATTCCAATGGTGTCTTGCCAATTAATTCAGGATGAGCATCAGCGAAATTAAGGTGGGCTGGAGGAGTCTTCAGCGACATGACCTAAATATCAGCCTCGGCCTGCGGCCTTGTCTGATATTTATCATGTTACTTTATCGCTATGGTACATTTGGTTAGCATCCGAGATGATTCCTCTCGAAAAACATGTAGGTTTCATCTAACCTGAAGTAGCCAACGTTCCACAAGTAGAACATACATACTAATTGCATTGCTGAGACAAGACAAATGATGAAAAGGATATGCCGACCTATGAATTAGTAAATTAGGAGTGTCGTCTTTATGTACACCGACTTTGGTGCATTGAACTGCAGGTTTTCATGTACAAAATGCGAGTTGAATATTGGATCATCAAAATGCACAAAAGATCAAAATTTTGAAAAAATTGATAGATGAGAAATACCACTTCCAGTTTTTTTTCCTCGCTTCGACTTGAAAAAACTATAGAATTGATCGTGCTTGACTAAAACACATTGCATGATCATCGATTATGACAACCCTTATGCATCTAAATCACAATTTAAAAAATGTTCCACAAGTGGAACGTTGGACACTAAACGGTTAATAATAATTAGACAAATGTCAACTATGCCACATCAGTTAAAACTGACACCTACATGAATGGTGATAAATCGATAATGGAAAAGAATTTGCATTTGAGTTTTGAGATGAGAATGGCAACAACAAATCCCTTATGTTCGAACGGAAAATATGTCAGATGAATTCATTTATAAGTAGTATATACGAAATATATGAGTAAGTGGTATATTAAAATTTCAAATTATCTTTTTTCATCGTTATCATTTTAAATATGACCGTCGCAATTATTCTCCGTTATTTCAAGACGTGAATGTCACAGATGCAGTGATTATTTGCACATAGTTCAATAACAAGAAGATCTACAGCTTTTTCAAAGTTTTTCTAATTTTAACTGACGTGGCCATGGTCGGGTCAAATAAACTTTATGCTTTAAGTTTATTCATTTTGTTTTAAATCGATAGATTTTCAAGACCATGCCATATGACATTTCATTCAGCGTGCATTTATTGAAAATTCGCATTTGAATTAAGAAACCTTACCCCATGTCAAGCAGAAGAGTAAAAAGCGGTAAGCAGCTGATATTTTAGTAATTTGTTAGCTCATAACGATTTCTTAACAAACCTGATGTCTTTCAGAATGAATATCGATGAGGCAATATCCTACTTAGAACCATTAGAAGATGAGGAAACGGCATCAGCTGCTATCTGTATTGAACCGCCCGCGAATTCTTTGCGATATGATAGCAAGGAAGATTCGGGAGATGAGAATTCACTACTACTGGATGACCGAAACCGTCACCAACTTTTATCATCTGGCTCTGCTGCAAAGCAAAGTTTGTAGTCGATCAAATTATCAGTATCGCTGAGTGCACGGTCCCACTACGGGAGACATGGGGCGAAACAATATATTCATGGAAAGCCTATTAAATTTGGTTATAAATTATGGGTGGTTGTGTGATTCAGTTCATTCCATATCAAGGAGCAGGAACAACCTAGAAAGAAATAGGACTCGGAGGGTCCGTTGTCAAATGTCTCCCAGAATGACTACCAAAATTCCAAGATCAAAATTACCATTTGGTATTTGATAATTTAATTACGAGTCCTCAACTGCTATATTCATTGAAAACAACGGTTTTGCAGCTATTGGGAAGCTTCGGCCAAACAGAACGATGAAAGCGCCATTGAAATCTGTTGTGGATATGAGAAAAATGGACCGAGATGCCATGGATGCTGTAGCAGACAAGAAATTTGGAATCTTTTCCAATGGAACGACAACAAAGCTGTCACTGTTGCGTCAAACGTTATCGGTCAATATCCAATCGTAAATTGTCGTAGGTTTTCGCAAAAGCAGAAAGAGCGTGCATCAATTCCTTAACTACATGCAATCCATGTTTATAATAAAGGTATGGGTGGTATGGGCCTTTGCGATCAAAATATTGCATGCTACATGTACATGATTTCTTTGTGCTCAAAAAATGGTGGTGTCCTATGCTTCGCTACTTTGTTAACCTTGGTAAGCAGTGGTAAGAAGCATAAATGGGAAATGCATCTTTATATACATCTTAAATTCATGTTTTCAGCTGTCAATAATGCTCTCCTCCTGGATCGGCTGCAACCACATTTTGCGGATGAAAGGATGGATCTACTGTATTTTCGAAGAAAAATTGTGCAGGCATATCTACCGAACTCTGAATACCATTAAACTCATGAAAATACCATCAGTTTCGTTCAAAAGACGCAGCATTCACACAGAATCACGATTTGATGCTATGAATCACTGGCCTCTTAAATCTAAACAGCGGCGCTGCGCAAATAAAAGCTGCAAAGGTGCATCGATATACATTTGCGAGAAATATAGCGTTGCACTTCACATCTAATACTTCAAGAGCTATCATATCTAGCCTAAAGGACAAAATTTTCGTAAATGCAAATATGCATTAAACGTAGATTGAGTTTTTGAAAACGATGTCTTTTAAACAGCCTTAGGGGTCGTCTCATAACATCGAATCTCAAAATAGCCAAGTGTCAAAAAAGCGAATCTCATAACAGCGAAGTCTCACAATAGCGAATCTCAAAATAGCGAAAACGTATTGCATAATCTTAAGAAGTCCTCGAGAAATTATGCTTGCTTGATTATTGGATAATTTTAATGGCCATATCATCACCATCGTTTCACTGTCAAAATATATAGAAGAAGCATATGCTTATTTTTATATTTCAGTATGGAATCACTATGCAACAGTGATGTTCGAATTACAAATCACTTGGAGGGATGGCATCTGAAAGTGAAAGATAATTTGCGAAGTGCCCATCCAAATAACGCATGCATTCGTTGAGGAGCAGAAAACGTAAAACATTGAGATGAGTCAACTGGATTTTGGAGCACCAACAAAAAGGAGAAAGACGAAATATGTTGCTTTAAACGAAAGACTAGACGATTGCGCGAACAATACATTTTAAATGAACTCAGTCGCCAAGCTTATGCCAGGGCTGTCTCGTACATAATGGGTTTTTAGAGAATTATTTTATATACATTCTCATTGTTTTCATAAGCCTATTTCATATACATTTTACAAGGCATATGTACACTATATGCGGAAATTCATATCATTGTGTGGTATGGATGATGGGTTTTATTTACTAATCCAATTACCTTTAATAAACTATAAAAACATAATTTCTCAATGACTTCTAAAGATTATGCAATACGTTTTCACTATTTTGAGATTCACAATTTTGAGAATTCGCTATTATGAGATTTCGCTATTTTGAGATTCGCTATTATGAGATTTCACTATTTTGATACTTCGCTATTTTGAGATTCGCTGTTATGAGACTGAGCCCAGCCTTTACGTATATTTCGTGGCATGAAATATAGCTTTGAATGTTATTCTTAGTTTGTTAGGACCCATAAGACAAATTGAAAACGTTACAAATAAATTTTTGCTAAAACATTTATTCAAATCATTTGAAAAGGAAACAAACGAAATAACATGTCAGAAAAACACGTGCCCATCCATGGCCACGTCAGTTGTAACTAACAGTTACTAATATGCACCTCAATGGTAACAAATAAGTTATTTTTTATTATTTTTAGCAGTTTTTTGTTTAACTGTGATAAACACAAATATCTAGGTGCAAATCAATTCAGATTTCAAAGATGGCCTGATATGTATAGGATATCAAGCGATATTTGAAAGCATTATCAACATAATAAACGACGGCCGCAGGCCGGAGTTTATCTTAACATAATGCTTGAAAATATCGTATGATATCTATCATAACGCATAGTTTTACCTGTAAATTGGAGTTTGATATCTGATGGTTTCCGTTTGTTATGTACATAATACGCGGAATATATCAGGCAATAACAATTGATTTCTAAAAGCTATAGAAATCCATGCAGTAGTCCTTGGAAATATCCAAATCCATTCACTTCCATTCGAGTCATTTACCGCATGAAGACGGCGTGAATTTCTGTCAATTCTGTTTATATCCTAACACTACATCAATGGTGTCAAATTGTTGTTTTCGAAGGTACTACACAGATCCCAATTATAGGCATGGAAAGCAAGAAAATTTGAGTCTCGACATTCTTGAAATATAGCATGACATATAATATTCAAGATAGCATGACTCAATGTCGGTAAAATGCATAAATGGTTCAATGGTCCGTCTAATTCTGATGGCATTCGAAGTTTGTCAATTAAAAATTGTGCACTTTATGACTTCCTCTCTGAAGAAGAATAAGTGAACTTATAGCAGCATCAAGAATCAAGCATGGCCTTCGTGATTGCTCCATGATTGAAGAGAATTCTGCGCCATTTAATCAACACACAAAACAGTAAATCATGAAATATTGCTGTTGCAGGTTATGGTGCATTACATACCATGGTGCAAATTCCGCAAAGGGAATCAACACCAATGGACAGCAGCAGATTACAGTTTGCGCTCAATTAAGATAGAATTCGTCAATGGACCCTATTAGCCTATTAGCCTATTAGAAAAAAACAACCCTCCAATCCAAGCTTCCATTTCGCAAAATGTTGAAGCAATTATTTTATGTGCTTATACCAATAGACCTTTTCCGTTGAACCCCAGCTCTTCAAACTATATGATTTTTAGTCATCTAGGAATTCATGAAAATTGCCGTATGATATTTTTTCATATAATATACTGAGATCATTGGAAGACCAGATATATCTGCACTAAACTATGCCTTATGGGTTAACAAATTTATACACATATAACTCTTGCTGTTAACTACATGTATATCTATCTGCATTCGTATTCCAAATTCGGTACAAGTGACACTGAAGGGGGCACCAGACTGAAATTTGTGAGCAATGGATCCTTTTTACTGTTCTATCCAAATATCACATTCCCGAGGTCATCAGCACGTGCGTACATCACATTTCATGATTTTATGAGACTTCACTGATTTAGGCCAAGCTTTTACAGTTTGTCTTAACCCTATCTTACCCGGGCTATTTTGAGCGTCGAAAACCCGGGGGGTGGGCTAAAACACCCCTCCCTTAAGAAATCAATGTTCCAATAATCACATCATTCTGAAAGTTACCTATCTACACAATTAGGACATGAGAAATTCAGTAGTGGCATTCACGTCTGTTGAATTGACAGTCTTCGTTCTAAAATAGCAATTCAAAATTTGAATTTAGATAATAGGAATCAATATCAACAAATCAATGTTTCAATGATCAAATCATTCTGAAAGTAACCTATCTGCACAATTAGGACATGAGAAACTCAATGGTGGCTTTCATTTTTGTTGAATTGACAGTCTTCGTTCTAAAATAGCAATTCAAAATTTGAATTTAGATAATAGGAATCAATATCAACAAATCGATGTTCCAATAATCACATCATTCTGAAAGCAACCTATCTGCACAATAAGGACATGAGAAACTCAATGGTGGCTTTCATTTTTGTTGAATTGACAGTCTTCGTTCTAAAATAGCAATTCAAAATTTGAATTTAGATAATAGGAATCAATATCAACAAATCGATGTTCCAATAATCACATCATTCTGAAAGTTACCTATCTACACAATTAGGACATGAGAAATTCAGTAGTGGCATTCACGTCTGTTGAATTGACAGTCTTCGTTCTAAAATAGCAATTCAAAATTTGAATTTAGATAATAGGAATCAATATCAACAAATCAATGTTTCAATGATCAAATCATTCTGAAAGTAACCTATCTGCACAATTAGGACATGAGAAACTCAATGGTGGCATTCATTTTTGTTGAATTGACAGTCTTCGTTCTAAAATAGCAATTCAAAATTTGAATTTAGATAATAGGAATCAATATCAACAAATCGATGTTCCAATAATCAAATCATTCTGAAAGCAACCTATCTGCACAATAAGGACATGAGAAACTCAATGGTGGCTTTCATTTTTGTTGAATTGACAGTCTTCGTTCTAAAATAGCAATTCAAAATTTGAATTTAGATAATAGGAATCAATATCAACAAATCGATGTTCCAATAATCACATCATTCTGAAAGTTACCTATCTACACAATTAGGACATGAGAAATTCAATAGTGGCATTCACGTCTGTTGAATTGACAGTCTTCGTTCTAAAATAGCAATTCAAAATTTGAATTTAGATAATAGGAATCAATATCAACAAATCAATGTTTCAATGATCAAATCATTCTGAAAGTAACCTATCTGCACAATTAGGACATGAGAAACTCAATGGTGGCTTTCATTTTTGTTGAATTGACAGTCTTCGTTCTAAAATAGCAATTCAAAATTTGAATTCAGATAATAGGAATCAATATCAACAAATCGATGTTCCAATAATCAAATCATTCTGAAAGCAACCTATCTGCACAATAAGGACATGAGAAATTCAATGGTGGCTTTCATTTTTGTTGAATTGACAGTCTTCGTTCTAAAAATAGCAATTCAAAATTTGGATTTTGCTGATTTTATGAAAGGTTCAATATCAATATAAATCATTTTTTCACCTACATTGAAGAATTATCTAGCTCAAAATTTAAATCATCTTCTTGATAATTAATAATACCTCTCGAATTCTAATAATGACTGGTAGAAGAAAAACCAGAGATCATTTCAAGAACAGGGTAATTATATTTCTAACGAACTGCTGAACTTTGCAGCTGTAAGCTGAACTTTCCAGATAGTTACGTTATGTACTAAACGTCAGAATTAAGTCATCGCGAACACTGAGAACAAAGTTGAATCACGTGTTTGGTACACGAACATTCACCACAACGCTGACATTGTCGGGTTATACGTGGAAGTGAATCTTTGCGTTTTTTATATCCTTCTCCTTGAATTTCTATAAAGCACTGATGACATCGTCTTCTCTAGCCTTCAGTCGCAGATAGTGGAGTCGATGGCAGTTCTGGTGCTGTTTGTTGTCCTCTAATAAGGTGAATCTTCATTCTCGTCGCTTGTGACAATCCGGTCAGTTGACGCTGCCGAACAAAAGAAAGTAAAAGGCTTTCCGTTAATGTCCATCCAAACTCAAATGAATCGATTTTTGGGATCAAGTTTTTCTTTCAATGCGTGAGCAGTTGTCACATTAATTCTCGTTACATCTAAGATGTAACTAAAGGCGACGATTGTCCATTTTCGACTTTTCGGTTTAGTCGAGTACGATGCCATACGTTGATCACATACATCGGTTCCTCCCTTTGTGAAGTCATATAATTTGATGACAGTGGGTTTTTTCTTTCCGTCATCTCTCGTGATACCAGGTAGCGGCTGCATTGTAGAAAGAACGAGAATGTTTCGCTTTCCTCCAGACTTCTGCACGACGTACGACGCTATGTTTAGGTCTTTCTCATCTCTTTCCCAAAACACTTGTGTGCTGTTGTTGTCACGGTGGTCAGTAGAAACTATTTCCTTTGGAATGCCGATGCGGTTACTCTATGTAATGTTCCAATCACAGTGAAATTTTTAGCAGAAAGCCATCGTGCTAATGGAATCCTTGTGTACAATCTGTCCATAGAAATGTTTCTCCCATCAAGTGAAAGATTCTCCTTAGTCTTGGTAATCAAGCATTTCACATAGTTCTCATTACCTTGTACATAATGTTCCGATGGTTCTGCTGTTGGCTTCCCTGCATACACGATCGACTGGTATGTGTATCTAAACCGTCCATCATTCAGAGATTTGAAGAGTAATCCATATTTATTTGGCTTCGAAGGGTTATACTGTTTGAATGATATCGGATGACGCATTGGGTAAAGTGTCTCATCTAGTGACAAAAATTCAGAAGGATTCCCTGGTTTTGTGCAGTTTTCATTGAATTGCTCGAATATGTCTCGAAAAGCCGCAAATCGATCATGAGGCCATCGTTCATTTCGAGTTCTTTCGTCATCGAAAGTCAGGCAGGCCATCAGGAAACAATGGCGATTCTTCGACATCGTTCCACTGAACACATGATGACCATACTTATCGGAGAAGAGTAAGGAAGCCCGATGATCATTCATTCCTAGCAATCCTCGAAGGTAGATCAAACCAATAAATGCGTACATCTCCAACTCGGTTGTGTGGCAAAGATGACAAGTTTTTGAGTTGATGGGTTCTATCTGAGTAACTTTCATGTCTATCTTGCGATTTGTACTTTCAACAATAGTTGCGATCATTGCTGGTGAAATGAAGAGATCAAACACGGATCTAGGTGTGTCAATTTGTCTCATAAACTGGCGCCGAATGCCAGGTACAGTCGTTATAATGCCGGATCGCCGTTGTCTTCCACGCCCGCCAGGAGGTTTATCAGTCAAGAATATTTGCTCTGCGTCTCGAGAATTTGCAGGGCCAAGTTTTGCAGAAAATGTCCTGAAATGTCTCTGTGGTAGTTGTAACTGCTCAAAATTATCCGGATCTAATGCGGCATCAATGCAATTCACTAGTCTTCTTGTTCTCTGTACACGGCGAATTGCAATTGCATATTCCATACCACCGTCTTCCCCGTCGTCGACTTCTTCATTGTCAATATCAACTAATTCTGACAAATTATCCAAATCATTATCTTCGTCGTCGTCTGAGACTATTTCTGCTATCACCTCTTCAACACTCAGGTGACGACGTCGCTGAGAAGCCATGCCGGTGAAAATGACGAGCTTCGCTGCAAGCAATCAGATAAAACACGCCTAGCTGAAAGATCGATTCACAATAGTTGTTGACGAATACAATAGACTGTCACGTGTAGGTGACAACGCAGCGTTGATATGACTGGAAGGACAAAGGATGACTGAGCTCCTAAACTGGTGACACCTGGCAAGTGGGTCAATTTGATACAAACTTCAACCAATGCTGTCTCATGCGACTAAACTAATTGTCAAAAAAATTCAGTCTCTTAGCTGACACATTTCATGAGATAATATATTCTGATAGAGATGCAGAAGTTAGAAAAACGGGAAAATTCATTTTTTGAAAAAGTACTTTTCACAATGACCTTCAAATTTGATCTTCAAGTGGGCCAATTGTAATAAAATTGGCACTGATGATGTGTCATACGGCTAAACTAATTGTCAAAAAAATTCAGACTCCTGGCTGTTATATTTCACGAGATACAGTGTATTATATTCTGATTGATAGAGATGCAGAAGTTAGAAAAACGGGAAACTTCATTTTTTGAAAAAGTACTTTTCACAATGACCTTCAAATTTGACCTCCAAGTGGGCCAATTGCAATCAAATTTGTACTGATGATGTGTCATACATTCAAACTGAAAGTCATAAGAATTCAGACTCCTAGCTAATATGGTTTATGAGATATTTTAGAAAATGTACAAGGGGGCTGTTTTACCCCCCCCCCGGGTAAGATAGGGTTAATATCGACGAATTGATCACTTCAGATACTACTTTCATGGATCTTGTTTGTCTGCCATCACTGATCCGGGTATATCGTCTCGTCTGTTGTCGATGAGAATAGATGAATATTCTCCAAGGATCAAAGTTCTCGTCGATAGCTTTTATTTGCGAGCTTTCAGGTGATTGTTTAACAGCAAAGTTGAGCAAAACGCGCAGACTCGTGGTAGGTAGGTATGGGGTGCACATCCTTCTGTGGAAGTCAAATTTCCGGCCTCGTTCCCTGCAGAAAATCGCTCTGGGTGGCTATTGCTATGCGGCCTTGGTCATCGGAATACCTTGACATTTGTTTGACATTCATTCTCTTGTAGTTGCTCTCAGGTAGAATTCAGCCAACATGAAATAACCGAGTGAAATTATGAGAAATAGGCGCCGACCTGCCTATTGTTACTAAGCTCACTCACCACCACGACAACATTAGGCTGACTCGCATAGTGCTGTGCAGACATAATGTTTCTCGGAGATGCATAATCAAGCCCGTTCATGAATCCTTCATACACGGTAAACTGGCAAATACCAGTAAATAAATTGCGTCAAAGGATTTTAGCAATCTGAGTAGGCCTGTGTGAGAAAAATTGTGAAATCTGAATATCTCGAAAAAATCAATGGGTTTCAGCAATTTCCGAACTCTTCAACCACAAATAGCAATAATTATACCCTGCAGCCATTAATGATCATAGCTGCAATCTCGTCTATCCTTTTGACCCATGGACACAATAAAGCTAAAAACCTCTCCAGCCTACTATAGTTACTTGTTGGTGCGGGCTTAAAATCTACGGGTACGGGTGCGATGCCTCCGGGTTCCGGTATGTCCAGCTACGATAGAATAGAATAGAATGCGTATATATTTTCAAATAAGAATCATTAAATACATTATGTTGCGGGATGCTGAGGTTGTCCAAAGAAAAGAAAAGAAAAATAAACAATCAAGAAAAAGTATTACATACATGCATTTCGAGACATCACGTAAATCTTTCAGTCAAAGCAGGTTGTTGAACAATAGACATGAATATGGGAAGAAGGTTCGCAGCCCTGTGGGAACGAATCTTGCGAAAAACTGGCGGATGTCAGTTGCAGAATATCATGCTACAGTTCAGTCATATTTGCGGGATATTCGCTGGCGAAGTTCGCCGGCGACAATTCGCGCTCTATATGTCACCTTTTACTTTTGACTTTCTCTCTTATCTTCTTTAGTAATCTTTAGTAATTCTTAGTAATTCCTCTACAGCCGAGGCTCTATTTTCTCCCTCACCTCCTCACTATCCCCCACATACGGCTAATCTATCTAAGAAATAAGTGCAGACTATCATTCTTTGATAATGATGAGAATATAGAGAATCCGCATATATCAATTTTCATAACATCTCTTGACATTCAATAATTTACAACAATGACAAATATTTGAATAATATCATAGTATTTACTGCGACATTTAAGGAAGATAAATACTTTTTTAGTTTAAGCCTTCGTGAATTAAAAAAAGATCCCTTTTTATCCGATCAGACTGAGTATACAATATATTTTCATGTGAAGGTAATATACGAACATTACTACTTACCACTAATTAGTTGCTACAATATCCACGATTTCGCCGGTTGGCGAAAAATCAGCTCGCATTAGTAAACAAACATCTACCAACTAATTATAGCAACTTTTTCGCCACCTATCGTTTTTTAATTTTACACATGTTTTTGGATAAATGATGACCATTTTCACATGCGGAGATAGTTTTTACACGAAAATGAACCTTTAAAAAAATTATCCATAAAATCGCTACCTCGCCAGATAATCTGTTGATATTAGCAAGATGCGTTCCCACAGGGAGTCTCCTCTCAGTATGACAATAAGGTACAATAAAGTGAGTTTTCATCCTTGACCTAACAGGGATAGAATAATGCAAAGGATGGTCTTGATATGTCTCGCATTTCAACAAATACTCCAAAGATGCTTTCTTAAAACGAGATTCGATACTAGTGAAATCTTTACAAATGCATTTACTACCACATATGAAGCGATGAGCTCTGTTTTGAAAACGTTCAAGCGTCAACATGTGAGTATCACTGAGGCGACCGTAGACTGGAGAAGCGTACATAATCAGTGAAGTTATCAAAGAATGATATACGAGTTTTAAGTCTTTCACATTCAAGAATGTCTTTAACATGCGAATGTCTATGGGTTAGGGTAGATGCGGATACGATGTCTTCGGGTGCACCCGGGTCCATGTGGAACGATCAGTGCTGGCAAATAGCGAGCAGAAACATTGAAAAATGCCTCGCTAATTATGAATGAAGCATGTTTTAACATATCATTTAAGTCAAATGGCAGTCTTTGACAATGAGTCAAGGAAACGTCAAATCGTCCTACTTATCCGTTCATCTTTGTTTTCATGTCGACATGGAGACAAATATTTCTTCAACTTTTCATAAATTGCGAGGCTGTGGATCAAAACAGTTTATTTATACACAGTTCTCAGGTCTATTAACATTTGATACTTTAAGTAAGCAGATTGCGACACACTGATTATCATAGAGTAAGCATATTACTAGATAGAGTGGCAACTCAGTATTAATTAGGTCCACAATGTCTATGCCATTTCGATTTTATTAACTGAACTCGACTGGAGAGCCGGTACCAAAAATGTGAGATAAGTATATTTTTGCAGTTTTGAAGAAATGACCACGAATTTGACTGATCATGATATCAATACGGAAGGAATAGTAGCATTTTACAAATCCTCCGTGTCATGATGACCTTGGAGAGATAATGTTTGTTAAATTAGCAATTCAATGCTGCTATTACTATTGCTCAGTCTCAAAAGATCTCATCCTTTTAATATGAGCATTTTCATAAGCGCGATCATGTCAATAGCAATAATATACCTGCTAATGAAGAACAAAATATCATAATCAAAGACAATGAGACAATTAACCATAAAAGATGTAAATGGGTGCACATTACTTTTCAGATTGGAGAAATAAAACATAGATTTAGCAAATCATACAATCATGCCGGTGAAAATTAAATTAAAAGCTTGAAATTTCAACCAAGAAGCATAATAAGATATCATTTTTTCCACGAAGATTTGCAATATAATGCTGTTCACGAAATTTCCTTGATAATCAGCTTCATTTCCGCTTAATTGATGTACCTCTTAGTCATATGCATTCCTTTTAATATCTAATGAGTTTCATACTACAGTACTTATATAAAGGTACCAAACCGCTAATATACGAGTATATATGAGAGAGAGAGAGAAATGTTTATATTTGAAAAGTTAATGAAAATCATATAAATCATAGCACATACGGGGACAAACAAAGAAAGCAGTATACCACAAAGACTTTCAAAAATTATACAGTACGTTGGTGCACGGAAATTGACTAACAAAAATCATTTGAGTAAAATGTTGAAAAATGAATGCTGACTCAATCAGTCCAAGTATCATTTATAATAATACCTGCAGCCGGGATGAACGACTTCCTTCTCCTGGTAGTTTTACAAGGTGGCTGCCTTAAGCGACCAGTTCTAGAAGACATTTCAGGACAAAAAGAATACAGGGGATGTTCACAATTAGCAGAAAT
The DNA here is from genome assembly GCA_907163375.1 of Prostheceraeus crozeri. Lineage (NCBI taxonomy): Eukaryota > Metazoa > Platyhelminthes > Polycladida > Euryleptidae > Prostheceraeus > Prostheceraeus crozeri. Next base: position 42,614 of record CAJQUW010015165.1, on the reverse strand, counting down.
GTTTTGGAGCAACTTTACGGCTGCTTTTTCTCTCCTGACGTCAAGGTCATCAAAGATGTCACAGGAACAGTCATCATAACAAACTATTCTATGAGCTCGAAGTTGAAGCTTCTTTAGAATGTTTTTATCACCCTCCGACATGCCAACGAGCAATGGAGAGCAATATTCCATCAAGGATAGAATCAAGCCTTTATACACACGAGCCAAGCTAGATGCATCGATGAAAGGACGGAGGGAGCGCAAAGCATATAAACGTCTTGAGGCCACTTTGTTGATGTTCACTATATGATTATGCCATTTTAGGTCAGATGAGATAATGACACCAAGAATTTTGAGGTCGTCAACTAACATAATGTCCGGTACAGCAGGTCTCATGCAAGAGATTGATTTAGGGATCCACAAAACATTAGGAATCACATTTACTTTCAAACCAACAGCCGAGGACAAATTCATCAGATTTGAATGCTCTTCGAGGTACGAGGCAGATGCATCTTTGAAAACAGGGACGATAACTGTGCAATCGTCGACATGCTTTACAATGATATTATTGTGATTACTGGCACATAAACTTCCAACGACTGTATTAAGAAGATATTGTCCCAGAACCGAACCTTGGGGTATACCCGAGTACACAAGACTTTCTTGACTTACACAATCATTTACTCTTACTGACTGATGTCGGTGCGACAAATAATCATGTATCCAAAGACAGAATCCAGTTGGAAATTGATTAGATAGCAAAGATTGCACGATGAGGTCATGACCAAGCGTGTCAAACGCTTTTGCAGAATCATATGCTAACACGATCACTCCTGTAGTTTCACTTTTGTCTAACTCTCTTGTGATAAAATCGTGCATACAGATCAGAGCACATGAAGTAGATGAAGACCGGACACCTCCAAATTGAAATTTCCCAAAGCACTTATAGAAATGTGGTAGCAATCCAGAATTTAGAATAAGGCCTTCACAAACTTTCGCAGGGATGGGCAGAAGGGAGGTTGGTGGCAATTCTTCAATCTTTGGTGGACTTGATTTGAGGATTGGAGTTATAAGGCTGTGCTTTCAAGGTTCAGGGAACTTTCGCTCAATTATCGATACGTTGATGATATGAGTCAGGATAGGAGCTAAAATATGAGCAGCTTCTTTGTAGAGAACTGTAGGTATCCCATCACGACCAGATGCTTTGTTTGGCTTCAGAGAAGCAAGGCAGTTGAAGACGTCGTTAATATCTATTGACGGCGACCAATCATCAACATCCTGAATGTGATCCAGATTTGGACGAATGACCTGATTCTTAGTAAAAGCTGAATTGATTTGCTCAGCTGCTTGATAGTGATCTTGAAATTGAGATGTAAGGGAAGCCATTCCAGAGCAACGTGAATACTTTGTGCCCTTGAGCTCATTTACGACGTTCCACATGTCACGAGGACAATTACTGGCCCTGTTTGCCCATTTACGCTTCTCTTTGAAAAGAAGCTGCTTTACTTTCAAGCTAAGGCGCTTGTATGCAGCTAGGTCACAGCGTCGAAAAGCGTCCCAGCGTTGGTTAATTAGATCTTTAATTAAAGGAGTCACATAGGGTTTGTCAGATGATGTCATGATAACTGTAGACAAGTGTATGAATAAATTACAAACATTTGGCTTCTCAAAAAGTGATCAAATATTTTTTAGACCACAAGAACACAATCTCCGCAGAAAAGCTGAATCTTTTGATACAAACCTGTTCATTGTATGCTGACATTTCTATGAATCGACACTCTACCTAATACGTCTATATTTACTTACTCTACAGCGACCGTTATCATTTTCATTTCATTCCTTAATTAAGTATGAGATATGCTTGATTAGAAAGGTGACAAACTTCGAACAACCTTCTTATAAAAAGAGGATATAAAAGTGACAGTCATATCAGACAAGCATTCGATCGACTGTGTTGCTGTATTTTTATCACTAATTGTGTAACCACGTTTGCTGGCTACTCATGAGTTGACTTCCATTTGCATGGAGGTTTTCATTGTTGTCAAACATGTAATGACTCTTCAATTAAGAAGTATACAATATTCAATGCAGTCCACTGAGGGCAGAAGTGACATCATCAGGGAACTATTTTGAATCCATCATTGACGAAAAGTAGATGTTTTGAGGACGAATTTTGAGAACATCATTAACTAAAATACTTCTTTTACCGGTGTTGGTGAGCGTAAAAACTTATAAGAGATTCCTGCGGTTAGTGGTACGTACAAACAGGGCCTGTTCGGATGTAACCTTTCACTGGTCTGGCTGTGTTTGATCGCTTGTGGATATGCAAGATAAAATTCGGATGACTACACTGTAAATCGCACGCTATCAAATAACTTATCCCCTTTTCTCTGGTAGGGTTGCCACTGTCTGGTTAGTGTCTATAGCAGATGCTTCATGTTTTCTAATTGCACAATTATATAAAAAATTGCATTGCTATTTTTATTGAGTTATAAGCAGTAGGATACCAACGTGTCAAAATTAAACTTACTTTATTGAATTTGATTCTATCACACACAAGCGACAAGTACACAGAAATAAAGAATATACATACATATGTTTTAAGTAATTTTAGAATGGAGACTATAATGAATTTGAAAAAATATGTTAATTTCACATATTCAAATTAGTTTATGTTTGAGATACGAGTATATAAAGGAGCATGCTTAAAGAATAATATTGTGCAATTGTAATGATCTCTGGCAATTCGGCACTCGCGATCGGGTCGGAACATTTGGGCAGAGGCGACTCTGATGTCACTTCACTTAGATATAATTGTACATGTACATTACATGCAAAATATATTGATAGAATATATGGACACTGCAAGAAACTATTTTTACAATTCTGCTACTGATCAAAAAATTTGTAAGTAGTATTCCAAAGCAAACTTAATATAGAGAGTTATATAATGGAAGACTATGGATACCATCACTGAGGTGGCCCTTTCCAGATTGACCTGTTCTTGTGTCTATGAAAGTCAAGCCAGAAGAAATATTTACTGTGATTACGTTTCGCTGCGAAATTTGTTTCATTCGGTAGCAGCTGACGGATTACAGAATAAAGTTCATATCCCGTCGGTGCAAGGCTGTGTCGGCCCGGTTGTTTACATCCACCGTATGCAAATATTCTTTCTTCTGTTTATGATGACTATTTTACGTAGACTACTAATTCATTCAAATTATTTCGCTATTTTTCAGAGCACATAAGTGAAGCGCCACCTCCTCCATCATCAAATATTGCATTGAGAAAGCAAGTATTCCAAAGCTCGACCGCAAATCATGGAAACGCTGAAAAAGCAGTTGATGGAAATAAGAACGTCACGTTCTTTCGCAATTGTACCATGACACGCAGCACTTTTAATCATCACTACTTCAATATTGACTTAGAAAAGGATTACCGAATCGGTAGAATCGACATCTACAACCAAATTGAACAGAAAATGTCGCAATATATATTGGGAACTGAAGTTTTTTTGAGTACCGTTGGAAGAGCGACATTTCAGACGGGTCTAAAGAATCAAAATAAATGCGGAGAGATCTCCACCTCACTACCGATGATCAGACTCAGATGCAATGGTGAGACAGCGCGTTTCATAACACTCATGAAACGGAATAATGGCCCGCTGACAATCTGCGAAATTGAGGTTTATCAATACGGTAAGCATGCGAAAAACGAAATCTTCAAATTTTTCAGGTAGCCGATGTGATCTGAGCGCAAGACACAGCTTTAGACACAGGTGGACAGAACATAATTTTCTAAATCGAGATCCAAATCGCATCTGAAAAAGTCTAAAATTTCGACCACTTAGGTACTGTGTCCACACTAAATCTGCGCCGAATCCGTTACAGTAAAAGCTTTCGAAATCATTCTGTGTTCAGTGATTCAGATGAACATATTTTGACAATTTCTGATCCATGCACTGTAAGCTGTATAGTACGAAAGCTGCCTGATTTTGAATCCGAAACCGTTGTGGAAAAGGAGGATGACAAAATGTACGAAAACACCATTGTTCGTGTTCATATACACTGTGAAAGCGATTGGCTTTCCAATTGGATGATAGAGATAATGCCGTTACATTTAGTTACGTTGCCGGGTACATTTAGTGCTACAAATGGTGGAAGAAAGTGTAAATGCATGTTAAAAACACTGTGGATCGATAATTTCGATTTATGAGATCATCTTGGGAGCAGCTAGATTTCGAAGAGCATTATTTCTTTCATATCATGGCTCTGCTGAAAATCATTAGCTAACTAATCTGAATGAAACGACCGTTGCGGTAGAATGACCCATGTAACATGGCATAAAAGGCCAAGCTCTCTATTCGTGGTTTTGCATGGGTTGACCCTAGGCAAAATTATACATAAATTTATAGGTTGTAAACTGTTGAGAAAAACAATAATTTGCCGTTAGTCTCTCCCCAATACGCGTATTTTCCAATATGCGAGTGCTTTGAATAAAAAGGCAGATGTTATGCGCCAGACGTTTCGCGCACCAGCCGCTTTCTCAATGGCAAAAATCTATTAAAATTTTACAAATCGAGTATATATAAGAATTGCTAAAAGCATGATGCCAGTTCGTGACGACGATTTAGAGCCGGCTTCATTTGTGCAATCAATTGTGATTCGCTGATGCTGGTCTTGACAAGGCAATCTAAAATTCGCAGTATGCTGACGTCAAAGTCTTCAATATTGTTCGCGGCACATTTCAAGCAATGATCAGCCAAGGCACTTGCTGTGTCTCCATTCACGATGCTTCTGAGATGTTCATTAAATCTCAACCGAAATGGGCGTGAAGATTTACCTATGTAACTAGAAGAATAAAAATGTCAAATAAACTGATAAACTACAAAACGAACATTGCAATTAATGTAATTAGGTAGTTTACTACAAAGAACACAATTATCGTGTTTAATATTCCTATCCTTACTGCGAAATAAATGACATAATTTTTTGTTGCTTTCATTCACGAATCTAATGTTAAGTTCATGTTTGCGAATGAGATAATTAATTTACAAGAACAACTATCACTAATGAAATCGATATTTAAAACAACTTTATTTTTCATTACTAGCTTTTGATTTCCGCAAACGTTTATTATTAACGAAATCTCTATCTGAAAAACCATTACGCTTGAGACGAGATTTAGTTTTGGCTTTAGCTTCGACGCTAAGAGAGTTGAAGCTACTTCTCTTATCGATGCTGTCAAAAGTGTTGGCAATGAAGTTCCTCTTTACATGATTGGGTACCCAACTATCTTTAGTAAGGGTGCAACCAGACGCTATTTCTTTTTGATAATGACAAAAATGAATTTTGATATTTATCTATATTGTCAAATCTAGATAGTTCAAGTAGTTAGTCACAGGGACATCGATCGTAAACTTAATATCTTTATTTACTGAGTGAAAGACATTGGTGATAACATCGAAGTCAAAATTACAGCTAAATGGGCCCATGATGACGTCATCGATGTAACGTTAGTAGTGATCCCCTGACAAAATCAAGTGCAAAATGTGAAATGTGAAATGCTGACTCAGCCCCCCCCCTCTGGAGAGAGGAAGGAAGTTGCCAAGGATGTGATGGAGGGATGGGTCCGAGAGAAGGAAACCGTTCCATACACCCCCCTTTGGAAGGAAGGAAGGATGGAAGGAGGAACTCTCCTGTGAGGCAAGGGTAGGAATCTCTGAAAAACGCCGGAGTTAGAAAAAGGTGGGTCTTGGACGTTTTGGGATGAGAAAGTACGTATTTCGGTATGAAGGAGTGCTCGGGTAGACAAACAGGGAGGGCAGATTCGGATTCCACGTGAAATTTTGGGTTAGGGAGGTTGTTTCCAGCTCAATCGGAGAGAATAAGTTGTGACCCCCCACCTCTGGACGAGACTTCCAACTTTGGTTCTAGAGATGGTAGAAAGTCGTGCGATAGCGCGTTTGAAAGCTAAGAGTGAGAAAAATGCAGTGGAAAGCATCCTATGTCCAGGTTTTCCTGGGTTTAGAGAAGAAAATGACAGGAATCTCTGAAAAACGCCAGTTAGAAAAAGGTGGGGCTTGGACGTTTTGGGATGAGAAAGTCCGTATTTCGACATGAAGGAGTGCTCGGATGGACAAACACGGAGGGCAGATTTGTATTCTACGTGAAATTTTGGGTTAGGGAGGTTGTTTCCAGCTCAATCGGAGAGAAAAAGTGCTGACCCCTTCTGGAACGAGACTTCGATCTTGGCATGTAGGAATGATAGAAAGTCGTGCGATAGCTCGTTGGAAAGCTAAGAGTGAGACGAATTCAGTGGAGGAAACGGCGTGTATCTACGTTCGTTTGTTGTGGTGTGCCCATCTCCGAAAAAACGACACAGTTAGAATTTTTACGAAAATAACTCCAGCGGCTGAACGAAGCCTCGGATGGGAAAACGAAGACCAGATTTAGAATCACCGTGTAATTCTGCATCTAGAGGGTAAGTTTCAAGTGAATCGGAGAGTAAAAGTCGAAAATTTTCTTCACACTGGGTCTCAACACTTGGGACTTTTCGTGAAAATGTTAAATTATGGCCTAATTTTGTGACGCCTCACTCAGGAATGGAAGTGAATGAAGAGCTCGGGTTTCTTTTAGGGGAAGAACCTAACTTTGTTCTCTACAATCAATCTTTTCAGATGTGTGGAAGGTTTCGTTTCCAAATGAGAGCATGTATAAAATTGAATGTTTGCGCATTTTTCAAGATTTTGGAACCTTTGAAAACACGAGTTTTTTCAACTCGGCCTCTGGTAATTGTAGAGAGTCGAGGGATGGCTTGAATGAAAGGTGAGAGCGAGAAAACGTGACTGTCAAAATTTGAAGTCAATCGGAGCACTCGAACCGGAGATAGAAGTGCTTAAAGTTTTGGATGATTGAGATTACGTCATCAGCTGATCGGCACAAACTATATAAGCTGGGAACCGAATGAAACATTTCATTAAGACGAGAGAGACTGTCAAAGGTAGGTCGTCTTTCCGAAGCTCCGATGATAGCATCGGACATTCCAAACTTCACTGAGAAAATTTCATTGCTGATATCAGCTAAGGCGTCAGACTAAAAGGTTAGCCAAGAGATGGCCTTAGTCTCCAGGTCATAAAAGACTCCAAAACTTTAAAGGCTTGTAACTTTGCTTCTACAAATCTTTTTGACTTGATTCAAAAAAGATTCGATAGCTATTGATCAAACCTATACTTACAGTCTACTTATGAAATTTCATTAGTAGTACTAAATGCTGAAAAATTTAAATTCATTATTTTTGAGGTTTCTGGGGTTTTCGACCCTGCTGAAGTTAATGAAGGCATGTATAAGTGTGTACGAGCCAGTCTTACCATGATGCAAGCGGCTTTTCACTGAAAGCGAGCAAGACACGGAGAGTTTTGCTGGAATATTCCAATGACAGGGTGTTCCTTCGGGACGGCGGAAGATGCGTAGTGATAAGTATGGCAAGGGAGTGTGTCATATTTTAGACCGAAACCTCTTGGGCAACTCATGTTGGGCATTTGACACAGTTCGCAACGTAGCACTTTGAGCACCAATCGGTTGAGTCTTACCTATCTTGTCATGGGTGGCTACTAAACATCTCCATTGCAAAACGCTTGTGAATCACGGCTTGCTATCAAGCTGATCAAAGCAACGACTTGGGATGTTTCCTCTTGTAAATAACTCCACCGGTTTTTATGTCAAAATCGGGGCCCGGATACCAACACAGTGACATGACGCACGCTCTGTTTGCCCGAGGTTGGATTTGTGGGTCGAGGCCCTGGAGATGGAATAAGATCCCCTCTGAGTAATGCCTGTAACGGATTCAAGAGCCTAACACCTAGAGGGTTGCTAGCTTGCTGTCAGGCCTTTGTGAAATCTCGTCTAGCCTCAGTAACTCAGAGTTGTCAACGTTCATCGTTTGTCATTGTAACTTGGTAAAAATGAGAGGGTTACTGCAGGCATTGACGTCAAACCTTTTCGCGTCATAGGGTAACCAATCTTTGTGTTGGGAATTGGTTACTGAAAGTATGGTGACTGCTGATGCCCATAAATGGTCAAACGCATGGCAAAATAAGGAAGGTCTAAATCATGGCTTTGTGCTCACTGGGTATATAAACCGCATCTTCTCTCTCAATTTCATTCCTGTCTCAAGTTGCAAGACGAACGGTGAGTGCTGTGATAAGGTTTGCTATCAAACTTTGGGTTTTAGGATAAAGCTAGGAATCATACTCTCTAAATTTGGTTGATGATTTTATTCCAACGTTTGCTATCAAAGGTTTGGTGTCTTTCAGTGCATATCAGCAAGTAGTATCCTATAAACACTTGCTATCAAATTTTACCATGTCTTTACAGAATCTTTACAATGACTAAAACTCCGCGATTTATCATCACGCAATGCTCCTGCGGCAGATTAACTAGGGGTAGCGAATACCGAAAACACATCAAAGAGGGGACGCTGGACCAACATGAGAGAGTGCATGTTTTTAAAATCTGCGTTGATCATGAGGTGGTGTGTGTGATGAGGATGATGTTGAGGGTTTCCGGAAGGCGCATGAATCTTGCCCATCCGGAAACATTGGTGCGCTGTCGTTTCGTATGTGGACGAGTGAATTAATTAAGGCGAATGAGGAGTTTGATACAGCAGTTAAAAGTATTGAGGGTGCTGTAGCGAAGGAACAGGAGGCAGTGGTGAGTGAAGAGGAAGTAGAGGTAGAAGGAGTGATTGAGCGGGCGAGTGATGAGACTATGAAGTTGATGGTCTCATTGTTTGGGAGTGAGTTGTCTGAAGAGTTGGATGGTGAGATGGGTGAGCCTAGAGCTGCATCATCGCCTAGGAAAGAAGCACATGATACAGAGGCGTTTGTGAGGTTGAAGGATCGCATGATGGGTATGGAGAGTGTGAAGAGAAAAGTTTTGAAGGAGAATGAAGAGCTGAAGGCTAAGATTGGTGGTATGAAGGTGATGAGATAGGAGTTAGAGGAGATGCGAGCGAAGGAGCAGGAGTGGTTGAAGGAAAGGAGTGGAATGATAAAGCGAGTGAAGGCAGTTGAGCGCTTAGAGTCGGAGTTGATGTGTGAGAAGAATGAGGTAGAGCGGATGCGAGGCTTGGTGAAGGAAGTAGAAGAGACGAAGGTGATTAACAGACAGTTGGGGAGTGAAGTGGGAACGTTGCGAGAGGTTGAGAGAAGAGTGAAGAGGAAAAGAGTGTATGAGGTACACCTTCCTCTCTTTCAAAACAACATCGGCGATGTGCCGACCCTCACGGACGATCCAAATGCGACTCAAAGTTGTTATGAAGGCGAAGATGTGAGATGTCTTCATTTGTCAATTAAAATGAATGGTGATTTGGAAGACTTTGTCGTACGAAAAATTGTAAAGAAAAAGCCGAGTAAGTCCCACTAGAGTCATCTACTCTAAATCGTCTCTCATTCGCTGTCTTTTCCTTTCAGAGTTCTTGCAGTAGTCGTGGAAGTGACAGTAGTAGTGTCGGTGGACGGAGAACGCCCCATGAGCCCTCTTAAGGGCTACCTTCTTATGCAGCTAAAGCGGTCCCAAACCCGCCACATATCTTCGGATATGGAATGCAGAGGGGAAGAATAAATGATGAAATGGGAGGCCATCCTTGCACCACATGCAACACACCAGACTTCTCTCTTCGCTCTGAACAAGCTCTAAACGCATAAGTTACTTTACTGTATCGCAGTCGATTGCTATACAAGTATTGAAGAAAACGTAAGTTACTAAAATCAGCAGAAAAAACATAGTGAGAGATCTGATGTTCCAAATATACTTATTTTGAAGATTGAACTCAACTTGATAAACCATTGATGAATAATACTACCACAAAAGGTAACAAGTCTACCGTTTATAGAAATCAACTTCATGGTATCAGTAGAGACTCGTTACCTCTAAAGTATAGTTAGTAAAAGGTCGTCATGAAAAAATACTTTATTTGGTCTTTTAACATCATTGAAACCCGCATTACTTGACATGCAATGACAATATGGTTTATTTTATTCAGAAGCAAATGATCGCCGTAACCATGAAAGTTGTCCATCCGAGAAATAATCTTCCGCAGATGTCGTGTATAAAACTCAGAGGCATCAGTAACATATTCTTGTCCATAGGAACGAAATTGAAAGTCAACACTTTCCGCTACTTCACCTTGTGGAAAATGAATGTAATTGACATGTGCAATTAAGTGAGCCTTGATGAGACTGTCTTTGAAATAAGATATCAACTCCGTAAATATTTCCCGTGTGTACTCTAAACATGCTTCCAATTCTGTCTCCTCCCTTTGAAGCTCAAGGATGTAATCTTGTATTAAGCCTCCGAAGCTCTCTTGATGAAAACGAATCGTGCAATCATCATGTTTCAATGTATTGACTTCAGGTGCCATGGTTGAGTCTATTGCTAAACATCATTTTTGCCTAAGACGATTTCAATAACGCGTTACAAATGTGCGTGCACACATCAGGAACTCTAGCTCGTCTGTGATTGGACGAGAGGTCTGATCCATTCACCGCTTAGGAAAATCTTATAAAAGGCAGTGCACCAGCTCTGCTCTTCACATTTATCTTTCACAAGGTGAGTGTCGGTGAGCTCCAGCTATCAGGTTGTTTTGACTTGCTATCAAGAGATTCACTTCTGCTCAGAAAACATATTATCGCTGTAATACCTCCTTTGCCCGAGCGTTCCTTCGGGACGGCGGGTGCTGCCGTAGAGGGATTGCGTTGCACGGGTTGTTCGTCGTTTGTTAGAGCGAAACCTCTGAGCCGTTGCTCATGTTCGGCGTTCGACTTCATACTCAACGTGACGTTTTCTCTCGCCAGGTCAGAGTACTTCAGCCATTCGACAAAGGTGAGTCTTTATGATATGGAGTAGAGTGAAATGTAATGCATTAGATGTCACTTCAATGATTGTTCCCATGATAAACGTTGACTAGGCAAATGAAACGATTCTCATCTTTCCTTTTCAGTGATTGAAGGCATACAATTCATTACCTACTATTGACTATTCGTCATGGAATTTGCAAAAAATGAAAATTATCGCATATCTGTTGAGATGGAGAAGTCCACCATAGAGCAATGTAAGTATTTGTATCAAGTTTGACTCACTATACTACTAACAGCATTAGGGTGCACAACCCATTGAAACGTAAATCAAGACCTGTCACCTCCCCTCTTTTATTCATTTTTTAACCGAATCCAAAATTTCATTGTTGCACTCTGCTTATCATTGCTGCCATTCATTTTCAGTGCATGAATGTATTCGTAATCGGGAACCCGTCCCCCAAGGAGCAATCGGGGAAGCCTACAAGCGGCTTGGCAAGTGTAAGTATCTTTAACATCTCATGTTTAGGCTGTTTCACATCCTCTGCATCATCCTTGTCTCAATCTCTAATCTCTCTTTCCTCTCTACAATTATGGCCAAGATGAAGAAATGGGAAGAAGCTGCGAGGCGGAAGTGCCGCGAGGAATTTCCGACCCTACCTTCCCGTCCATTTACCTCCACTCAAGGTCCAACTCCTTTCTCGAGCACCGTCATCGCCTCAACTCCACCGCCTGCTCCGGTCCCTGCACCTGTCCCTGCTCCCCATCACCACGTCCCTCCAAGACAGAAAACCAGGACCCTACCACCCTCGGCTGGTGTCCCACTCCCGCCTCCTCCTCGACCATCGGTGTTGCCGGAGATCAATTCCTTAGATGGTAAGTAACCGTGATTTGGAAATAGGGGGATAAAACTTCAAACTTGAAATTATGATCATGTTACTAATCTCTTTTCTCTTTTTCTCAACAGGTCTGGCGGCCTACCTCCTGGACGGTGACGTTCCCTCCCTCCCCATCATCATCCCAACATCAGCACTACCACCTGCAGCAGCATGAAATGACCTCCCTCTCCTCTCCGTCGAGTCCGTGGAGAGTCTGTTGGAGCAGGAGGAGTTGGAGATAGTCGGAGAGGAGAGGGAGATTGAAGTCGAAGTGGAGAAGGAGGACTTTCGATGCCCGCGGTGTGACATGACCTTCGCCAAAGCCTTCAACTTAAGACGTCACACCGCTGGCAATGCCTGCAGAGGAGGAAAGCGCCGACCGAACCCTCAACAACCCAAGTGTGAAGGTTGTGGACGCACGTTCTACAACAGCACCAACTTCCAGCGTCACATCGAAGGCGGATCCTGTGGCAGTGTGAGGCAACCACCGACAACAGCAGGTAGGAAGCATCCCTCACCACTCGTCGGCTTTTCCTGTTCTTTGTGTCGGAAGACCTTTCCCACAGAGTTTGTTCTCTGTTTGCACACACTCTGTCACACACATTCCACTGAGCTTTATACTGACAACAACGTCACACTAAGGCTGAGCAGGTTCTCCCTTGAGAGGCTCGTTCGTGACAATGAGATGGAAGGCTCTTAACCTATAGAGGATATTCATCCATTCCTATCAAATAATATAGGCTTAAGTCATCAAATGATGGCGAGTTTAGATAATTTTGCTCAAGGCATGTTTTACGTCTCTGCTCGTTTCAATAAAATAGATAGCAATGCGGGAGAAGTAGAGTCCACTGTGACGATTAGGATAGCCTCATGTGCTGCTGATCTCATAGGTGATGTGAACGAGTGGATAGAGAGACATGCCACCTATCTCGTCAACAACCTGGAAAAGTTCCTTGAAAGAGACAGCGGACTGGTCTTTGATGGGATCGAGAAAGTAGACATTAAAATCAATCTCTTAGAAAATTTGCAAGGGAGCGGTTGTTTCACCCTCTCCAAAGCACTGGCTGACAAAAAGGCTGTCATCAATGCAGAGTGTCAGTCCCAGTGTTTCAAGTACGCCGTTCTCTCCATACTTCACTATGATGACATATATATGCATCGTGAACGAATCACTAAATATCGTGAATGGGAGGATAGGCTTAAGTTTGACCGGTTAGATGTCAACACACTAGATTTTAAAGGCATCGCCCAATTTGAATAACTCAATAAAATTAAGATCGTCGTCCATCTCTGGGAAAAAGGTCTGAAGGGCGTTTGGTATAATTACCGCCAAAGTAACTTCGACCGGGTTGTCAATGTCCTCCTAGTGTGTAGCGACAACCACCCAGAATGGCATTATTGTGGCATTCCTAAAATTTCAAGGTTGTATCGTCACCAACAAAGTTGTGAAAACAAGTATTATTACTGTGATCGCTGCACACGGCCCTTTAGGTCAAAACCATTTTTTGAACAGCATTACGAGTGGTGCTCTCGGGGTAAGCTTCAAATGGAAGTGATGCCTAAAGATAAACTTTATAGGTATGAAGAAAAAGGCAATGAGCTGAGTCCCATTTGTGTCATTTATGCAGACATTGAATGCTATATTGATAGTGAAGATCAGACTCATCAACTTGCAGCCATTGCCTGTTATGAAGTTTGGCATTCTTACTAGTGGAACCAAAATAAACTGCATGTGTGGCAAGGTGAAGACTGCATCTTAGAATTTTAAAAATTTTTAGACAAAATAGCCCGTTTTCATGAACGCTATGAAACGGTGCTCACTAGGAAACCCATGTGTTTCACGGAAGACGATAAATTAAAATTTGATAGGATCACAGAATGTCCCCGCTGCTGTTCATCCTTTGATGAGAAGCAGCATAAAAAAGTGAGGGAGCATTGCCATCTCAGTGGCAAATCTAGGTCTGCCATGTGCAATAAGTGTAATATCTTACTTAGGCTGAAACGACGAACGCTCCCCGTCATCTTTCATGACTTTAAATGTGATGATGCTCACATCATCATTCGCCATGGTCTAGGACATGTGAAGTCATGGTCGATGAATGTCATAGCGCAAAGTAAGGAAAAATTCATGTCTCTGTCGGCCAAAGTCCACGTTGACAAGACGAAGGAGGGGAAACCTGTCTTTTATGATGTTAAGTTTATGGACAGTTTCCAGTTTATGTCTTCTTCCATAGCCGCGTTGGCTAATAATTTAGACTCACTTCCCCTCACACAAAATTTAAAGAAAGACTATCCTAGTATTAGTGACAGTCTCATGCGACGGAAAGGGGTGATTCCTTATAGTTATTTTAGTTCAATGGACACATTCAAAGAAAGATCCCTTCTGTCCATCGATAAATTTAAGAACGATTTGACGGGTGAGGACTGCTCGACTGATGACTATAGGCATGCATATCAGGCATGGCAAGAATTAGGTTGTCACTCGTTTAGTGACTATATGCTTGCCTACTTAAAATTAGATGTTTTGCTCTTAGCCGATGTCTTTGAGGTTTTAGGAAAGTTACACTGGAGCAGGACGCGTTGGACCCCGTCCATTACATTAGTTTACCGGGGTTGTCCTACCAGTCAGCTTTTAAAATGAGTAGGAAAAAATACATTTATTAGACGATCCCGAAATGTACACCATCTTTGAACGCGGGATCCGAGGTGGGCTGACGTTTGTCAACACGCATGTTGTCAATGAAACAGTTGATAGTAAATTTGACACCCACCTGATGTACATCGACCAAAATATTTTATATGGAAGTGCACTGTCGAAACCTTTGCCACAATCCCACTTTGTTGGCTTGAACCCCATGAGTTTGAACACTTTTCCAACCCCCAGCACATTTTAGGACCAGAAGATGAGGCCGATATAGGTTATTTGTTTGAAGTCGACCTCACCTATCCAGACTGCATTAAGAATAAGACATCAGACTTTTCTCTTGCTCCGGAGTCTGGTATAGTGACTGAAGATATGTGTTCTCCCTTCATGGAGCAACTAAAATCTAAGTATGAAGGAGAAAATGCAATGAAATATCATCCTGCTAGAAAGCTGCTGCTCACCCAGTATGATAAAGAACATTACATTGTTCATTACAAAATTCTCACATTTTATTTACGGATGGGCATGCAGTTACAAAAAGTGCATAGGGGTGTTCAAATTCATCAAAAGGCCTTTTTGAAGCATCACATAGATTTTAATAGCCAGAAACGTGCTGCCTCCAAGAATCCTTTTGAAAAGGATTACTTGAAATTTAAGAACAATTCCCTCTGTGGTAAAACCATGGAGGATGTAAGAAAACGCATCAATTATAATTTGGTGACTGATCCTGAGGTAGCTAGAAAAATGCATCGTTCGCCACTCTTTGTATAATATGCTGATGCCATTACCGAAGATCTGGCCAGCATTAAGATGATAAAACCCAAAGTGGAGTTCTGCAAACCCATCTACATAGGTCAAGCTGTTTTAGATCACTCCAAGCTTGAGATCTACAAACTCTACTACTACACGGTAAAATCATGCCCACACATTCATCATGCAGAATTGGTAGGCGGGGATACTGATAGCTTTTTCCTCGCACTCACCACTAGGAAAGGATTCAGTAAGGAAGATATTCTGCACCAGCAAAAGCCACACTCTGATAGCTCCAACTATCCTACAGAGCATCCGCTTTACTCAACCTTAAATAAAGCAAAGCTCGGTTGCTTCAAAGATGAATGCGCCGGCAATAGGATAGAAGAGATGATCTTGCTTCGCCCCAAGATGTACTCTATGATGTTAAAATCATCAGAGCCTTCCATAAAACGGGCGAAAGGCATCTCGAAGTCCATCGTTGGGAAAATGACACATAGAGACTATCGAGATGCTATAAATTCAACTAAAAAAAGCTCAGTCAATATGACGATTTTAAAATCAAAGGTACACAAAGTCACGACAACAACGTTTACTCATTACCGTATGGCCATCCAGACACACATCTACCTCCACCTAAGAGACAGAAACTTTCTCTTCCTCCGTCCGACGATGTATGATGATGTATGCTTCCTCTCTGTAGTGGTTGATGTTTTGTTTTTCTCTCCATAGCGTTTTCTATGGGATGTTGTAAGTGAGTGCCTTGTAACATGCGTCCAACTCCTGATCACAACATATCATCGATGGGGTATCCAGTGTTTTTGCTGACTTTGTTTTCTCCCTGCACATCAGTGACTTTGTTTTATTTTAGAATCATTTCAGAGTTTGCAAGATAGGTAAAGTATAAAATAAAGTGACAAGCATTTCAATGTTTGTAAGATAGGTGAAGAATAAAATAAAGTTACAATCATCTCACTGCTTGTATAGCTAGAAGTAAAGTAGTTGTTTGTAATGTTAGGAATAATGTCATTCACAATTGGTTAAGTTAATAAATGTACTATACACCAACGGGTAACATTCACTTGCGTTATATAAAACACTAAATCCCTAAATCCAACCGTAGGTAACCCTATCCCCATAGATTATGGACTTTAGCAATTTATAGGTAAAGTATAGAATAAAGTGACAAGCATTTCACCGTTTGCAAGATAGGTAAAGTATAAAATAAAGTCATAACCATGTCAATGTTTGTAAGTTAACATCCTGAAGTTTCCAACGAATGTAACATCATGAAAATTTCTTCGGCTTGGGAAACATCAACCACTTTGCTGACTCATGAAGTGGTAAAGCACCAGTCAGTTAGATAAAACTCTAATCAGTCTTGTTCAACATTTTCACCGACACGTGTCTGGGCGTGTCATTCAACATCGATGGCGCCTCACGTAAGACAACGTGACCTTTTCACCGACACGTGTGTGGGCGATAGTTCATTGCGATGACTCATTCAAAACACATCATGTTATTAACAGGATTCTATTAACTGTGACTCATACAGATAGCGCATTAAAGATTTAACAATGTCAGCTACTTCACTGATATCACGTAAACCAGTCATGATACAATGTCCGTTGTGAGACACTGCAATATGTACAGGATGCCACTTCCGAATCAGAGCAGCAGGAAAGAGTTCAGTTTCATAAAATATACAATGATTACTGGTTTTAATGTTAGCTAGATTCACTAACATCTTCAACTGAACAGACACTACTATATTTTTCAATGTCAGGGGACTGAGGCGTAGATGAGGCATGAGTGTTCGCGTTTTCTTGACGACTTCGTAACACATGGACTGCATCACGAAATGAGAAAGGTTTCCTAGGACTTGGATTTTGCCGCAGCGAAAGATTTGAAGATTTCGACCATTGCTTATGAGAATGACCAACATTTGTGGACGACCGCGATGATATGCTGAATCGGGAAGATGGGTGTGCAACTGTTCTAAATCGATGTCTCTTCAGAGATTCATTTCGCGCATGGCGTTGATGATGCGGATGGGGAGCATGATTCACAAAAGACATGAGGGTTGAGTGAACTTCACTTTTATACTTTTCCCATGAGGGTTTTGGAATCCGGATGTAGCAGTGATCATTATGTAGAATCATCTCTTGAATGCGAATAAATACAATGCCTTCTCCTACGTTAATGACACGACAAGAGTTGGATAGGATAGCGCGATGCAACCTTCGTAGTTGAAAGCGTTCTAGAGTTATCTGAAGTTGACGTTTCATATCATGAAATGTAACACACTGACTTTTCCATAATACATAGAGGCATGCTGATAATTTCTACATGATCATGACTCAAACCTGAGTGAAGAATGTAATGCCTAAGAAAGAAGGAGAGAGTAATGTTTATGTGCGGCATGGTGAGTGTACATTTTCCTTCTTGATGAGGTGGCCGTTAGGCCTTGGTCTCATAAAGACCGATGGTGCGTTCTCAGTGTGTGGAGAGTGTTACTGTAGTTGATCATCATCAACATGGACATCATTTTTTAAGGTTATGGAGACAAGATAGGGATTCAACGCAAACAACCTTCCGTCCCTGCGCGGACCCATGTAGATGGTTTGAATTTTAATTTCAAAGGGGTAGAATCCTTTTCCAAAAATGGGGAGAGGTTTGCAATTGAGTAAGTCGAATTCGTTGCCCTCCTTTTCATGGATGATGAGACAGTGTCTATCCATATGAACAAACATGTATCTTCTTTTCATGATGGGAACTTGTGGCCGCTTCCCATTGTGTCGAGCAATTTCTTTGGGAATGGTGAGATTTTCTTTCAGAAATGTTTCAAGAGTACTGATTGTAACCGTGTCCAATAGTCTAACGGTACACACACACAGCGAGTCCATACTGTGTTGACATAACCTTTAGATAATCCATCCGATGACTTGGAGTTTTTATGGTCACGACTTCTCCCTGATGAGCTATCTTTTGATTGAAAGCATTTTTACCCGATGCAAAAGTAAGGGAGTTCAGTGTACCCAGTGCGAGAGCAGAGGAGTTGATGGCTTCGAGCAACTGCATGGTTAGCGCAAGGACGGAAATGATTGCCATGAGCTCAGTCGTCCGTTTTATAACCACACCTAGCTCCAGTCACATGCGTTTCCCTTTTCATGTTTTCCCTGTCTTTGTTGCGTGACAAAGAGTCATCACACGTGAACTTTTCACCGCGTGGCTGGAAGCCTTCCCTATGACTGACTGCCCTCTTACAAAGTCGTTCTAGTCCTCACAAAGACTTTAGTGACACACCCTTTCTGTCGAACAAAGACGCGTTCATTTATCTAACAAAGAGCCCGATAGTAATGCACAAAGCGCAATGACTCATTTTGTGATACGCCCCTTTTCTCGAACAAAGACGCATTCATTTATGTAACAAAGCGCAATAACTCATGTTGCTCTATACACCATTACAAAATACTCAGTGAAAAGAAATCTTTATTGCATCTACACAACATGTCGACCATCAAACAAAGTCGTGGATGTAAACACACTCAGTTGAATCATGATATGTTTAACAACGTATGCATTTCTTTCCAACGTCTCTTCTATTCTCTCCATAATTTTCTCCATATGTCGTACATAAAATTGATCACTAAGAGTAATCCATTCTGAGCAATAGGATCCAAAACGAAGTGGTTTTTGCAAATCTTTCAACTCTATATAAGCAACGAGTCTACTTCTCACATCTTGAGGTTGTAAACTCTCTATCAATCTTTTGAAGAGAGGAAGGCTTTCAGTTAGTACTACTTTCACATCATTCATGTTCATTTTAAATGTAAGTCTTCAATCTTGTAAAAATCCTTCGAATCCTTGTTGATCAAGTGTCAAATGACACATGTGCTTACTTAAGGTACGATGCGCCATCAAAAATGTTGTGAATATAGATTTCACATTGCTTCAATGACTTCGACTATGAATAATACAGAAATAACAATCATGTTCCATTGTAAGTTTATTCTACATCAGTCAAAATTCACAAGTACAGAACACACTTAATGAAAAAATCTTCACTCATTCACAAGGAGTAAAGACATGTTTTACATATACCCATGCTGTTGACAATAATATAGATGCAGTTCATAAACATCATAGAGACTACAATGCCAGCGTGCAGAGAGTTTTGCAATATAGGTGGCTTTATTTCTAGTATTACAATGGGATGGTGGTCTGTAAAGGTGATGTCTGTCACCGAAACATACAGCCATATAAAAATCATTTCATCTCTAAACTTCTTTTGATCACAATGCATATGATAGTCTTGTCTTACGCGATCTACCCAACATGGTAAATATAAATTATCAATGTGCAAATGAATTGTTGCTGCTTCTCGCTCAGAATCATTTCCTAATATTTTAGCAATATGAAAACCTGACAGCCACCGTTTGAAATCACTTATCAAATACGTTTCATTTACAAATCCAATATGAATCAAAATAGAAGGATCAAGTCCATGCACATGACGTCGTGACCATTCGTCTTTGTGTGGAGGACTGTAGGCAAATCTATGATATACACTAACAAGAGTTTGATCACCTTCCCTCATTGCAAAAGCACTCAACTCCTGCATTGGTGTCCCCTCACTGTCTATGAAGATGACAACCTACAATATCAGAAAGTCTTAATTACAAGATAATACATTGAGCAGGAACTTTACAAGGATGTCTGTCCTTTACATAACAAAATATACATAGAACATGATTGCAATGTTTTAATTGAACATAATGCACAAGACCGCGTTTTCCACATTCACTACATACTAACTGATTACAATACTTAAGATTTCTCTTTGGTGGTAACACCATCTTTAGTTGATGCGCGACGACGTTTAGGTTTGGTGACAGGTTCTTGATACTCTTTGACACAAGACACATTTCATCAAGACCTGTTAACTCAGGTTGATGATGAATTTGAGCAACGCGCAAATTGAGAGAAATCAAGTTACCGTCAGATTGATGAGGTCCTACATACACAGCAGGCACCTCAATATTAAAAAGGAATAAAAGCCTGCACCTAGCGGTGATAATTCTGTTTCAACTGACGGTTCAACTGTCACTCTTGAAGTGACTTTACAATACTTGCTTTGTAAAATATAGCAGCGAGTGCCGCGATGCGAAGGTTTATAATAAGAAGTTTTCTTTTCTGGCCACAACTGTAATAGTTCAGTGGGAATAAGAGCCTTTTGCCTCACAAAGTCTTCTAAAATGTCAAGCTGCTGACGCAACCAATTATCAATAGGTATACTCAGGTTTTGACCGCAACGATTTACTTGCGTATCCACTTTTGGTAAGTATATCGCCGGCGTTTGAAGATAGAATCGAACACAGTTGTAGCGCACTTGTTGTTTATAGGTAGGATAGCCATGAACTACCTTTTCAATCTTCGGATTCCACAGCTCGAGATGTTGAGGATTGAGTGATGCAGCTGTAGGAGTAGGATTCGTGGCCATAGCAGTCTGTAACGAAAGAATACCACTAAGTACATTCATGATCATCAGAGAAAAGAAAATCGTTAGCTTAGCAGTGACATATGAGCTCTCCCTTAAGAGGACCTTTTGGAGCATTCACATGATTTAAAGCTTATCACTAAAGTCTAAGTCTTCGTCATCGTCCAGTAAATTAAATGTCTTTGGCTTAGGACCCGAATTGAGTTTCAATTCCTTAAAGGTAAAGCGTCTAGGTGGTGGAGGCGGCGGTGGTGATGGTTCAACAAAATAGGCTTGTACAATCATCGACCACACACGCTCCTGCGCCTCTCTTCTGAAATGTTGGTAAGTTTTAGGTCACACAGTCATGACACTCACTTGTAAATTTGGAAACAGGATTGAATCAGACAAAATTGAGACGGAGAAGGCTTGAGCAAGTCACACACGCTTTTCAAGTCAAGAGAATAAATGAAGAAAAAATGGTGAGACGTCTGCTTTTATAGTCTCCTGCAAATCCACATTTGAAACTGTGAGAGCCAATCAGAGACTTCCGTTTCTCCCCTGACTTCGTTGCGGCAGGGAAAAGGAGGCACGCGGACGACTGACTCATGATTGCTTTTCCCAAATCTTGTAGTCAAATCTAGTTTAGCACATTGAGTTGAATATGAGTGTGTTTTATGCGACATAAGAGCAAGTTGGATCCATGCTCATGAAATGAATCTAGTCGAGATGCAATTTTCGCCATGTGTCGCTGATAGAAATGTTTAGGATCATGTATCGTCTCTGCAGAATAGGATGCAAAATGAAACACTACACGTTCCCCCCGCATGTATATCAGTCGTTTTCTCAAATTCAATCTCTGCAACTAATCATCCTTTCACATCTTTATTCATCAAGCTGTCCATCAGGTGTTAGAAAACGAAGTAACCTTTAGCGATAGCAAATTTTAAGTCTACCTTTTTATGATAAAATGAGATGATGTAGTCCCTAATCACACCACGAAGAGTTTGTCGATGAAAACGTAGTAAACAAAATTCATTCCTAAACTCTACTGAATCTGTCATCTTTCTTCCTATCACTTCGGAGACATAGCATGAATGACATAGTTCTAACAAGATTTTGCAGTCGTTTAGAATGAAAGACTGTCTAATGTTGAACGTTTGTCTCGTATTTCCATGAGAAGAGATTGTTTGCTATCGAAGATGTATATGTTTGCGTATTTATGTCACTCCTACGACCCTCAAAAGCCATCTATTCAGGTGTAAAATGTCACGCTGATTCCAAATTTGGTCTCCGTTTTCCCATCCGAGGTTCACCCGGTTCAGCCGGTTCATCATGGTTCACCCGCTAGAGCCATTTTCATAAACATTCTAACTGTCTTTTTTCCGGTGATGGGCAAAAATCTTAAAGTCACTCTCACACCGCAACGAACAAACGTAGAGACACGCCATTTCTTCCACTGAATTTGTCTCACTCTTAGCTTTCAAACGAGCTATTGCACGACCATCTCTAAAACCAAAGTTGGAAGTCTCGTCCAGAGGTGGGGGGTCACAACTTATTCTCTCCGATTGAGCTGGAAACAACCTCCCTAACCCAAAATTTCACGTAGAATCCGAATCTGCCCTCCCTGTTTGTCCACCCGAGCACTCCTTCATACCGAAATACGTACTTTCTCATCCCAAAACGTCCAAGACCCACCTTTTTCTAACTCCGGCGTTTTTCAGAGATTCCTACCCTTGCCTCACAGGAGAGTTCCTCCTTCCATCCTTCCTTCCTTCCAAAGGGGGGTGTATGGAACGGTTTCCTCCTCTCGGACCCATCCCTCCATCACATCCTTGGCAACTTCCTTCCTCTCTCCAGAGGGGGGGGGCTGAGTCAGCATTTCACATTTCACATTTTGCACTTGATTTTGTCAGGGGATCACTACTAACGTTACATTGATGACGTCATCATGGGCCCGTTTAGATGTAATTTTGACTTCGATGTTATCACCAATGTCTTTCACTCAGTAAATAAAGATATTAAGTTTGCGATCGATGTCCCTGTGACTAACTACTTGAACT
The DNA here is from genome assembly GCA_907163375.1 of Prostheceraeus crozeri. Lineage (NCBI taxonomy): Eukaryota > Metazoa > Platyhelminthes > Polycladida > Euryleptidae > Prostheceraeus > Prostheceraeus crozeri. The sequence goes on along the minus strand of CAJQUW010015165.1, from coordinate 19,966 downwards.
ATCTAGATTTGACAATATAGATAAATATCAAAATTCATTTTTGTCATTATCAAAAAGAAATAGCGTCTGGTTGCACCCTTACTAAAGGTAGTTGGGTACCCAATCATGTAAAGAGGAACTTCATTGCCAACACTTTTGACAGCATTGATAAGAGAAGTAGCTTCAACTCTCTTAGCGTCGAAGCTAAAGCCAAAACTAAATCTCGTCTCAAGCGTAATGGTTTTTCAGATAGAGATTTCGTTAATAATAAACGTTTGCGGAAATCAAAAGCTAGTAATGAAAAATAAAGTTGTTTTAAATATCGATTTCATTAGTGATAGTTGTTCTCGTAAATTAATTATCTCATTCGCAAACATGAACTTAACATTAGATTCGTGAATAAAAGCAACAAAAAATTATGTCATTTATTTCGCAGTAAGGATAGGAATATTAAACACGATAATTGTGTTCTTTGTAGTAAACTACCTAATTACATTAATTGCAATGTTCGTTTTGTAGTTTATCAGTTTATTTGTCATTTTTTTTCTTCTAGTTACATAGGTAAATCTTCACGCCCATTTCGGTTGAGATTTAATGAACATCGCAGAAGCATCGTGAATGGAGACACAGCAAGTGCCTTGGCTGATCATTGCTTGAAATGTGCCGCGAACAATATTGAAGACTTTGACGTCAGCATACTGCGAATTTTAGATTGCCCTGTCAAGACCAGCATCAGCGAATCACAATTGATTGCACAAATGAAGCCGGCTCTAAATCGTCGTCACGAACTGGCATCATGCTTTTAGCAATTCTTATATATACTCGATTTGTAAAATTTTAATAGATTTTTGCCATTGAGAAAGCGGCTGGTGCGCGAAACGTCTGGCGCATAACATCTGCCTTTTTATTCAAAACACTCGCATATTGGAAAATACGCGTATTGGGGAGAGACTAACGGCAAATTATTGTTTTTCTCAACAGTTTACAACCTATGAATTTATGTATAATTTTGCCTTGGGTCAACCCATGCAAAACTACGAATAGAGAGCTTGGCCTTTCATGCCATGTTACCTGGGTCATTCCACCGCAACGGTCGTTTCATTCTGAGTAGTTAGCTAATGATTTTCAGCAGAGCCATGATATGAAAGAAATGATGCTCTTCGAAATCTAGCTGCTCCCAAGATGATCTCATAAATCGAAATTATCGATCCACAGTGTTTTTAACATGCATTTACACTTTCTTCCACCATTTGTAGCACTAAATGTACCCGGCAACGGATATTGAAAAAAACACGCTTTTCAGTTACTTGTAAACAAAGAGGTTTTTTTCAGGAGTTTTTGGACATCAGGTTTGATATCTTCACGGTATACGTTTCATGCGCTCTTGCAGCAATATCACAAGTAATGAGGCCTAAGTTAGTTTGCTTTCTCCATTTGCCGGCAGATCTCAATATGCTTGGGAGCGGCGGCTTCAAGAAAATTGGTAAGAGGTCGTTTCTACAGGGTTACTTTTGAATGTATCAGAAATAATCGAAATTTAATAGAGTATTTATGAAGAAGAGCTATTTTACGAATTGATGTGATAGCCATGCATTTTAGTTCTTGCGCATAGACAGAAAGTGCAATTCTTTTGAAATATGCTGTGTGCAAAAAATAATTTTGAAGATTCTGTTATTTCTGGGGGATGTTATTCGCACAGCGTCAATAGTGTAACCAGTCTATTTGAAAGTTACATGTACATTATTAGACTTTTCTATTCGTTCTTAAGAAGCCTATTTTGTCATCAAAACACAAAGGCCAATGTTTATCTGCCAAAAGCGAGCCTCTACATATTAGTAGGTTTGTAGATGCAGATATAGCCTATAGTCTGGGAGCTGCTGACGATTTCTTCCTGAAGTCGCACACAAATGGCTTAATAGCATGGATATGTAGATCTTGAAACGCTGAATGCAAAAATCAAATTCTCAAGTTTCACAGCCAATCGCTTTCGATTATAAGCAAGGTTAAAGGATTCCAATTGGATTCCAATGGCAAAATTCAAGAAACATCTATGGATTGTGAAACACTTGGCAATATTACGTTATACCTTTTCTTTTGCAGAAAAGAAACTATTTATCAGAATGCCTTAAAATTGAGAACATGATTGATTTCCGAACATCAACTTCGATATAAATCAACTTCGAATAGGTGAGTCACATGATTCAGTATCTGATGTCTGAGAGTCTCTACAAAATGAGTAAAATCGCCAAAATTAAGTCAAAACATGAAATTTACTAATTTTCTGGAGTCTCTCAAACATCAAACACTGAATCATGTGACTCACTTCAACTTATATATTGAAGTTGATGTTCTGAGCTCAATCATGATTCAAATTTCATGGCATTCTGATACATAGTTTCCTTTCTGCAAAAGAAAATAAACACTGTAAACCGTAGACCGACAATTATCCCACAGAATTGCTGACAAAATCAACCGACGATTGTCACCTCCAATATCCTGCGATATCCGACGAATTTGTTGGTTCTCCACCGACATCGAAACAGATGCTTTGTATGCAAATTAACTAAACAAAAACTGTTGAACATTGATTAATTTTTTCGATCAGTGATTGCTTGACTTTTGGAGAACCATGATTTATTTTGACATAATTTAATTAATTACCTGCATTTTTGATAAAATTTAAGATATAATTCATTGCTATTCAGTTTGTCGCTCTTTGTCAGATATTGTGGGTGTTCAGTGGCAATCATCCTACAAGAGCTAACAATGACTGACAAAATAGATTTTGTGGGATAAATGTCCGTCATGTCAGTCAACGGTTTACACTGTGCGAAAATTGCCGAATGTTTCACAATCCATAGATATCTCTTGAATTTTACCATTGGATTCCAATGGGAATCCTTCAACCTTACCTAACCGAAAGTGGCCGGCTGTGACACTCAGGAATTTGATTTTTGCATTCAGCGTTTCAAGATCTACAAATCCATGCTATTAAGCCCTTTGTGCGCGAAGTTAGGAAGAAATCATCAATAGCTCCCGGACTACTAATGCAGCCTGCACACACAGATACTATCCCTGTGGGAATGCATCTTGTGAAAAGCTAGGAGATTCTCAACTACATGGTTTCATTCCAATGTTCAGTAAAATGTTTTCGCATGTTTCCCGGCAAAAGTTCGCGATTTTAAGCTATGCGTTGCCCCATGTATTTTCACATTTTGGTAATCTCTGTCTTTCGTCTCTGATGACGAGATGCTTTACTTTCTGTCACACATTTACTGTATCCTAATGGCACAATCACCTGAAGCACAGAATATTGTGCTTAATAATGATGAGCACATAGAGAGTTTGTCTACATGGGTTTACAAAAAAGCTCCTAACTTTCAATATACTTACAGGATTTTTGAATATGCGAAGCATTTATTGCGATTTTTCATGGCTTACCGGCATGCAAGTACTGCTAAACAAACGCTGTGAATTTAAAAATCTTACTTGTCTGTCTTAGCTGATCAAAACAAAGTTCAATGTATAGAGGTCGACAAAAAATTGCACATTCTTGGGCGATTGGTTTGTCAAGATTGCATACAGACTACTATCAAGACTAGTAGATTGTTCATCCGTATTTAGATAACTTCTGATGTCATTTCCATTCATTGAATGATTCTACTACATTTCCAAAATCTGTTATTTTATTTGAAATAGGTTGATTTATCATTATGATTGGGTGGATGTCTATTTTATATCTACTATTTCCAAATTTTATGCATTTTGAATCCGAGAAGTTTGAAATAATAACTACATGCAGACCTACATATAATTCAAATAATCGACAGTGTAAGTTCATAAACAAACGCAAGCTCAGAATCAACCGGGATATACTTGTGTAGTGTGTCCCAGTTGACTTTAAGTTATCGATTGGTTTATAAAGCTGTATTTTTGATTATTTGAAATAGCATTATTGTTAACTAGAATGCATAGAAATCACGATGTTGATTTATACCATGCCTATCATTTTGAAATGTAATGACTTTTCTTCAATAAATTCATATTTTGTGCATTTTCAAGCATGAGTACAAAGCAATGGCTGTGGCTGAAGTTAAAATTTTGACTCGATAATTGAAATCGCTGAAGAAAGTGATTACTTGATCGAATGGTGAAACTATCGGTGAGTACTACAGACAGTGGAGCTGGTACGTTGTTGGATGGTGCAGATCAGAATTCATAAAACCTAACAGAGTTTCATTTTTAGCCTATCATTAAACCCCCGCGTTGCAGAAAAATCAAATTTAAGTGCTTGCCGTATGCGTATGCAGGGGCTTCCCGCCAACGTCAATTCATAGTATCATTTACAGATGCAGAGAGAGAGAGAGAGAGAGAGAGAGAGAGATTGGCAAACAAAGCGAATTAATCGATGAATACATTTTTAATCCCAAAGATGGGTTTCCTTTTACATTATGTGATGACATCTATATGACTTGCGATTCATTCCAACCATGTGATTAATTGATTCTATGTACAGATGCATCTGTGTATTGGTAGTAGTGATAACAAACAATTGCCATGAACATTTACTGGATATATAATTAAACTATATGAATGCCATTGATATGAACTATTTATAATTCTCTATCATAATTTAGATTTTCCAAATTTGTGAATTATTTGCATTTGTGTGCAGCGAATGAAGTTTCAGATTTGCTCCAGAAAGTCTCCTCTCCGCCAAAGTTGAAGAGTGTTTCTTTTTCCTCATCTTCATTTATTTCAAGTTCATGAATCATTTTACAAACTACTTCCTACTTACTGTAATGTTTTGCCTGAAAAGGCTAATAAACTTTCTGAGTTCTGAGAGAGAGAGAGGGAGCTGGTCAATTTGTGTGTATGAACAAACACAACACATTACACTGTAAATCAAATCGATTAATGCCAATCACATACGAGGGATGCATGAAATTTTCGCATCCAGAGATTTACAGTATAGAAAGTCGCATTTTGACAGCCATCCATCTTGCGAATCCCCACATCCGCAGGGTAGGGGACAATATGTGGGTACCGACCGGTATCCTCCCCATGAACACATTATTTTGGTCGGATTTAAGCAGAAACAGATGCTGAAATAAATTCCGTAGATGTTAAGTAATTGTTACACAGATTTTGGTCGAATAATAACATTTTGCGCTTGTGCTTCCCAATTTCATTCTGAATTTACTGCATGAAATGACAATGTAATTCATTGCTTCACTATGAATCCGAATTATCATTCATAATTTTTGTATTGTTTGTTATATGTAGCTTGTACAGTATTCAAAATATTTATGCATTTCATGGTATTCATGTTTTTCCCTTCTGGGAGAGCAGAATAAATTTTCATAGAACTATTCGTATCATTGGTTTTTGGACATTTACAACAGATTTAGAGGAAAAGCTATTCTGTGAATTCAGCGGGCAAGAAAATCGTAGAAATCCTCGTCCGCTTCCAGGGCTCGGATTTCTACATTTTCTTGCCCTTCTGGCGTCATAGAATACATATTTTCTAATGCATGTAATTGTTTCTTCGTTATGCATGTGAAGAAAGAAGCAAACTCCAGAAAGCGCACGTGCTAATTGAAAATTTGAAAGTGCTTTCACTCACTTTTTTATGCCATATAATTCCCATTACTGCGTTTCCTTCTCATCATTTTATACATTTAAGCTACTACATGTACAACGTAAATCGAGGCAACAGATACCGAAGCGTCTACGGAACGTCATGCGGAAAATTACAACAGGTGGACAACACGCATAGCTGATTGGAGACCCTGGACTTAGTTACGACCAAGAGGACGTCCCCTGGTTAACACTAGAAAGGCGGCGGCGTCATTTTTGATGCTTTCGATTTTTAAATCTGTCCTGCACTGTTGTATTATCATGAATCAGGATAATATCAGGTGACTTTTCCTAATTCCTATAGACGATGACTTAAGTCCTAGTTAGGTGCCATTTCCTACTTAACATCTTAGAGATTTATTAAATTTACTTAAAAGCGCGGCTGGCGTCAAAAATGACGCCGTCAGTTATCAGATTGAAAAACTCATTATATGTTCCACATTATTTTGTTCACCTGTGTTTACGATTTCGTCCCTGATCACTAAAGATCATAAACAACGTCATAGTAGTTCATAACAATATGTTTTGATTGCATAACCAAAAAATCAAGCACAGTAAACACAGGTGCACCTAACATATTTCTCTTTCCTTGCCATGCACACATCACAGCGCAACTTTCTACAAACACTGCAGACTGTGTTTTTTTTGTTGTGGTGAGTACTCACTTCACAATTTCGCCTTTTTGATGGGGATGTTGCAGCCCAATCAAGAAGAGTTTGCGGTACTGACGTTTTGTTGAAAGAACACAGCTGTTAGCCAAGTTGTAGCATGAATGACTGGCGAGGTAATTGATGATTCACACATTTCTTGTAAAGGATCCACGAATTGATGATCGAAATGTCGAGAATGGTATAAAAGACGGTCATGGGCCATCGCCGAGTCTGAGCCTTTGTGGTATACTTTCGCGTCATAGAGTCCATAACATCCACTCCAGCCTTTGTGTCTTGTCATTGTCCTGAATCTTGCAGGAATCTTGCAAGGATGACAGTAGAACAACCATCTTTTTCTTCTTTCCCTTGTACGCAACAAGTGTAATTGGTTTGTCATCGAGCTTGTACGCATCACAACTGTACAGATCCATTGACGACTCGCGTGTAAGCACCCGACGTGGTATTTCTCTCCTTGTACGCCTTATCGTACCAACAATGGTAGTGTCTACCTTTATGAGATCCTCGGCCAGGGTTTTCGAAGTAAAGAAGTTGTCAGTGGTGACGTTGTATCCCTTCCGAATATATGGCAACATCAGCCTGAGCACAACGTGTTGACCCAGTTGTCCTTCGTGGTCTTCTTTGCCGAGATAAGGGAATCCATTCAGAACGAAGTTGCTTTTTACCAGGGGTGTAGTGGTAAAAAATTTTGTACCGGAACGCTGATTCCATGAAAATCTTATGTCATATTTGCAAGCAAAAATCTGCAGTTCTTATTCGTTTGAAATTTGTATACTTCAATGAAAACAGGAGTAAACTCTGAACAGATGACTGAAACAAATGATATAGTCAAACGTGGTAACAGGACTGCAACTTGCAGCTAATCAATGAGCTCAGTTAATGCTGCACGATCGATAACAAAAATGCAATGGCATGTGAATGGTTTAACAAAACTGTCCATGATACGAAGAAAATATAGGCCTATGATACAAATTGATATTTCACTAATTCATCTTTCCAAATTGTTTAAACTACATGTATCACAAGGGATAAACAAGGGGGGATTTTCAATGTACGAGTAGACTGAAGTCGACACATTGCAAAAGACAGCATTTTACAAAAAACCCACAATGCAGATTCACATGTGTCTTGATGAGTCTCCTTTGCTGATCGTATGCGTTTGTCATCTGCGCTCCGGTGGTTTCGCAGCCAACTTCTGGCGTAGTCCGTCGAATTCCACACGCCGAGAGGAGGGCCCTGAATTTTCACAAACATCAGTGATGACAAATGCGACACAGTCAAACTGGAGCGACAGTCCGTGCTGATGAGGTTCATGGCACTGAATCCTCTCTCACATTCAGCAGTGCTGGAGGGTACAACCTGGAGTCTGTTTATCACCTTTTGAATTTCGCTAGGTGCTCGTCGCCGATATTTTCAACGTAGTCGTCGAATGCGTTTGCCGTCAATGCTGGTGGAAGGTGTAGACGGTGTGCCAAGGCTCGGATTTCTTCATACCCGAATCCAGGCTGGATTTCTGTCGGCCAGTTGTCGCTGTTTAGCAGCCGAATTTGTGCCATCAGTTTGTTTTCGTTGGAGTTCATTCTGGACGACATGCTCTCAATGAGACTGTCCAGAAACTGTTGTCTATTGATTTGGAAGTGCCGTTTGTTCGATGTCAGTTGGACACCCATGTGCACACCTTCTTTGACATCTACCATTGCCTCCAGGGTTTTTTGTACCAGGCTTTTCCTTCATTACGCGCAATCTCAGGATGCATCGATGGATCATTTTGTCGGCTTTGTCAAGACTGGTTGCTCTCTTTTGCAGTATTTCCGACAGTTCTTTTATTTCGAATAGGGTGTCGTATATGAGAGCCAAGTCTTCCAAGAACTCTGGTGAAGCCAATTTCGTTGTCAGACCCTTGTAAACATCTCCAGATTGATTCTTGAAATGCTTATGTAGGGCATCGAACGAATGCCAGACGGCCTGCACTGTTCGGAAAGAGCTGGCAACCCATCGAACTGAGAATATCTTTCCAATTTTCAACATTTGCTTTCCCAGACTTAGAGAGCACTCCTCCAAGGCACGAACATTCTTGGGAGACATACTGTAGATAGAATACAAATTTTCTACGAACGCCTGGAAGTGATTGATTGCCTGAATGTTTTTAATGGCATCGCTAACTGCTAGCTCCAGTCTGTGGTTTAAGCAGTGCCACAGGACAATTTCAGGGAACAGTTGCTTCATCCCTGTGGCAACGCCAGATTTTCTCCCCACCATCACACTTGCACCGTCGCTGGCAAAGGCCAAGATGTTTCTCTTGAGGTACTGCTCATCAAATCCATAGGAGGCAAGTGTTTCTAGGAGCGAATCAAGAATAGACTTTGCATCCTGATTTGGGAGTTCTATCAAATCAAGGAAGAAGAATTCCACCACATTCTCTCCAACTTCTGTGTTCAAGTAAATGATAAGAACCGACTTGTCGATGAGCGTACTCTCGTCAATCAAAATCGCCAGTTTCGCCTCCTGGCTTTGTATCTGTCGACAAACTTTTGCTTTCATTTCCGCTGCGACATGATCAATCATTTGAGTGGCCGTCCATCTTGACCGCAAGCCAATTCCGATGTCGACGCCATTCAACCTTTGCAGCTGTAGTAGATGAGGATGGTCTGAGTAAGGCCGATCGTTTTTCGCTATGTAGTACGCTGTGCGCAGCACTTTTTCGGTGTGTTGCAACTCTACCGCGTTTAGCTTATCGATCGCTTTATCCATCGTTTTACTTCTTGAAGTATCATGTATATTTTCACGTATTTTGTGGGCTTGAGACTCCAAGTGCTCCTTTATCTTCTTTCGTAAAGGAGACAGCTGCTGCCGACGCTCTTTGCCATTGAACGTCACTTCCGAATTGGCCCATGCCTTCGAAACACCAGGGCCTCGAATTTGATGACCTCCCATATGACCAATACTCCGGCAGACCGAACAGCCTAATTTGCCATCTTGGCATATCAACCATGGATAGGCCTTCACCTTCTCTTCCCAAATCTCAGCCGAATAAACATTTGGCCATGATGATGATGTATCAACGCAAGTGGAGGCGGCAGTTGAGGCACACGAGACAGGGTTGGCGTTGGCGGAGGCGGCAGTTGAGGCACTCGAGACAGGGTTGGCGATGGCGGAGGTGGCAGTTGAGGCACTCGAGACAGGGTTGGCGTTGGCGGAGGCGGCAGTTGAGGCACTCGAGACAGGGTTGGCGTTGGCGGAGGCGGCAGTTGAGGCACTCGAGACAGTGTTGGCGTTGGCGGAGGCGGCAGTTGAGGCACTCGAGACAGGGTTGGCGTTGGCGGAGGCGGCAGTTGAGGCACTCGAGACAGTGTTGGCGTTGGCGGAAGCGGCAGTTGAGGCACTCGAGACAGGTGTCAGAAAAGACAGCTTAGACTGCCGCGCTTTCTTTATAGGTGACAGCATCTGAAAATTTTTAAGATATCATTAGGAAAGATGGCCATGATAGAGAATGGCAACATATAAATCATTTTGGTGAAATAATCGTAAAATAAGTCATCTAGAGGGAGATTTCAAAAAATTGAGCATAGGTTCCCCGCCCTCTCAGGGCGACCAAGTCCCTGGAGTTCATCTCAATATGATTGAGAATGGTCAGTCATAGTTGCTAAAATAAAAACTTGCTAATATAAAAATTTATATATAAAAACTTATATATATATATAAACTTGCTAAATAAAAATTGCTAAACTGTCATTTAGAGGGAGATTTCAAAAATTTGAGCATAGGTTCCCGAGCACCCGGTGAACCCCCTTAGGATCCGCCCCAGCGGCCGAGAAATAAAAAGGAGTAACATTAATCAAGTTAACTAGGCTCTTTTCGGGTCCCCCCCCACATTTGTCTATCAGCATAAATCACGCAGGATTCCCTAACCCAAGGCGCTAAAGATTGTACGTACATAACCACAATAAAGTATCATTTGCATGAAGGATTGGCTCAATAGATATTGATAGGAATATGAGATGCGAGCGCGACTTATTCATTTAACTGTGATCACGAACTTCAAGGGATTGTTGTCTACAATGAACTACAACGCAGGAGGACTGCATACTTCTTGCAGAACCTAAAAAGCTTGCTTTCTCAGCTCTCTAGGTAATGGTGTTCAAGAACGAAAGTGGTAGTGACAGCTAGAGAATCTCTTTCATAAATACCGTACAATACTTGTGAATGTTGATATCAAATGTGGGGGGGGAAACCCGAAAAGTGCCGTTAACTATACGCTACTTTCTAATTAGACCTACATAACTATGATACACAATATTGGCCTACAGCACAGCCCGACTCACACACTGACTTATTTACATGCTTCAGAAAGCTTCTCCCTCTCACCAATTTACGAGTTTAGCCTGAGACAATGGCATTCGAATGTACGTGAATAGGCTACAAGTAGCAAACTTATTCAACAGATAATACGGCATATAGTGGGACGAGTGTCTCTGAATCACGCGTACATCATTCATGTACAGTATATAATACACGTATAGCAGAAGCGTTGTATGACGAGCTGATGATGTGATCGATAATATAAAATAGAAGCACTGTATCACTAGCTAAAGAGCACTAGATAGACGTTGGGAATGTCGAAAAAAATGATCAGTGAAAGGCTTCACTTCATTCATAAGGCACCAATCCTTGGCGACATCTCACTTGCCAGCTTACCTCGTTGAGGTCGATCGACGTCACACCGGCTGCACCATTGGCTGCCCGAAGCCAAAAGTTTGGAAACTTATCGTTCAGATGAGACGAGTATTCGTGTTTGTGTGAACGCACGCTCACACAGGATCAAGGCGCATGCTCTGATGCAGACTGATGAGAAAAGGTAAACTTGCAAAACAATGAGCCACTCCAAGACACTATTGAGCTGAAATTTGCAACATTATTAGCATTTAACCGTAGATGTGTGGGATTAGGTTAAATCCATCAGGGTAATAAACCTTAAAAAATTGATAGAATGACAATAGTACAGGTGACAATAGAATAACAATGCTCGTAACTGATTATTCCATCTCGAGATAAATACCGGAACGCGCGTTCCGGTCAAATCCGGTCAAATCCTAATTACCGGAACGCCGTTCCGGTGCGTTCCGGTCCCACTACACCCCTGCTTTTTACTTCACATAGAATCCAAAACTTTATGCCGAACTTGTCGGGCTTGTTCTGCATGTAAACAATGAATAGGCATCGAACCCGGCATGGCAACAACTGCTCATCCACGGTGAGATTCTGCTGTGGAATGTAAGTACTTTGACTGTTCTCGAATAATCGATCCCATAACTGAGAGATGAGTCCAAATCTGTCACTCATCACTATGTCCTTCCTTTGTCCTTTGTCATCGAATCGCAAGTAACGCATAATGGAACGGAATCGGTCACGAGAAATAGTGTTCATCACAATGGGAAGGCCCCACTTCTTGTTCCACAACATGTCCGCGTCAAATTTTGAAGCTGTAGTAGCACCGCGAATAATCAGAATTCCGAGGAAAGCAAGAAATTCAGATTTGTCGATAGACCATGCATCGTTACCTTGAAGACGAGTCTCTGTAATTGTATGTTTGATGACGCAATTGATCATAGCATCGTCGAATATCAAGTTGAAGGTAGAAAAGAAATTATCAGAGTCAATCTCACAACGGGTCCGTGACTTACAGTCTGCTGATGATTTGAAGACATTTCGCACTGGTCGTCTTCCACTGCTGATATCACTTGTAGAATCCTGCAATAACGTCCACTTGCTTTCGTCCTTTCCAAGAAGTCCAGCTGTGTCAGGCTGATTTCCAACAATGTCAGGTGTTTCTTCATCATCAGTATCACTACTGCCATCAATCGAAAGATCGCATGATGAATTATCGCAATCACCATCCGAAATATCCACATGTGCACGGTGATCGAGTTCTTCTTCACCTTCAGAGCAGTCCGACGGAATATTTGTCAAGCGTCTTATCGCTTCTTGAGCTGCCTCTCTCTTCGTTCGCCGCATGATACAGGACAGTCTGATGTTAAAATAGAGGACATTAGCCTTACCGTTAGATGAGTAACTCTGACGCGTTTCATTGGCTGCTGTGTTCCTGGTGTAGTCATATTGATTTCGATCACGCCTCTGAAAGACAAAGTGACTGTACATTGCCAACGCCTCACTCGACAATGCACACATTGTATGCAAGGTGATACACGCATGCAGAAGCAAGTATCCCACGATAGCGCGTCGATCGGAGATGCAAAATGCATCCAGAAGTACAAGGTGTGTGTAAGAAAGTAGCCATAGTTTGCAATTGACTTGTAATATGCATTAATGCTGAGTTACGATAGTAAATGTCATCTAATTATAATCAGTAAAGCCTACAAACCAGAAGAAATGTTTCCTGGCATGTAATATGAAATACAGGATAAATTATCGAAAGGCGTCAAAAATGACGCCAGCCGCGCTTTTAAGTAGTTTAATTTTCAGCCTTCCTAGTGTTAAATGGTGCAACTCTATGATGACGGTGTTGGCAGTCGCGATGCAGATAAGATTGGAGGAGATGCGACCAGTGGTGTAATTAATCAAGTAATCAAGTAAGTTATGTAAATACATTCATCGCTTGTTGACATGCCGCACGATTCCACAAAATATTTCGACGGATACTGTATAACTTTAAAAATAATAAATAATAATCAGGAAAGAATATTCTGTAAAAATATAATTTCAATAGACATTCAACTAAAAAGCCAACATCTTAATAAAAAATAGAGATTTTAGGTCTCATCGAAATGGATTCATTGTTTCTGATGAGATTTTAATGTCATTTGACTTATTAAGAGGAAGTGCAGATACCAAAGTTCCTACTTTTCTAAATGTTGAGTACAAAAGAATGCCTGATTGCATACTAATTTTCATTTATTAATTTTCATTTCTCGAATTGACGGCGAAATAATTTTTGGAATTTCTCAATGTCTGATTTTTGCAAACCTCTGCCAACTTGATGAATTTGTGTTAGTTTTTCGTCATACGTCAATAAAGGTCCGCAATATAACATAACATGGATTTTTGGGGGCAACAATGTAGGACATTTGACGGCGCGTAAGGGCCTGAAAATCTCCTACATTGTTGCCCGAAAAATCTATGTTTATAATATACCTTTTTGCATTCTACTTTTTGAATAAGTGAATTCAATTTCTGCTGACTTTTTCCTATCCATATACCTATGCCTATGTTATGGCACTTTCATAGATTTTAGTGCATTCATTTTCATCATACTTATTTCCTATTTCTGATTAATATAAGATGACTATGTTATCTTAAGAGGACATCTTAAGAAGACATTTTATTCGAGAATGACAACATTCATCCCTAAAAGTAGGATGAAAATCTGAAAGACAAGAAAAGTTCAATGGAAGATGATTTTCCGGATTTTACCAGTGTTTTTGCTATTTCATGGCCACTTAGCTGCCCTTGGATACTAGGATTTGCACGATCCCTCTCGACATAGCGTCATAGTGTAAATCCGCTTCAGGCTGCGATATTGCCTTGTCAATTACAGTCGTAAATTATTCTTCAAAGAGAAAGTCACTGATTTCAGATAAAAAGTCAGAAAGGATTTGGTCATCATTCCGCCTTCAATCATGCTGAATGAACAATGTCCACGTGTTCGCCCAGTCATCTTGGAAGACTAATGTCTGCATGTCACTGTATACAAGCCATTGTATAAAGGCCTTGCCTTCTTGTTTGATGTTCAGCTCTTTCCATTGGATAGGCGCCGATCTTAACTGCTTCTTGATAACAAGTTTCCCCTCCAAGCCTCGACGTATGGCTTGGACGCAGATAGATGGGTTGGTATAAACTCCTGCTGCACTTTCTCTTTGATCTCCAACAAGGTGATGATAAACTTCTCTTCCACTCATCTCACCAATGCGGCTACCATCGATTCACTCACCTTTGTATAAGTACGTGCTTATCAGATGGTCGCTTTCAGTCTTTCAAAAATTCGCGCAAAAATTCGTGCGCTTCGCGCACTCGAAAATTTATTTACCCATGGGTTCCGGGTGCCATAGATACTCTTCTTGCTCAAAAGTAGAGCGTACAAGATTTTAGGTCGAGCTCCGCTCACCTGAAAATCCTAATGTCAGAGTGACTTTGTATGGGTAAAATTTGAGAATTTTCCAAAGTGTGGAATTTCGACCTGGGACCGTCACCAAAACATTTTCATCAAATTCACTGACCCCCCCCCCCCGACAACAACATCTAACTTTGGTTCTATGGACGATTTTGTCTACAGCTACTCGTTTGAAAGAGGAAAAAAACTGCTCTAACAACATTTTTCGCTGCGAGTCAATCGACCACCGTTTCACAAGTAGAGCGGTACAAGATTTTAGGTCGGAGCTCGCTTACCTGAAAAAATCCTAAGTGTCAGAGTGACTTTGTATGGGTAAAATTTTGAAAATTTTCCAAAGTGTGGAATTTCGACCTGGGACCGTCACCAAAACATTTGTCATCACATTTCACTGACCTCCCCCCCCCCCTAGGTCAGCTTAGCTTCTAACTTGGCTGCTAGTGACGGATTTTCCTCGACAGATACTCGTTTGAAAGCTAAAGTTGAGACAAAATTCAATGAAAGAACGGCTGTTCCTATCTTCCATCGTCAAAAGTTAGAGCGGTTACAAGATTTTAGGTCGGAGCTCGCTCACCTGAAAAAATCCTAAGTGTCAGAGTGGCTTTGTATGGGTAAAATTTTGAAAATTTTCCAAAGTGTGGAATTTCGACCTGGGACCTTCACCAAAACATTTTTCATCAAATTTCACTGACCTCCCCCCCCCCTGTGGACAGCTCGCTTCGATCTTGGCTTCTAGTGGACGGATTTTGTCGTGCAATAGCTCGTTTGAAAGCTAAGAGTGAGACAAATTCAGTGAAAGAAACGGCTTGTTCCCGATCTGTCTCGTTTCAAAGTTAGAGCGGTTACAAGATTTTAGGTCGGAGCTCGCTCACCTGAAAAAATCCTAAGTGTCAGAGTGACTTTGTATGGGTAAAATTTTGAAAATTTTCCAAAGTGTGGAATTTCGACCTGGGACCGTCACCAAAACATTTTTCATCAAATTGTGAAATTTCATTGACGTCCCCCCCCCTGGACAGCTTGCTTCGATTTTGGCTTCCAGTGGACGGATTTTGTCGTGCGATAGCTCGTTTGAAAGCTAAGAGTGAGACAAATTCAGTGAAAGAATCGGCTTGTTCCAATCTGTCTTCGTTCAAAAGTTAGAGCGGTTACAAGATTTTAGGTCGGAGCTCGCTCACCTGAAAAAATCCTAAGTGTCAGAGTGACTTTGTATGGGTAAAATTTTGAAAATTTTCCAAAGTGTGGAATTTCGACTGGGACCGTCACCAAAACATTTTTCATCAAATTTCTCTGAACGAGGGGGGGGGTTAGTGAAATTTGATGAAAAATGTTTTGGTTAAGGTCTCCCCCCCAGGTTGAAAATTTCGGAAGTTTTAAATTTTCAAAATTTCACCACACGGAGCTCTCACACTTAGGAATTTTTTCACTGGTGCAGCTTTACATGCCATGTCTGGCGGACACAACTTTCCCGTGGTCATATGAGAATGGTTCAGTCATATTGTAAAGAATGATGAGACAAATCGTTTGCAACCAAACCGCATTCGCTACGATGAATACTTTCGGAGATAACCATTTTAAGTTTTTCTTCCGAGCATATATAAAACCCCGACAACTAAGTCGGATCATTCATCCGAAAGACAGGTAACCGACGGCGTCGCTCTGAGCTCCCCGATATCGGGGGTGCAAAGTCTCTATCTTTTGAAGTAGGCAAGCTATCTGTGCTACTTCAAGTTGTTATGATAGAGTTTTGATAGTGTCTTTACTACCTGATAAAAATTTTTTAAAAGTATATGAGTAGTAAATGCGGAATTTTTAAAAATTCTTAAATTTCACTTTGTCAAAGTTTTAACATATAACTAAGGTTTTCAGAGTATCCTTAGTTCAAATATGCTATCAGATTTTGAAATTTAACTAAGTCTAAGGCCAGGCTAATGAGGGGTTAATCCCAGCTACTGATCACTAACCTTTGACTCCGTTCCTGTTTACCCACTTCGGCAGTGACATGATTCTCAGCTTTAAAAGAGCGGGTATCGGGGAAGATCTCTCACTCCCTAGTGATCGGTATCAGAAGCCTTCGGGCTGTCGACGGATCGAGTCCACTCACTACAACTCACATCTATCATTCCTCACTAAGTTGGTTGATATAGGTTGAATGTTGACTAAGTTGAATGTTGAATGATGGATATTATGTTTCTAGGCTGTATACTACTTTCAAATCTCTGATCAGAAATTAACAATAAGGCTCTTTGAGGGTTAGATCCCAGCTACTGATCACTAACCTTTGACTCGGCGTTCCTGTTACCAATTCGTGCAGTGACAATGTTGTCTTTAGCAGTTAGAGCGGTATCGGGAAGATCTTGCCCCTCCCCTCCCCCCACTTCCCTAGTGATGGTACAAGGGCACTTCGGCTGTCGACGGGATCGAGTGCCACTCACTACACTCACATCTATCATTCCTGACTAAGTTTAATGCTTTATAGGAATATGACTGTAACTCATGATTTCAAAACTTATACTATTTTCATTATTCTTAACAGTTTTTTTTTTTTTTTTTTTTTTTTTTTTTTTTTTTTTTTTTTTTGTTTTTGTTTTTTTTTTTTTTTTTTTTTTTTTTTTTTTTTTTTATTTTTTTTTTTTTTTTTTTTTTTTTTTTTGTTTTTTTTTTTATTTTTTTTTCTTTTTGTTTTTTGTTTTTTTTTTTTTTTTTTTTTTTTTTTTTTTTTTTTTTTTTTTTTTTTTTTTTTTTTTTTTTTTTTTTTTTTTTTTTTTTTTTTTTTTTTTTTTTTTGTTTTTTTTTTTTTTTTTTTTTTTTTTTTTTTTTTTTTTTTTTTTTTTTTTTTTTTTTTTTTTTTTTTTTTTTTTTTTTTTTTTTTTTTTTTTTTTTTTTTTTTTGTTTTTGTTTTTTTTTTTGTTTTTTTTTTTTTTTTTTTTATTTTTTTTTTTTTTTTTTTATTTTTTTTTTTTTTTTTTTTTTTTTTTTTTTTTTTTTGTTTTTTTTTTTTTTTTTTTTTTTTTTTTTTTTTTGAATAAATTTTTTTTTTTTTTTTTTTTTAAAAAAAACAAACGAGAAATCTCATAACGAACAAAAATGGTCAAAACGACAAAAAACAAAAAATTTCACACTCAAAATGTGCGTATGCGGTCGAATCAACACGCCGAGACGGTCTCAGGGACCACATAAGGAAGGCAGGGGCCGACCACATGGTTATCCTGAATAGGATTGCCTGTGTGAAGTGCAGGGTGCTGTTGGTTGTTGGGCAGGAGGCCGAGTTTTATCGGAGGCATGGTGAGTGTGTAGGAGGGTTGGTGACCGATTTGAGATTTACGCAGTTGATTGTGGAAGAGAGGGAGCGAATGTTGGCGAATGTTGCGAATGTTGTTGAGAATGTTGTTGAGAATGCTAGTGGGAATGTTGTTGAGAATGCTAGTGGGAATGCTGTGGAGAATGCTAGTGGGAATGCTGTGGAGAATGAGGTAGAGAATGCTGTGGCCGGTTTGAAGGCTGACAAGTGGCGGAAGAGAGTGTTTGAGAGTGATGATGAGGATGATGTGGATTTGGATAGGGAGCGAGTGAGGAAGTGTGTGAGGAAGTTGAGCTCTTCGTCATCGGAGGTATCCAATATTGTTATTAGCGACCCCCGAAGAGCTCATCTTCCCCAATAGTGAAGGGTGGTGGGGTACGGAAGCAGTCGGCGCGGTGGGATGAGGACATGGAAAAGAAGCATGTGTCGCAGCAAGCGGCACATGCTTTGTTGGTAGATCGCTACGAAAGTTTGAGGAAGGTGAATGAGAGAACGTTGAGTGAGTTGAGTGAGCTGAAAATGAAGGAGGTGAAATGTAAGGAGGTGGCAGATGAGAATATCCGTATGAGGCGTGTTGTGAAAGAGTTGAAGGAGAATGTGCGAGTGTTGGAAGACAAGAATGATGAGTGTGAGAAGAGGGCGAGTGCTGCGGAGAGGAGAATGGGAGAGGCAGGAAGCGAAGTTTGAGGAGATGATGAAGGAGATGAGTGTGTTGAGAGCGAGGAATGTTGAGTTGGAGAGGACTGTGGCTCGGCGGGGTGATGAGAGGCAGGCGTGTGAGAAGTTGGAGCGCATGAGGGATGAGTGGGAACGTGTGAATGAGGATCGTTTGTTTGAGTTTCACATCCCTATTCGGGATAACCATCTGGCCGGCGAAGTCCTCGTCAATAAAAGCCTGGACGAATCAATTATTTGCTATCATGGACATCCGAGCAAGAAATGCCTCCACGCTACACTAAGAATGCGCGGGCATCTCCACAAATTTTCAATCAGGAAGCCCGCGAGACTGCCTAAGGATGACTAACTTGGTAAGTGAAAAAGTAAATAAGATAGTATATCCTATTCTAATACATATCATTTTCATTGCAGATCTTTGCCTGCCTTCACCACCCCATCAATTTACTCCCGAGAACGAACCATCGGCTCTCTTAAGGGCCACCTAGGGGCAAGACATGATAGAACCTCCACGCGGTTTGCCCTGGGCAGTCTTCGGACTGGCGAATACTATCATTAAGTTGAATCTGCTATCAGTCAACTTGAACGTTGCGTCGCGTTAGAGGGGTATATAAACCACTGCCTCTCATTTCATTTCATTTCAATCATGCAGACGCCGAACAGTCAAGTCAGCTCTCCTCGCGGACCGCAGTTAAGGCCGCGAAATTTATTTGAGGAGTTGTCAGGCTAGAGGAGCAAGACAGAGTCCACAACAATCTTGCTCGGATTGGCAATCCGATGACAGCAACTGCTGCCAATCCAACGGAATGGCGCTACATTCCACTCTTATACTCACATGCCAGTTAGTGTGGAAGTCGACAGTGCTAAGCCGCGAAATTTATTTGAGGAGTTTTGTCAGGCTAGAGTGAGCATAGACAGAGTTTTTAATAATCTTGTCGGATTGGCAATCCGATAGACAGCAACTGCTGTCAATCCAACGGATGGGCGCACATTCCACTTTTTAGCTACTGTGCCAGTTAGTGTGGAAGTCGACAGTGGCTACCAAAGAGAGAGTCAAGACTGCTCGAGCAGAATTGGTAGGGTGTAAGATGACGACTCCCGAGAACGAACCATCGGCTCTCTTAAGGGCCACCATGGGGCAAGACATGATAGAACCTCCTCGCGGTTTGCCCTGGGCAGTCTTCGGACTGGCGAATACTATCATTAAGTTGAATCTGCTATCAGTCAACTTGAACATTATGCAGTCGATTGCTATCCCTGAAGCATTCTGATTCGCTGTTGAGCAATTCATTGTTGAAAACCCTATATAAGCCAGAAGATTGTAGCGCTTCTCATTCAATTTGAAGTCACGATGGAAGCGACATCTGCCGACAACATTCCGTCTTCACGATGAAGACAACGGCATTCCCGACTTCGTCATCCTCGACGAGTGGGATATGAGGATGAGAAGAAGGGGAAGATCAAGAGGATCGTTTGACGGATGAGGTGTGGACTCCAAATACCACCCGCATCCGAAAGGTGCCAGATGCACCAGTACGACCTCGGCGGTATAGGGTTATGAGAACCTAACGCATACCATTGCTA
>CAJQUW010015164.1:0-33010 GCA_907163375.1 Prostheceraeus crozeri | reverse complement strand
ATTTGAAGTAACACGACATATCAGCATCCAATTACTGAACACGTGGAGAAACCGATAGACTGTCTTTATTTTGAACGTGATTAATTCAATGTATGAAGGGATGTAGTTATAGTTCATGGAATTCTACAGAAACATGATTCGACGTTGCTCAGAGTTGAAGCGTGAGATGGGTAGTTGGCACGGGCTATGTATATAGTTATCAAACATACTGCCAGAAGTGTAATAAACGACCGGCAATTGACACGAACGATTCGGTTTGCGATTATATGGAGAAGATGAAGGTGTTGGGTTCAGATTCTTCAATACTGATACATTGGGACTGACATTAGAATGGACGGGTGAGGCACAAACGGAGGTGATTTCAGGGTCCCCTGAAGGAGGAACCCATGAAGGGAATCGGGTCCTTTGAAAGAGATGTATATAAGAGTGGGATGAAATGAGTGTCCCACAATATCATTTTTATGGATTGTGATGGGGGGAAGGTGAACCTGTACAGGAGCTCAGTGCTATTGCTATGAACCTATTGGGTCATATCAGATTGTTAGTGGTCTATCACTCAGACGCAATGCCAACTGCGATTCCCAATGTTGATCAATGGGCGAGCAAAACACGCGAGATTCATGGACTCTAATCTGAAATATTTGCAAGACTATCGGCTGTTTTCTAGTGAGGAGTGCTCTTCTTATTGAGGATCTGAGTTTGGTACGTATGGTGATAGAGGCTACTTTCAATGTTATACGCATCTTTTGTAATAATCCTGGTAAGGAGAGGATAAGTATTTCCCCAAATCATAGTCATTAATGATCTTTTGCTCCCACCCCCTTGGGCATAGAAGAGTGAATGCAACACTAACATCATGAAGTCACGAAAACGTTTTAAGGGTTTGTGTTGGGTTCCTTATGTTGTCTGTTCGTTGTAGTTAGCTACGGTTTCGTATAACCAGAATGCTTCTTTCAGCCTTACCTCCAACCACTGTCAAAGTCCTATTATGGTTATCATTGCTCGCATATATGACCAGTTACCAGCTGTATCTATTTTATCTTGTTTCCAAACCATTGATTTGTAATGCATGCCTGTTACAGTTATTCAATAAATGTTATTATGCGAAGAGTTTGAGTGGATTTGTTATCATGCGACGGATTGGGTTAGATGAAGGGGGGGAGGGGGGAGGGGGGGGTCCGGGAGGTGATCATATTCCCTGGGTGTTTTCAAAGGGGATGTGAACATTGATTGTCACATGAAGAGTGATTTAATCGTTAGATTTGATGACGATATAAGATTTACTAAGTGTTGCAAGTTAGGGACTAGAGCGTTCTATTTTATTTGTATAGAAAGATATAGAGGTTTCAAATAAGTTTACACGTTAAAAATAAAGTTTAGCAATGTTGTGGTATGTTAAAGAATAAATAGTTCCCCTATCTGTTTTTGTATGTTAGAAAATAAAATTGAAGTTTTCATCAGTTTACAAGTTTAAGAATAACAGTTTTATCTGCTTGTATGTTAGAAATAAAACAAAAGTTTACAACCGTTAACAAGTTAAAAATAATAAATTTCAATAGGTTTTACAAGTTAAAACTTAATGTTTCAATAGTGCGTATGTTTAAGAATGTAAAGTTTTAATCTGTTTCTTATGTATAGAAATACAATGAAAGCTTCAAAACCAGTTTACAAGTTAAAGATATAAAGTTTTTATCAGCCTTGTGAATGTTATGAGAAATAAAATAAGAGTTTCAAGAGTTTACAAGTTTCAAACAGTGTATATACGTTAGGAAAATAAAGTTTTTAGCTGTTTGTATGTTAAAAATAAAATAAAGTTTCAATGAGGTTGTATATGTTAAGAAATAAAGTTCTATCTGTTTATATGTTAGAAATAAAAATGAAGTCTCTCTCAGTCACATTGTTCAGTTTACAAAGTTAAGAATAAAGTTTTATCTGTTTGTTTGTATAAGACATAAAAAGCAAAGTTTCAACCGTTTTTTTTTTCAAGTTAAGAATAAAGTTTTATCAGCTTGTATGCTGAAATAAAATAAAGTTATTCAAGAGTTTACATTGTATCAACAGTGTATTACGTTAGGAAAATAAAGTTTTAGCTGTTTTGATGTTAAAGAAATAAAATAAAGTTTCAACCGTTTAAAAAGTTAAAACACAGAGCGTGAGAGTTTTCAATAGTGTATAATGGATTTAAGAATACAAGTTCTATCTAATTATATGTTAGAAATAAAAATGAAAGGTTCACCAGTTTAACAAGTTAAGGGGGGGAGGAATAAGAGAGAGAGCGTCTGCTTGTATGTTCCAGAAATGAAATAAAGTTTCTCCACCAGTTTTACAGGTTAAAATATAAAGTTTCTAATAGTGTGTACGTTAGAAATAAAGTTTCGCGATAGTGTGTAGCGTGTTAAGAATTAAAGTCTTTCTTTTTTTTTTTTTCTATCGTGTTTGTATCGAATGAATTAAAAAAGCGATTTCAACCGTATATACAAGTTAAAAAATAAAGTTTCAATTAGTTAGTACACGTTAAAAAATAAAGTTTCAATAGTGTATATGTTAAGAAAATAAAAGTTCTATCTGCTTGCTATGTTAGAAATAACCAAATGAAGGTTCACCAGTTTTACAAGTTAAAGAAAAATAAAGTTTTAGGTAATCAAGTTGTTGTATGTTAGACCATAAAACAAAGTTTCAACCGTTTACTCAGTTAAGAATAAAGTTTTATCTCAAGCTTGTCTGCTGGAAATAAAATAAAGTTTTCAAGAGTTTACATGTAAATCAGAACAGTGGGGGGGGTAATAACCGTTAGAAATAAAGTTTTAGCTGTTTTGGTATGTTAAAAAATAAAAATAAAGTTTCATTTCAACCGTCTTAAAAAGTTAAAAATGAAGTTTCAATAGTGTTATATGTTAAGAATAAAGTTTCTATTCTAATTATATGTTTAGAAATAAAAATGAAGGTTCACCAGTTTACAAGTTAAGAATAAAGTTTATATCTGCTTGTTATGTACAGAGAATATGAAATACAGAAAGTTTCAACCCAGTTTACAGGTTAAAAAATAAAGTTTTCAATAGTGTGTACGTTAGAAATAAAGTTTCAATAAGTGTGTAATTGTTAAGAATAAAAGCTTTATCTGTTGTGTATGTTAGAAAATTAAAAAACCGCTTTTCAAAACCGTGTACAACGTTAAATAAATAAAGTTCTTCAATAGGTAACAACAGTTGTTAAAAATAAAGTTTCAAATAGTGTATATGTTAAAGAAGAATAAATGTTCAGTATCGAGCGCTTCTATGTTATTAGAAATAGAAACAATGAAGGGATTCCACCAGTTTTACAAGTTAAGAATAATAGATTTTAATCTGTTTGTATGTTAGACATAAGAACACAGAATGTTTCAACCGTTAACAAGTCTAAAAATTTTGGGGGATGTGGGTTTGTTTCAGATTATTGGTAACGAGATAAAGTTTCAAAATTGTGTTCGTGTATGTGGATAAAGTTCTATCTGTTTATATGTTGAAATAAAATGAAGGTACACCAGAGTTTACAGTTTGAAGAATAAAGTTTTACTGCTTGTTTCACTAAATTATGTCAGAAATAGCAATAAAAGGGCTCACCAGTTGTAAAAGTTAAGAATAAGAAGTTGCAATAGTGTGTATGATAAGAATATAGTTCTATCTGTTTAATATGTTAGAAATAAAAATGAATGGTTCATCAGTTTACAAGTTAAAGAATAAAGTTTTAGATCTCGTTTGTATGATTTAGACATAAGAAACAAAGTTTTCAACCGTTAACAGTTAAAAATAAAGTTTCCAATAGTTTACAGAAGTTAAAGACAACTAATGTTTTGCAATAGTGTGGTATGGTTAAGAATAAAGTTTTATCTGGTTTCTACTGTTAGGAAAATAAAATGAAGCTTCACCCAGTTTAACAAGATAAGAAATAAGAGTTTTATCAGCTTGTATGTTAGAAATAACAATGAAGTTTCACCAGTTTACAATTTTAAAAAAATAAAGTTTTCAAATAGTGTGTTACGTTAGAAAATAAAGTTTCAAAACCGTTTACAAGGTTAATAAAAATAGATGTTTTAAAAAAACAGTGTCTACGTTAGAAATAAAGAGTTTTATCTGTTTTGTTAAAGTACGATTCGTTGCGGGAATTTACTAGTTTGCAGGGAGGTGGGTAGGTAGGAACGGGAGGGGGGGGGGTGGGTTACAGCATTACTACTAGTGGTAACACATGAAAAATATCGGGGAATTCAAACAGTTAACAAGATTAAAACTAAACTTTTAACAAGTGTGTAACGTTAGAAATAAAGTTTTAGCTGTTTATATGTTAGAAACAAAATAAAGTTAAACAGTTTACAAAGTTGAAAAAATAAAAGTTTCAACAGTGTTGTACGTTAGAAATAAATGAAAGTAAAAACTTCATCGTATGAGTATTCAAAGCATGTTTTGTAAATCAAATGTGTGTAGTCCTGACATGATAGAATCGCGTTAGAAATAAAGTTTCAGCCGTTTACAAGTTAAAAATAAAGTTTCACCGGTGTGTACGTTAGAAATAAAGTTTTAGCTGTTTATATGTTAGAAACAAAATAAAGTTTCAACAGTTTACAAGTTGAAAAATAAAGTTTCAACAGTGTGTACGTTAGAAATAAATGAAAGTAAACACTTCATCGTATGAGTATTCAAGACGCATGGTTGAAGTGAGTGTCTTAAACATTTGTTTGATTTGTCATACGTACGTTGCTGTACATTTAATCGCTCCCCCCCCTTTTACTCATTGCATGATTGTGATGTCTTCTCACAAATCGATCTAGTCGTGGTTTATTCAGCATTTTGTGGTAGGATTTTCATACACTTGGTTGTAACATACATATGTTAAAGCGTTTCTTGTAACATTAAGTAGCATGGCGGTAATATGCGTCTAATTACATTGGGTCTGTTCTGTATGCCCACGACGTAAATGCTCATTCATGCGTTGTGGTACGGATGGAGTCGTACAGAATGTACATAATTGACATTTTCAATACATCGTCTCGCCCGCTCTCTGACTTTCCACTTCACACCTTCCATCTCACTCATATTGATGTCATCCCTTTAAACGTTATGCATACAGTAAAGTCAGATGGTCGCCCATAGAAAATTGAACCTTCTTATCCTCTTTTTATGTTGTTCCATCATGGTCGTCCCCCAATTCAGTCTTGCCACGGGCTTAACACTTCATTCGTCGACCTCGTTGTTAGCGTATTACGCTGGTTTGAGTATTGTACCATTACGATTTCACCTGTTTTTCATTCATGTTACTTAAATGAAGTTGTTACTTCCTCTAACTCTTGGGACAGCACTTGCCACCTATACCATTATGTCTCTTTTTAATTATCTCCGTATCCTTCAAGACTTGTAAGATAATCGTAAGACTTGAGGATCATGTTGAGTTAGACAGAGAGATCAAAAAAGGAAACTAATCATAGAAAAATCCTTAATTACCCATACACCATCACCCTTTCTACTTAAAACCTTCATTGTTCATATAACAACTCCATATATTTTTACCACAGATTTAGGTTACTGTAGTAGGTGTAGACCAACTCATATCTGAAGGTTTATGCCATGGTTGGCGATTTACAAACACTGTTTTTACTTTAGAAAGGATTTCACAATTGTCTTTTGAAATATCAAGTAATATAACACAATCTCCACAAATCTGCTAAAGAGCAGTGATATCCCATGTGCCCATCTATGTAGCGTTGACTATTCTGTATTGATTCACCCTCTTAGATTTTTGTAGAGCGACATGAGTTTGTTTAGAACATACAATCTTTGAACATCCAATAGCCATTCCTTCATCCCGCACTTTAACCTGCTGCTAAATGACTCGGTGTCTGTGCACGTTGATCCCATTGTTTCAAAATCGACATTCTATCACATGAAATTTGTTCTAAAATCACAAGGGTTAGAAAAATGAAATCTGCTGTTGATGGAACCTGTATATGATATTCTGATGGCAGGTCATCAACAGCAGATTTCATTTTTCGTAACCCTGTGATTTTGAAAAATTTCTGTGATGATGTGATTTTGAAACAATGGATGTCAACGTGCAAATGACACGAGTCATTTTAGCAGCGGTTAAAGTGTCGGGATGAAGGAATGGCTATTGGTATGTTCAAAGATGGTAGTGTTCTAAAACAAATCATTGTCTCTACAAAAAACCTATGAGGGTAATCAATACAGAATGTCAACGCTATAGATGGGCACGATGGTTATCACTGCTCTTTAGCAGATTGTGTGGAGATCTGTGTTATATTACTTTGATATTCCAAAAGACAGAATTGTGAATCCTTTACAGGAAAAACAGTGTTTGGTAAATCGCAACCATGCATAAACTTCATGATATGAGTTGGGCTAACACCACTTACATGGTAACTTTAAATATGTGTAAAATGATATGGGTGTTATATGACAATGATGTTTTAAGTAGAAGGGGTGGTTGGTGTTGTATGGTGTGATAATGATTTTTCTTATGATTAGTTCCTTGTTTGATTCTCTGTCTAACTGTCAACATGATCCTCATGGTCCTTACGAATTATCTTTACAGTCTGAAAAAGAGAATACGGGAGATAATTATAAGAGGTACATATGGTTTGATAGGTGGCAGTGGCTCTGTCCAAGAGTTAGAGGATAAAAAGTAAGACAACTTCATTAAGTATCATGAATGAAGAAAAGGTGAGAATTTGTAATGGTAATACTCAAACCAGCGTACTACGTAACAAACGAGGTCGCGAATGAGTGTATGCCGTGGAAGACGGTATTGGACCGGACATGAATGAACAAGACATAAGAAGAGGATGAAGAGAGTTCAGTTATGGGGCGCTCGAAGAAATGACTTTACGTATGATAAACGTTTAAAGGATTGACTCAATATGAGTGAGATGAAGGTGTGTGAAGTGGAAAGTCCAGAGAGGCGGCGAGACGATGTATGAAAATGTCATTATGTCATTCTGTAGACTCCCATTCCGTACACACCGCTTATGATGAGCATTTACGTCGTGGGCCATAAAGAAAACAGACCCAATGCATTGCACATATCTCATGACAACGTTAATGTGACGGATCGCTTTTTAAATATGTATAGTTACAAAGTGTAGGAAATCCTACCAACAAATGCTGATGAAAAACCACGACTAGATCGATTTTGTTGAGAAAGAATCTCAATCATGCATGTAAAAGGGGGAGCGATTAAATTTACAGCAAAGTTTTGCAAATCAAACAAATGTTTAAGACACTCAATACAACTGCTTTGATACTCATACGATGAAGTTCTTAGACTTTCATTTATTTCTAACGTACACACTGTTTGAAACTTTATTTTCAACTTGTAAACGGATGTGAAACTTTATTTTGTTTCTAACATATAAAACAGCTAAAATTGTATTTCTAACGTACAACACCGTTGAAACTTATATTTTTAACTTGTAACGGCCTGAAACTCTATTTCTAACGCGATTCTTTCATGTCAGGACTACCTCATTGATTACAAAACATGCTTTGAATTTCATCATACGATGAAGTTTTTACTTTCATTTATTTCGTAAGTATCACCACTGTTGAAACTTTATTTTTCACTGGTAAATGTTGAAACTTGATTTTTGTTTCTAACATATATAAACAGCATATAATTAGATTTCTAACGTACACATGATTAAAAGTTTATTTTAATCTGTAAACTGTTGGAAACGATATTTTCATTTAAACTAGTATGAATGCTGAGTCTAAATTGCAACTAGTAAATCCTACGATCGTACTTTACAAACAGATAGAAAACTTTAGTCTTAACTGTAGACACTGTTAAAAAATCTATTTTTTAACTTGGTCAACTCGGTTGAAACTTTATTTATATCGTACACACTAATTTGAAACTTTATTTTAAAATGTAAAATGGGTGAAACTTCATTTTATTTTCTAACATAAAGCGGGATTAAAAACTTTTTGTTAACTTGTAAACTGGTGAGCTTCATTTTATTTCTAAACTTAGAAACAGATAAAACTTTTTCTTAACATTCACACTATATGAAACATTAGTTTTAACTTGTAAACTATTGAACTTTATTTTTTAAACTTGGTTAACGGTTGAAACTTTGTTTATGTCTAACATACAAACAGATAAAACTTTATTCTTAACTTGTAAACTGATGAAACTTCATTTTATTTCTAACATACAAACAGATAGAACTTTATTCTTAACATACACACTATTGAAACTTTATTTTTAACGTGTAAACTGGTGAAACTTTATTTCATTTCTGACATACAAGCAGATAAAACTTTATTCTTAACTTGTAAACTGGTGAACCTTCATTTTTATTTCTAACATATAAACAGATAGAACTTTATTCTTAACGTACACAATGTTGAAACTTTATTTTAATCTGAAACTTTATTTTTAACTTGTTAACGGTTGAAACTTTGTTTTATGTCTAACATACAAACAGATAAAACTTTATTCTTAACTTGTAAACTGGTGAACCTTCATTTTTATTTCTAACATAGAAGCAGATAGAACTTTATTCTTAACATATGCACTATTGAAACTTAATTTTTAACGTGTTAACTATTGAAACTTTATTTTTAACTTGTATACGGTGAAAGCGGTGTTTTTAATTCTAAATACAAACAGATAAAGCTTTATTCTTAACATACACACTATTGAAACTTTATTTCTAACGTACACACTATTGAAACTTTATTTTTTAACCTGTAAACTGGTGGAAACTTTATTTCATTTCTGACATACAAGCAGATAAAACTTTATTCTTAACTTGTAAACTGGTGAACCTTCATTTTTATTTCTAACATATAATTAGATAGAACTTTATTCTTAACATATACACTATTGAAACTTCATTTTTAACTTTTAAACGGTTCGTGAACCTTTTTTTTATTTTTTAACTTACAACAGCTAAACTTTTATTTCTAATGTAACACTGTTGATACATTTAAACTTTGAATCTTTATTTTCTTTCTAGCATACAGCTGAGTAAAACTTTATTCTTAACTTGTTAAATCGGTTGAAAACTTTGTTTTTGTTGTCTACATCAACCTGAAATAAAACTTTATCTTAACTTGTAAACTGTCGTGAAACCTTCATTTTTATTTCTAAACATAGAAGCAGAGATAGAACTTTATTCTTAACATATCCACTATTGACACTTTTATTTTTTAACGTGGTTAACTATTGAACTTTATTTTAACATGTTACGGTTGAAAGCGGATTTTTAATTCTAGACATAAAACAGATAAAGCTTTTCTTCATAACATACACACTATTGAACTTTATTACTAACGTTACACACGTATTGAAAACTTTATTTTTTAACCTGTCAACTGGTGAAACTTAATTCATTACATATCTCCACACTCATCACCATCCTAAATTGAAAACAATTAACATGTTAACCATCCATTGTTTCATTCAAACAATGTGCAACTAAACTTTAACTCTATGTAAACGGTCTGCCCAATCACCTTTTGTAATTTCTACAACCACATAACACCAAACAACCAACTTAATACCCCATCAATCCACAAATCAAATAATAACCCAACCCCATCAACCCCAAACAAACTCACTAATCTCCAATAATACATAACCCACACTACCCAAACACCCCCCCCCCCAACCCCCCCCCCCCCCCCCCCCCCCCACCACCCCACATCCCCCCCACCCACCCAACTAATCCAACATACACACAACCACACCTCACACCCCAAAAATCACAATAACCCATTATCCCAACCATTAAAAAACACCAAATCCTCTCACTACCATAACAACAACACCACACCAACAATAACCAAAAAAACAAAAAATCCCCACCCCCCTCACCACCCAACCAAACACCCTACAAACCCATAATCCCCAATTACCCACAATCCCCAAACAAAATCAAACACCCCCACCCTCATCAACCCCCCAACAATCAACCAATACACCATTAATCCTCTAACAAAACAAATTACACCCTCTACCCCTAACCCCCCAAACAAAACCCAAACTCACACCATCCCCCAAACTAATAACCCAATACCCACATCCACAAACACAAAACAATAACCCTTAATAACCCAAATAAAACAATCACCACCCCCACCCCCCTCACCCCCAACATCAACCCCCAATACCCCATCATCCCCCAACCCAAAACAAACACCCCAACCCCCCCTCTACTCCCAAACAAAACCAACCCCCCACAATCCACATACATTTCCTATAAAAACAATTCCCCTCAAAAAACAAACCCACATCACTTACTACACCCATTCCCCACTAAAAAAACATACTACCCCAACACCTTAAAACAACCACCACCATTACCACCACATAACCCTACCTAATCCAAATCTCATAACCCCAACACACCCCCAACCTATCCTTATCCACGATACAATATGTGTAAATCTCAATATCAATTACATGTACTGCGTGACAACCACCTTATACACAGCTGGAACCTACTTCATTGTGTCACCTTGTTGTGCATGTCTAGTGTTAGTCTCATAACGTGTGTAACTACATTGTGTGTGTGTGCTGGGATCTTCCAAACGCTGGTGCATCCACTCGCTTTAATCTCCTACATTTGTTGCAATTATCTGCCATGAACTCATTAAATAATACCTAATAGAGAGACGAGCTACTAGCGCGCGTCACTCGCGCGCTCCCATACACCCTCTCACTCTTTCCAAATACTAAACTCCCAGCACCCCCCTAATCAACCTCCTAACGCCAACTCGCGCGCGCGCACCTCCTATCTCAACTGTATGAACAATCACACACTCGCGCCCTACAATGATGATACTCTCTACCCTAGTTCAACACTGTAGTTGTAACTCGCCACTCAACCTAACCCCCTTATAACACCTCAATATTTCTACTATTCCTATCTTAGTGAATCAACGTATCACTTTCAAAAGATAAACCACAAGC
This sequence comes from Prostheceraeus crozeri, assembly GCA_907163375.1. Taxonomy (NCBI): domain Eukaryota; kingdom Metazoa; phylum Platyhelminthes; order Polycladida; family Euryleptidae; genus Prostheceraeus; species Prostheceraeus crozeri. The sequence continues at coordinate 22,045 of CAJQUW010015164.1, read as the reverse complement.
TCACATGAAGTCTAATTAGAAACATATCCTTATATTGTCCACTATTTCAATACAAAACCTAACTGTCCGTGCTCCTAAAATATAAACTAATTTAACTGATAATGATCTCAACTTTACGATTTGAAAATGAGTTGCTATAGATATTATCTGCATTTCTTCGAATCTGGAATGTCGTAGCACACGTGAGCTCAATTGCGATTTAATCTCTCTCTCTCTACAACCTACAATCCTTTCAAACTTCCATAGATTACTCCTCCACAAACTCACCCAACACAACCCCTTATAATCACATACAACCACATAACAAACCCAGACCCCTAATCACCCATACAACGTAACATAAACGCTCTTAAACTCAATTCCCCCATCACACTCAAATACAATTGTAAATGAAAAAATAGCAAAAGTGATGCGAGACTAAACTGTATTGTGTGTGTGTGTGTGGAGTCCATCCATCTTAGAGTCAATTTGCAAACGTGAAACAAAAACCAGAAAAACGCAACAGAAAGACAACAAAAAACCAAACAAAAACGTAAAACAAAAAAACTAAAAAATAAAGCCATAAACAGCATTGGAAAAATAAAGGAAAAAAAAAAACACAGACAAAAGCAAAATAAAACATAGCAATAACAATAACAATATAAAAAAAAAAAATACAAAAAAATCAAAAAAAAAGAATAACATACGGCCAAACAAACTCAACGATATAATAACATAATACAAATAAGTATAAGATAAGATAGTATTATAAGGAGGTGTTGACAGGAAAAAAAACAAAAAAAATAAAAAAAACAAAAAGAAAGAAAATAACAAACAACGGAAAAAGCTAGAAAAGTATTTAACTTTTAAAGCAAGTACCGACACCAAAAAGAAAAAAGAAAAAATAACAATAAAAACTACAAGTGGAAAAAACCAAAAGGAGGTCGATGTGAAAGCTTTGGTTATGAAGTACTACTACAACTAACAGACAAAATAGAACACACAAAACCTTAAAACGTTTTCGTGACTTCCATGATAGTGTTGATTCACATCTACTATCCCAAGGTGGGAGTCAAAATATCATTAATGACTAAGATTGGGAAATCCCTTTTACCTCTCCTTACCAGGATTATTACAAAAGATGGCGTATAACCATTGAAAGTAGCTAACCATCGTTTAAAGTCAATAAAAGAGCACTCTCACAAGAAAAGCCATAGTCTTGCAAATATTTCAGATTTAAGTCCCATGAATGTGGTTTTCTCGCCCATTGATCAACCATTGGATCGCAGTTTGGCATGTTGATAGATAGACACTAACAATCTGATATGACCAATTGTTCATAGCAATAGCAACTGAGCTCCTGTACAGGTTATTTTTTTTTTTTTTTCTTCCCCTCACAATCCATAAAAATGATATTGTGACACTCATCTTCATCCACTCTTATATACATTCTCCTCAATAGGACCCGAGCCCTTCATGGGTCCCCTTCAGGGACCCTGAAATCACCTCTATTGTCCAACCCGTCCAATGCAATGTCAGTCAATGTATCAGTATGAAGCAATCTGAACCCACACCATTCTTCTCAATATCCAAACGAAATCGTCGTGTTCAATTTCGGTCGTTTATACACTTCTGGAGTATGTTGATATACTATATACATAGCCCGTTGCCAAACCTCCTCCATCTTCACGCTTTCTACCTGGAGAACGTTCGATATAACAGTTTCTGTAGGATTCCATTGATATTTTAAACTCACATCTCCTTCATACATTGGAATGTAATCACGTTCAAAATAAAGACAGTCTTTCGGTTTCTCCACCGTTGTTTGTAATTGGATGCTGATTATGTCGGTGTTACTTTATCAAAATAGAATGTTGTCCAATATACGTTGGAATTATTTCATTTTTTTCCAATTCCCTATTTCTTACGGCGTTGATATCACTACACAGTTCTTCGTCTCTGAAATTATCTTGTCTCCATTTTTGAAATAAATGGAATGGTACGGTGATAATGCCAAACATTTACCTTTCCAATTGACGTATTGGATAACGTAACCTCACACTCTGGAACCTCACACTCTGGATACCTCACTCATGATGATTTATATTCCCATCTATTTTCACTTACTTATTTATACCGATATCCATCTTCTTCTAATACCATCCTATTCATTATAGTATAACTCAAAGGAAAAAATGATCACATGTATTGAATGTATGTTTATTTCAATAAAAGTTCATTCAATATATTACATAAAAAGTTCATTGAAATACAAATTCTCCACTTATTTTTTCCACTAAGATGGGACTTATAATCAAATCACCTCTTCTCTTCATCAATGTCTCTGTACCATCCGTTGGGAGAATAGAAGACCACGAATCCATTGCTTCACCAAATCTAGACGGAATCGTTGCGTCCCTCATACGGTGTGGTCCATGCTGTGGCTTTGAATGATGCCTTCTAACTTCCACATATCGCCCCCATCCACCTTCCATCATCCACCCATCCTGGTGCACGACGTAATCATCATTCCTTGTAGGGGAGTACCCCAGAATTACATCCCACTTCGTACATAGGCACATCTCGTTCCATGTATAGTGGCTTCTCCGTGTGTGTACGTCATTCGTACTTGAATGTATAACCGATATACAGGGTGATGTTAGAGTTTTGTAAAATAAAAAGTGTCAATCGTAGTTTGGGAAATATGTGAGTCTCTGTCTGTACCACAGCCCGCTTGAACCACCACACATGATATCTTATCTGATAGGATCACATCCCCAGCGAAAAGGGGAAAATTATCTCGAATACACCATTGCAGGTTACTCGATCCCCCGAAAGAGCAATGGGGAAGATAAATAGAGAAAAATAGTTTGCTGACGTTGTGTATGATGCTGACGTTGATGCTGGACGTTGTAGATATCGTTACTTCACCGGTGCTACTGCCATTTTATTGTATCTGAAGTAGTCTTCTTCAACGGTATAATTTCATCTACATTCAAAACTCCTTCTTATATAATTCTCTAAAGGGGCCCGACCCTTAGTAACGGGTCCCTTAGTTACGGGACCCGTTTGTATTGTAATAAAGCTAAAAACATTTTCATATGGACGATGATGGTAGATAAAATAGTGTCAAAATTAATAAATTAAGATAGCTTACACTTCTGATACAGGGATAGGGATTGGGGAGTATTATGTAGCAATCGACTGCGATCCATGTGTAAAGAGCTTGTTAGACTACGGAAGAGAGAAGTGTGTTATGTTGCCCACCCCACCCCCCCCACCCCCCCCCCCCCCCCCCCCACCCCCCCCCCACCCCCCCCCCCCCCCCCCCCCCCCCCCCCCCCCCCCCCCGTGTTCCCCCCCCCCACCCCATCACCCGTGTGGCGCGTGAGTGTCTCCCATTTCATTCGCGCACCATTCCTAGCCACATCAATTCGTCTCATTGATAGAGACACCACTGGTAGAACTCATGGTTCTCATAACGTATGCAATGGAAAGTTTTAGGCAACCTTCGACAGTTGGCTAAATGTCGCCCTGGCGCGAATGCATACTACGTTGAGACAGAGGCAATCACTTGCAAACATGACGCAGAGAGGTTTAACAAGATTGACCATTGCCGAATGTCCCTTGCGGTATACATAGCTACGGGTTTCACCGCCGCCCTTTACAGGAACGCCCGTCGAAAGGAAGTATTACACCGAACTTCATTTGCAACGTTCAAGTTGACTGATAGCAGATTCAACTTAATGATAGTATTCGCCAGTCCGAAGACTGCCCAGGGCAAACCGCGTGGAGGTTCTATCATGTCTTGCCCCTAGGTGGCCCTTAAGAGAGCCGATGGTTCGTTCTCGGGAGTAAATTGATGGGGTGGTGAAGGCGGGCAAAGATCTGCAATGAAAATGATATGTATTAGAATAGGATATACTATCTTATTTACTTTTTCACTTACCAAGTTAGTCATCCTTAGGCAGTCTCGCGGGCTTCCTGATTGAAAATTTGTGGAGATGCCGCGCATTCTTAGTGTAGCGTGGAGGCATTTCTTGCTCGGATGTCCATGATAGCAAATAATTGATTCGTCAGGCTTTTATTGACGAGGACTTCGCCGGCCAGATGGTTATCCCGAATAGGGATGTGGAACTCAAAACAACGATCCTCATTCACAACTCCCGTTCCCACTCATCCCTCATGCGCTCCAACTTCTCACATATACCGCCTGCCTCTCATCACCCCGCCGAGCCACAGTCCTCTCCAACTCAACATTCCTCGCTCTCAACACACTCATCTCCTTCATCATCTCCTCAAACTTCGCTTCTGCCTCTCCCATTCTCCTCTCCGCAGCACTCGCCCTCTTCTCACACTCATCATTCTTGTCTTCCAACACTCGCACATTCTCCTTCAACTCTTTCACAACACGCCTCATACGGATATTCTCATCTGCCACCTCCTTACATTTCACCTCCTTCATTTTCAGCTCACTCAACTCACTCAACGTTCTCCTCATTCACCTTCCTCAAACTTTCATAGCGATCTACCAACAAAGCATGTGCCGCTTGCTGCGACACATGCTTCTTTTTCCATGTCCTCATCCACCGCGCCGACTGCTTCCGTACCCCACCACCCTTCACTATTGGGGAAGATGAGCTCTTCGGGGGTCGCTAATAACAATATTGGATACCTCCGATGACGAAGAGCTCAACTTCCTCACACACTTCCTCACTCGCTCCCTATCCAAATCCACATCATCCTCATCATCACTCTCAAACACTCTCTTCCGCCACTTGTCAGCCTTCAAACCGGCCACAGCATTCTCTACCTCATTCTCCACAGCATTCCCACTAGCATTCTCAACAACATTCCCACTAGCATTCTCAACAACATTCTCAACAACATTCGCAACATTCGCCAACATTCGCTCCCTCTCTTCCACAATCAACTGCGTAAACCTCAAATCAGTCACCAACCCTCCTACACACTCACCATGCCTCCGATAAAACTCGGCCTCCTGCCCAACAACAACAGCACCCTGCACTTCACACAGGCAACCCTATTCAGGATAACCATGTGGTCGGCCCCTGCCTTCCTTATGTGGTCCCTGAGACCGTCTCGGCGGTTGATTCGTCCACAAGAGCACATTTTGATGTGGAATTTTTTGTTTCTATCGTTATTGACCATTTTTGTTGTTACTGAGATTTCTCGTTAACTGTAAGATAATGAAATTAGTATAAGTTTTGAATCATGTAGTACAGTCATATTCCTAAAACATTACACTTAGTCAGGAATGATAGATGTGAGTGTAGTGAGTGGCACTCGATCCCGTCGACAGCCCGAAGGCCTTGTACCGATCACTAGGGAAGTGAGAGATCTTCCCCGATACCCGCTCTTTACAGCTGAAGGCATCATTGTCACTGCCCCGAAGTGGTAACAGGAACGCCGAGTCAAAGGTAGTGATCAGTAGCTGGGATCTAACCCCTCAAAGCTGCCTTAGACTTAGTTAAATTTCAAATCTGATAGCATATTTGAACTCAGGATACTTGAAAACCTTAGTCTATATGTTAAAACTTTGAAAAAAGTGAAAATTAAGAATTTTTAAAAAATTCCGCATTTTACTACTCATACTACTTTTAAAAAATTTTATCAGTAGTAAAGACACTATCAAACTCTATCATACAAACTTTGAAGTAGCAAGATAGCTTGCCTACTTCAAAAGATAGAGTCCTTTGCACCCGATATCGGGAGCTCAGAGCGACGACCGTCGCTTACCTCGTCTTTCGATGAAGTGATCAGACTTACGTTGTCGGGGGTTTATATATGCTCGGAAGAAAACTTAAAATGGCTCTATCTCCGAAAGTATTCATCGTAGCGACATCCGGTTTGTTGCAAACGATTTGTCTCATCATTCTTTACAATATGACACCTGAACCATTCTCATATGACCACGGGAAGTTGGTCCGCCAGCACATGTCCATGTAACATGCCACAAGTGAAAAAATTCCTAAGTGTGAGAGCTCCAGTGTGGTGAAAATTTTGAAAAATTTAAAACTTCCGAATTTTGACCTGGGACCTTAACCAAAGTTTGTTTCAAGAAATTTTGTCCGAACGAGGGGGGGGGGGGGACGTCAGCGAAATTTGATGAAAAATGTTTTGGTGACGGTCCCAGGTCGAAATTCCACACTTTGGAAAATTTTCAAAATTTTACCCATACAAAGTCACTCTGACACTTAGGATTTTTTCAGGTAAGCGAGCTCCGACCTAAAATCTTGTAACCGCTCTAACTTTTGAACGAAGACAGATAGGAACAAGCCGATTCTTTCACTGAATTTGTCTCACTCTTAGCTTTCAAACGAGCTATCGCACGACAAAATCCGTCCACTAGAAGCCAAAATCGAAGCAAGCTGTCCAGAGGGGGGGGGGGGGAGGTCAGTGAAATTTGATGAAAAATGTTTTGGTGACGGTCCCAGGTCGAAATTCCACACTTTGGAAAATTTTCAAATTTTTACCCATACAAAGTCACTCTGACACTTAGGATTTTTTCAGGTAAGCGAGCTCCGACCTAAAATCTTGTAACCGCTCTAACTTTTGAACGAAGACAGATAGGAACAAGCCGATTGTTTCACTGAATTTGTCTCACTCTTAGCTTTCAAACGAGCTATCGCACGACAAAATCCGTCCACTAGAAGCCAAGATAGAAGCAAGCTGTCCAGAGGGGGGGGGGGGGAGGTCAGTGAAATTTGATGAAAAATGTTTTGGTGACGGTCCCAGGTCGAAATTCCACACTTTGGAAAATTTTCAAATTTTTACCCATACAAAGTCACTCTGACACTTAGGATTTTTTCAGGTAAGCGAGCTCCGACCTAAAATCTTGTAACCGCTCTAACTTTTGAACGAAGACAGATAGGAACAAGCCGATTGTTTCACTGAATTTGTCTCACTCTTAGCTTTCAAACGAGCTATCGCACGACAAAATCCGTCCACTAGAAGCCAAAATCGAAGCAAGCTGTCCAGAGGGGGGGGGGGACGTCAGCCGAAAATTTTTTCTCTCCGATTTCGCTGGAAACATCCTTCCTAACCCAAAATTTCACGTAGATTCCGAATCTGGACTCCGTTTTCTCATCCGATGCTTCGTTTGGGCGCTACACACCAAAACGTCCCACATTCTATGTCAAAATTTTGAAGAAACAGTTTTTCTCGCCGATTGACTTGAAACTCACCCTACCGATGCAGAATTTCACGCTGAATCCGAATCTGACCTCCGTTTTCTCATCCGACCACTCCTTCCACTCGAAACAACCCATTTTACAACCCAACATTCAGCAGATTGCACCAAAAACAACACACACTATAGCCTCAAGACTAATCCTGGCGGTCGCCCACGTCAACCTAGACGGTCGCCCACGTCCACCAGGCGGTCGGACCCACTCACCCGAGTCTCACACTCTGTTGTTGCAGAGGGGGGGGGGGACGTCAGCGACCTCTCGCGATGGCGGCCAACCTGGCCGGCACATCACGACACTGTCGTTCCAGAGGGGGGGGGGGGACTCAGACACGAAGCACCACGGCGGCCGACCACGACACTCTACCGTGCCAGAGGGGGGGGGGGACGTCAGCCACGACGGCGGCCATCTTGCGCGGTCCAGAAGTGGAGTTTTGCTTACTACTAACGCTGCACTGCTTACCAAATATTGTTGCTGAAAGTGAAAAGAAAAAGCCTGAGATTGTTTTTGATTACAATCAAACAAAAACAGGTGTGGATACGCTCGATCAGATGCTCCACATCTACAGTACGAAAGCGGCTACTCGCCGATGGCCTGTTTGTGTATTTTACGATTTGCTCAACAAAGCAGCAATCAATGCTCATGCTCTGTATTGTGAGGCAGTTACTCCTGTGCCAAGGAAAAGGTTTTTGCACGCGTTGTCAAAGCAATTGTGCGAGCCGATGCGCTCAAAGCTCAAGCGCAAGGCTGAGGCGTCAAAAGAGGCTGTCAAAAACAAGCAAAAACGAGTCACGTGTTCTTTTTCTTCGTGTGAAAACAAAACATACAATTTTTGTGATGATTGTGACAAAGCTTTTTGTGGAAAGCATGGCCTGAAAATCATCGTTTGCAAATTGAACTGTGATCAATGTCAATCTGCAGGTGACTCATGAACTTTCCAGAGTTGAGTTTTTTAGTTTTTTATTCCAGATTTTTGCTAATAAAGTTTGTTGATACTAAGCGTATTGTTTTTTCTTTATGTATAAATTCATCCTAGAGTGCCCACGTATAGTTTGTATTCAATATCTCAGGTTCAGATAGGATAAACCTTGTTTATTGATGGCCCGGTCATGCATGACCGGTATCGGCTTTCGAGAGGGGATGACCGGTCCCGGCGTTTTAGTGTTAACTAAAGAGCGGGCCTTAATTAGTAAACAACGGAGTGAAGATTCTGTATGATCACATACTTTACCAGTACTAGTATACTCAACTGGTGAGAAATCAGAAAATGAACAAAAGCTAAGAAGCAGTTGAGAGACACAATGGAAGGAATCCTGATAGAAACTACTCACAAACTTGAGATAACTGTGTACATAATCCGAGGGTCCATTTATATTGTTATCCATGTCAACACATCAGAAAAGTTGGTTTTCTATAGACATCTCATCAATAACTTCACCATCTTTCAAGAGTTTTCCATGGTTCAAATAAATTTTCGAGTTTGGTAGTGCAGATTGCTTCAATTCTTTCATTTTCTGCCGTAAGCGACGTTCTTCCATGCGGGATAATTTCGGTAAATCTTGATTAACATAGATTGTGCCGAACGATTCTTTGCAGTCCTCATCATCTCTCAATTTCCTAATTTCCTCTGAGAATAAAGCATCGTCTTTTTTACTCCGATATCATAGAAAGATATACTAGAAGCATACGTTTAGGGCCTTTTTTACCAATGCGATAGCAAGATGCGATACATGAAGATTCAAACCCTTCGACTAATTCTTCAACAAGTGCAACAATCTTATCGACATCATTGGATAGCGTTTCACCTTGAAATTCTATGTCAGATTCAGATATACCTGAAAACACAAGATTAAATTGTCTCTTTTCTTTTTCATTTTTTCAATGTATTTTTGCTGCTTAATTACTAACTTCTTTACACTCTTGACGTCAAGGTCGAGGCGGATTTGTTCTGCCTGGACATACTCAGAACGTTTCTCGAGTGATGAAATGCTTGACATCACATTGTCTAGACGCGACATAATTCTTGCTTCTGATTAGTTGATCAGTCGCTTAATGTCATTGATATCAAATAGATTTCCTGAACCTTGAGAATTTGATTGCGATCCTGATCTTGTACTTCTATTGTTTGACATATTGTTTTACAGGCCAGGCTTTCACTTGTCAAGTGGAAAATCATATAATGTTCATATCATGTATCTTCTCATCACTCTTTCGCATTTCACGATCACGGAAGTTGTCAAATTGAATAACGCAAAAGAAGAACTTGAAACGTTGGTAGCCGATTACTCCCCTGCAGAAGGGTCTTCTTAGCTATCATTTGAGGACCAGATATCTTGCAATTATAAGTCATATTATCACTGTCAACACCGGCTCGTATTATCAAAGATGACACCGTGATCATGCCAAAAATTCAGAGAAATCAAAATCTGACATGTGTGACGGATCGGATTTCGACTCTCTATAAATTCAAGTCGGATGTCAGAAGCTTTTCTGTTAATGCAATGTAGAACATGCCTTATCATGTCTTCGTCGTGCAACAAGACAAACGCATCATTTTCATTCGTCTGAAAGGTTCGCGGCCGCTTACTCAAAAATGCTTCTTATTACGTGTGGAGGAAGTGGCTGATGAGAATAGGTCACACCTCCAGCTTCTGGTTCTATAACCGAATTATCATCATCTGTGATATCATCTTTGCTGGATATTTCTTCAAATGCCTCAATGAAAGTCGTACGGCGCCCTCGATGCATCGCGTCGGCGCTGTCGAGAATGTGTTTTGTTCGCTCGCGAACAAAATGAAGAATGACTGAAGAAATGAAGCACTCATTCAAGCTTATCCAATCAGGCGGTGTAAGACAGATCATCACGTGCGGGATCGAGTTGCGGAGAGGTGATGAATACAGATATCTATGATGCCCGCATTTCTAATTGACGATATTATCCTGCTTTCAAACGATGAATACGTCAATTCTAGATGAAGATAATTTCTACACGTTTGTACAGGAAAGGATTATCTAGCTTTTGTGGCTTATTAAAACACTCGGTATCAATGAAAACTACAGATTGACAAGCCTTGCCAAATCCTAAGGCTGGCATGTAAAGCAAAGATTCAAATTTAATTGCATCAAACAGAAATGAAGTTTGAAAATTTAACGTGTACTTTGTCTACGTTTGTACGGTTGAGGGTTAATATAGAAATAATATAATATATATAGCCTATATATATGCCCAGGCGGCAAAATGGACCATGGTATTGACCGCATTTCGACCATTTTGACCTTTTCAGCCGGTATTTAACCCTAAATGAACACAACGGACTAAAGTAGGCTAATTAGAGGTTAATATGTCAACACGATTAACCTGTTACAAACCTACTTTTAATCTCACTGATGAAAACCGGTCAATGTAAGGATCTTTTTCAGACATGGTCTATACGCTTAGCCATCGACTTCAAAAGTTGATTTGTGAGACTATATCAGATAACATCATATCATTATGATTTTATAATATAAAATATGTTGCATTTATGCCGAAGAAGAATATCAAATAGTACAAATTTGATCACAACTTAGGATTTACATCTTGAAAAGTATTTCAAGTTAACTTTCTTTACCTGAGAGAATAATGTGATGAATTAGTAACATCCACGTAGAACTTACAATATTAATATTAAAAAATAAATGATGTTGTCTACTCGCAACTACTACTCGCTATTACTGAATTTAATTGGCTGAACTTATGTAGATCTCTGTAACCATGGAGTTATGACCTACTTATGTAATTATCGTACACTTTTAAATGGTGATTTTGATGACACCATGAGACTTTCCACGAGGATTTGATTCATAACTCTTTGTGATAACTATTTACTGTTAAGAAACCATGAATATTGACTATTGGCCCATCATAAATTAAGAGTAGAATAATTATGTTATGTACCTAGGTGTTAATGTTTTAAATAACTACATCCAGACACGTTATTGACACGCTTTATATATATATAATTATGGTCAGATATTAATTTACCGGTAGTTATTTTCGATGATAGTAGTGTTAGTGGATCAACTGGTAGTTTCTTGGCTTCAATCATAGATCTACTGTCGAATGCCGTTGGGGATATATATTGGTCATCACATAAAAAACTGCGTTTTTATAATTGATTTTTTAATGGCAATTGAAAACATTATTATGGCAGTGAGACCTATTAAAATTTGTGTTCTGTTAACTCATAAATGGGCTCAGTAAATGGGGGTCAGTAAGACAGTAAGTAACTCACAAATAATTGGCGTTTGCAGCAATCACATTTCTGCAGTGGTCAATCAATTTCAATGCTGCTCTTCTCATTACTTGTGGAGTAAAAGTCAAAGTTTCATTTAAGTAGGATTCTAAAGATTCCTTTGTCATTAACTCCAAATCACTTCTCTTCATTTCCAAAGCAGGAAATATCATACGATCACATATATTTAAGTCAGGTGAATATGGAGCTTGATACAGTAGCTGAACATTCTTGTCTGCCAAAAAGTTTTGAGTGTGGCGTGATACATGTGGTCGAGCGTTATCATGCATCAAAACCATATTCTCCCATGACACCTCTCTTCTTTCATTTCTTAAATCATGGTTAGTGAAAGAATTAACTGTGTCAATCAGAAAATTAGTATACAATTCGGATCTACAGACTGATTCCTTTCAAGTACTGTAGAAAACGATAATCCATCAAAATTCACAGCAACAATTGCCATGAACTTTCTGTCGACGATTAAACGTTTAGGAATTTGATCTCTATCAACATCACCATCAGCTGAACACCAAGACCTTCTGGTTTGAGGACAACCAACTGGCCTACAGAAAAACCATTTCTCGTCTGCAACTACAAGATTGCGATGGATATTGCGCCTTGTAAATTTCTCAATAAGCTCAGTGCAGTACGATACACGAGCCTCTTTGTTTGCCTCGGATAAATTATGTGGCACCCACTTATCTTGGATTGATCGCATATGCAGGTCTTCTGTCAGGATGTCGTAAATCATTCTATGATTTGTATACAATTTATCAGCAAGCTCGTAGCACGTAATTCTCCTATTCACGGTCACCTCATCAGCAACCATCTGAGTAAGATCGATTCTTTTCTGAGACTTTGGACGCCCACTTCCATCAATTCTATCAAATTGAATGCGACCTTTCTCCAAACTCAGTCATAACTTGTTGTACACATCCGCTTATCACCCCAAGCAGTTGTTATGATCTCGTGTATTTTTGTGCCTTTAAAGTTATTTCTTCTTAAAGTCTCGACGATTAGGTTGATGTCACGACTGTTGATCTCCATTGCGGCAGTCAAAATGAATGCTGGTTTTCGGAATCAAAATTAAAATTGATTTCAAAATGAATCCATGTTAAAGATAATGATGATTGTGTTTAAGATATCTATGATTCATGTGAAAAGTGGCGATGATGGAACAAACCAGAGACAATATACATTGATATCTGTATAGTAAGGATTCCGAACACGCCGTAGATGAGAATAGTCGCAAATGAAAAAGAAATCCATGTGCACATTCAAACGTCGATTTTTGACTCGTGGGAAAATCAATAAGTTATAGCTATGGCTGATTTCTTTACTGATACGAAGCAGTCGTCTTCTACACGATAAATTGTTTTCACTTCAAAATGAAATGAATTTGACTTAGGCTTATTGCAGTTCAACATCTGAACTGTATTATTGCCGTTGCCGTATTGTAACTTACAAAGTTCTTTGATTCAAGTAACACCGAGTTGGTATAGAGCTAAATTGATTTTGAGTAGAGTGTCTCATCCCCTTACTATATAGATATCCATGCAATATAGTAGAGACAATGAACGGTTTACAGATATGACACAAACTTGTTTACAAAAGAATAAAATGATAAAGAATAATATCATAGAATCCAATTAAATGAACCATATAAAAAACGCAATTTTTTATGTGATGACCTATATATATTGTTGTCTTTGGTATGTATCGAAGCGTTCATGTTAATATTCCGATAATTTGAAATGTAAATATAGTGTACATGTATATATAACATTCAAATTTAATTCTCGCTGAGACTTTCCACGAGGATTTGATTCATAACTCTTTGTGATAACTATTTACTGATAAGAAACCATGAATATTGACTATTGGCCCATCATAAATTAAGAGTAGAATAATTATGTTATGTACCTAGGTGTTAATGTTTTAAATAACTACATCCAGACACGTTATTGACACGCTTTATATATATAATTATGGTCAGATATTAATTTAACGGTAGTTATTTTCGATGATAGTAGTGTTAGTGGAGCAACTGGTAGTTTCACCTTATGGAATATCTTGGCTTCAATCATAGATCTACTGTCGAATGCCGTTGGGGATATATATATATATATATATATATATATATATATATTGTTTGCTTTGGTATGTATCGAAGCGTTCATGTTAATATTCCGATAATTTGGAATGTAAATATAGTATATATATAACATTCAAATTTAATTCTCGCCAAGACCAATACGTCCTAAATCCCTATAAGCTTAACTGTTATGAAATATGTTGCATATTTGAGTTTTCTTGAATTTGGTAATTTGAATGTATTATTTGCGATAAAGACCTGGCATGGATATGTTTGTGAGGTTTAGTTGAACCGTCAGTATCCATACATTTTAAGCGTACTATACACGGAAGACATTCACAAGACCAGGCAGGGAGCGCAAGATAGCTCGCTGGAACAAAAACACTTGGATTTTGCACGAGGACGCGCCGGGATTCCTTGTTATTGCCTGTCGCTACAGTAGTCATTCATTCCCGATAATCATCGTTTTTCTTTTGTTTGATTTGTTAACTGAAATTGTTATGAACTTGATAAAAAGTAATTAATTCCTAAATTCTTGTTTTACAATATTTTCAGGGATGAGATTTGTCCGCCAGGGCCCCTCATCAGTCTAATGAACTCTTAATTTTTTTCTATCTAGGGCCCCTCAAAAAATCCATTTCCGCCAGGGCCCCTTAACAGCATTCTCATCCCTCTATTTGGCATGATAAATCATAAAATATTCATTTGCCTTCCTCAAACGTCGGCACACATTTGGCCAAAGTCGACGCGGCTTGCGCCGACTTCGGCGCTCCTCAGGTTAAAGTCAGTATGCCCTATAAAATCGGCGTACTGACTTAACCAAGATGCACTGAACATATCCATCGAACCGTGTAAAGATCTTAATCTGGTCTCCAGACTGCCTGATTGTCATCTTAACATAAGGACACGCCGGATTGTGCGCCTGAAATTCAAGCAGGCTCGCACAAGTAATGGTATATAGACCGTTCCAGGACACCTCCAGACTCTTATATAATTATAAAAATAAAGGTACCCCAAAAATGCAAAAAAATGAAAAAAATTAATATATGACCGATTCAGGACAACTAAGAAAAAAATAAGATACCTCCAGAATGAGTATAGGAATATTCCATACACTGAAAAAGAGGTTTATAAAAATAAAAAATAAAATCAGAAAATCAGAAAAAAGTTTTAAGCTCTTTGGGCTTTTTTCATACACTGAGAATGAGAAATGTAAAAAAAATATATGACCTCCGGACTCTTATAAAAGTAAAAAAAAATAAGGTACCCTCAGAAATGTAAAAAATATATGACCTCCGGACTCTTATAAAAGTAAAAAAAATTAAGATACCCTCAGAAATGTAAAAAAATATATGACCTCCGGACTCTTATAAAAGTAAAAAAAATATGATATCTCAAAAATGAGTATAGGAAATATTTCATACACTGAAAAAGAGTTTTATAAATAAAAATAATTTTAAGGATAAAATCAGAAGATTGTACTCAAAATATTTCTTTAAAAATGGATGAAACAAAAGTGGAAGAAACCTCAACGGGGATGGCGACGACGAAAATGGAAGAAACCTCAAAAATATATCCTTCCTTATCATATGAAATGAACATCGAAAAGATGAATAAAGAAAAACACAAAGATAGAGTACGTTATATGAAAGATAAGCAATCTCAATTATTATTAAGATTAGAGCATTATAAAAAATTAAGAAAGAGATGGACTAAAGTTAAGAATGTAACACAAGGAATTGGAATATTTTCAACAATAAGTTTAGGTACATTAACAATTGTTATATCTTCAGGTGTTTTAGTAATTCCAGTAGTTGCTACTACTCTGTGGAACAATGAGATTTTAATTGTACTTTAGCCAAGTTGTTTTAATTCTTGCCAGTGCGTCAGCACACCAGCATGACGTCAAGACATCTGCCAGCTGTACTGTTTTCATTTCTCTCTCTCGTCTGTCATTGTATCGTGTGCTCAGATTGTTGTGATATTATTTCAATCATCACTTATCATCTGCTTGCTCTCATCGTTCCACTATCTTTAATTACGTTATTCTTATATTTTGAACATAGTGATTTGTACTAATTTATCCGTCAATCATGAGTCAAGCAGTCGTTGAACAACAAGCTAACATAACAACGCTACTTCCACAGTTCTTCAAAAATATTGCGCAGTTGTTCATTCCACTGGAGAAACATTCTGAATACTTTTCATATATAGATAAGGAAGTGAAGAAGGCGCCTCTACTCTTCAATCCTGACGCTATACGTTCTGCTCGAAAAGAATACAAAGAAAAACGGAAACTCGCAGCCAAAGCAAAGAAGGAAGAAACACTTCCTTTCAGAATCGAAACATTTACAAAGCAGTTGAAGGAAAGTGTTGTTGAACGTCATACATTCATCGAATCAGTGGAATATTTTAAAGAACCACCGGGGGGACATTTCAACGTCAGTGAATTCTTTGAAACAACACATAAAATACGAAAAGCAAACCCATCTTTTGAGTGTCACATGTAAAATTTTTATTGGAAAACACGCCAATCATATATTATCCATGTGTGAGAATAATAAAGGAGATTTCACATATCTCTTAAAACATAACAATATTAACTATTCACGAACAGAATTGAGCTTCGCAATGAAATTGACAAAACTAGCAGATAAATTTCAGACTCTTTGTAGAGTCTCGCTTCCTATACGACTGTTAAAAACTAATCTTTCAATCTTAGAGCACTGTCTTTCAGAAGATGAGTGTTTTTGGAATAATTGACTATTTAACCCTCTGTCATTAATCATTTTCATTATGTTGTTATATGACGTCATTTTTCTCTCATCCAATGAAACCTTGTCCACGCGTGGACATATCTTCATGTATTTTAATGTATCGAAAGTGAATGTATGCAAAGTTGATGTAACCAAAGTGAAATAAGCATGTGTTGTTTTTGATTTTACATTTACGGTAATATAATAGAAACATTTTATCTTCTGTAGAAATGATTAACATAAATGATTTCTTAAAATTATATGGGAAGCAAACAACTACGAATTTCGATTTAAATGAGATTGTAAATCAATTGGGAATAAAGAATTTTCACCTATTGATGAGGGATGAATTACTATTGATAAAAGATGTGCGAAGCACTAGCTCTGCTAATAAACCGATTCCTTACAATGTAACGTTTTAATTTAGATCAAATTAAATCATTTCAAAATCGAATAAGTAGTAAGGAAAGTCATCATTATGAGACAGTTTTAAATCAATCCCCCCTTCTGACTTCTAGGGGTCCCTATAAGAAATTTTTTATTATAAAATGTCTAGCATTACCGAGTTCTCAAAATTATATGGAACGCAAACAACTACAAATTTTGATCTAAAGAAAATTGCTAATCAATTGGGAATAAATAATTTTCACATATTGATGAGGGATGAATTACTATTGATAAAAGATGTACCTGAAGTGAATTTTGTAACAAATCTCCATACGTCAGATCAAAAAGGAGTACATTGGTCAGCGGGACAAAGAAATAAGAACTGTTCTAATTATTATTTTGACCGCCCAGAGGCTGAGAACTATTGGTTCGACTCATATGGATTGCCTCCAACAAATGAAGTAAGAGAAATACTTGGCAATGGAATTTATAATACATTTCAAATTCAAAAACCAGGAACTACTTATTGTGGTCAATCATGTCTTTATGTCATATTAAAATTACAAAAAGGAGTACCATTTCTTGATATTATGTTAGAATTGAATAATAATAATGATAATTAAAAATCGCTTCGTTGTAATTCATTTTGATGAAATCGGCCTCTGATATCTTAATCATCTAAATCTTTGATTTCGTAAGTAATCGGATAAGTTTGGTTTATTTTACCAACTTCAAATATTTCTTTAGTCGAATCACCAACAAAGCCTTTTTTCAAATTTATTCTTATAGTTGAATATTCTAACTCTATCTCAAATTTTAAATTTCGGCTTAAGTTTCTGCAAATTCGGATTACTCTCATTCGAATAGTTATTTTCGAATATTTGTTTTCGTATCAAATCAGGATTGTCAGAAGCATTCTTTGGAGTTTCTTCAATACCTAAATGAACTTTATTATTGTACTGATCTACAATTCCTGGTAATATTTTTCACCATTTCTGATTTCCTTGTTCTGTAAATTTCTTAAATAATTTATTTTTCAATGATTTATTAAATCGCTCTATTACTACAGCCTTTCCTGCATTTTCAGTTGAATAAACAGTTTCAAATAGTGCCTGAACATTTTTGTTATAAAACTCCGATCCTCTATCTTCCTTGGCTTTCTGTTAGTTTCTTTAAAGATTTCTTCAGACGCATATTTAACTGACAGACCACTTTTGTTTTTTAAAGGCTTTACCCAAGCGTATCGTGTATATAAATCTATAACGGTCAATGCGTATTTATAATCAGAATCATTCGGCATATGAATAAGATCAGCACTCCAAATATCATCTTTATTAAATACTTTTACTTTCAATAAATATTTAGGCCTTCTGTATTCCTTGTGAATTTCAGACGCGTAGGTTTCAGAGTTAGAGCGTAGGTTGACCGAATAATATTTTAGCTTGTAATGCTTTCTTAACATTCTTTCAATTTTTTCTCTAAATGTAGGATTTTGAATACTATCTAATTCTTGAATCATCTTCTTATCAGCTACATGTCGAGAACTTAGGTCATGATTTCGATAAGCTAAATCATGTCTGTAAGCTGCCGCATCTACTCTATTTATTGGTTCTTCACCTGGTTTTGGATTATTATTCTCATCTAGTCTTATATCTAATCGAGTTCCTGGACCGGTATATGAATGACCAGGAAGATGTTTTTCTTTCGAATATTTACTCCAAATAAATCCAGGAAAGTTTTCAAATGTTTTTTGTATGTCACCTCCGGAATGTAACGAAGTTGAATCACCTCCGCCATGCTGACAATTTAGTGGTTTGTGTACTTTTAAGAGATAATTCAATAAATCTAAATTAGCAATATTTAATTTAATTAAATTTTCGGAATTTGTAGAATTCATTTTTATAAAAATAAAATAAGTGTTTTAACTAATCGGACCAAAGGTCATGAGGTTATTACCGAATCATAATAGGACTAGATATATTCCAGAACCATCTTTAGTTTCTTTAATTTCAATTAAATCATCAACATTGTGGAGAATATTTTTAAGAACTCGTTTTCCTTCATCAACTAATTTTAATTTACTAATAAAATTATCTACTATTTCTTATCCTTTAGCAACTTTCTCTAACTCTCTGTTATGACGTTTTTGTTCTTCTAATGCTGCCTTCTCTGATTTATTTTTATTTACTGCTTGGACAATACCAGCTGTCCCACCTGCGACACTTCCTGCAGCTGCTATGCAACCTATTATTAGAGGAATGAAGTGGAGAATCCCGCCATTCTTTTCTTCTTGTAATTGAATATTCTCTATCATTGGTTTACTTATATAATACTTTTTTTGTTAATCGTAATAGTTTTAGGTGTATTTTTGTCAACAATATTACGTAATTTTAATTCAACAGTTTTATTATTATTATTACTTTTCGTTTCCGACATTTTTAATAAAAAAATTTTTGGTCACGAAAAATTTTAATATATTCTAGTTATGAAAAAAGTTTTAGTTATCAAAAATGTTTAGTTATCAAAAATTTAAGTTATGAAAAAAAATAATTGATTAATCCTAGCCATCTTTCCATTAAGAACTTCAATAGAATATTTTACATCTTCTAGTAATAATCCATAAACCATTAATGAAGTTGTGGAATCTTTTTTTTCAATATTAATTGTTACATTACAACCATTTTTAATAATATCTTCTGATTGTGCACTTAAATCGAAACGGAAAATTGGATATAAATGTCTCCAATCACCAGGAGTTAATTGATGTTCAACTCCAACTTCTATACAAAGATTTCTATAAGCATCATATCCTTCCATAAATTGATTATTGGTATCATTGAATCTTAATGGATCAATTGGATATCGGGTTTGATTTAAAGCAACTTGTAAACTTCGAATTGTATCAATATGAAAAAGATTGTTGTTCTTATCAAAACTTGGAGAATTATTTCTTTGAAATGTTAGTAATAAATATCTTGGAGTATTCGAAGTTCTAGTAAAATGCCAGGTAAATCTTTGTTAAGAAAAAGTTACTGAACTAGCAGTACGCTTTAGAAAATTTACTGGAATTGGTTTGTTAGTATTTAATCTATTTGCAATAGCTGTTTCAACATCTAAACTAGGAGTAATATGATTTATCCACCATTTAAGTCTATCAATTTTTAAATATGCTTTTTTTCCAGTCTTACCAAAAAATATTAATTCATTATTTGCTGTACGATGAATTATTAATCTAAATTTTAATTGATATGATATTTAATCATAATCTAAATATCCGAATAATGGAGACAATGACCAATTTACTGTCTGTTTACTTTTCTTGTTAAAGTCACGTCTTTCTTTCTATGCACTATTGTTTGTTTTATTTAAATGATTTGCAATATTTTCTACATCTTTCGCAATTCCTGCTGCATCTGTTCCAGCGTGAGTTAAATCATCAACAATTATACCATCATTAGTATCAGGAAACCAACCTTCGATTTCATGCTTTTTATTATTTTCACCAATTGTTACAAATCTAAGCATTGTATCAATTACACCTGGAGAATCACTTATTGTTTCTATATTTTGAGTTGCAACATCTAAGCGCATTTGTGTAAATAATCTTGGAAAGAAATTATTCTCTAGTGCAATATTATCAGTATCTGGTAATGGTGTTGTAAAATTGGCATCACTATATAAAGAATATTCACAGTATAAAAATGAATCAGGTAAATACACATAACTTTCTTGATTATCAACTTCAAAGATTAAATCTCCTCCAGTATTTGCTCTACTGGAAGATCCGGGATTCATAGCAATTCATATATAATCATTCATTTTTTGATTGTAACTGACCAACGGAGGATCATCTAATTTAAATTTATTTTCAATCAGGGAAGACATTTTTATAAAAAATAATTTGACATTTTGTTTTTCTCACGCACAGAAAAAATTTTACTAAAAAAATTTTACTAAAAAATATATTCTAGAATTTTGCTAAACCATTACCTCTTATTTCTTCAATTGTTTTTTCATTATGTTTACTATCAGCAGCTATGTTAGCAATTTTGTTTTTTGTTTCCTCTGAAAGTTTTTTTAATTTTTTTAGTTCTTCAGAATCATTCTTAAGTTTACGAATAGCTTCTAGTTGTTTTAATTCGTTTTGAGACTTAACAGCATTTAACATGGCACTAGCTTTACTACCTACAGCAGCTGCTCCTATTGCAGCAGATGTAATTTAATCTTTATTATTTTTAATTAGGTTAACGATACTTCCTATGCCAGAAAAGATGCCAGCTCCTTCTTTTTGAACTGTTTCTACATTGTTATAATGGTAAATAGATTTCATAGATGGTTCATGAGCAATTTTTTTATTTGAAGCAAAATGTGTAAGATTGTGTTTATGAATTATAGGCATTTTTTAGGAATAAATTTGACTTTTGGGAAAAAATATTTACGTTTACGTTTATGATTAAGATTTACGTGTGTGAATGTCCAACAACTTCGTGATAACTTTATTAATTTTCCGTTGCACGTTATTTATTGCGTCAAGTAGCGTGTGATGTACTTTAATTTCTTTTTCATTTACTTCTAATTTTTTCTCACTTTTCTTTAATTCTGTTTTTAAAGCATTCAATTGAACTTTAAGAACATCTAACATTTTTAACAGCATCTAACTGTTCTTTATTTTCTTTAGATTTTTCTTGCAAATTTTTCTTTAATTCATTTTCTAAATTATTTTTAAGAGTTTTCATTTTAACAACTTTTTGATTAAGTGAGTTTACTTCAATTTTTAAATGATTTACTTTTTTAATTTGTTGAGTAGTTTTAGAACTTAATTCATCAACACTTTTTTGGAATGTAGCTTGTAACTGCTTTAAATTTTTTTTAATTCTTTCAGGAAGTTTTTCTATTTCATCTTCTAATTGTTCTTTCAATAATTTTATCTGATGTTTCTTTTTAATGACTGCAGATTTTAAATTTATAGAAAGTAATATTAAATTTTTTGATTGTTCTGAAATCTTTTTAAAACGTTTTGCTATATCTACTTCTAGCTCTCTATCCTTTTTATCAAGTTTTAACAATTTTTCGCTTAATGATTTATCATTAAGTTAAAGCAACTTTAGTTCATTCATCAGTGGAACCAAAACATCGTTTATGTATTTTTCTTTTAAGTCATTGATTTGTGTATCAGCATATTGTTTATTTGTTAACTCTGTATTTTGTTGCGGAAGAATAGAATGATGCAATGGACCAGATAAAACGTCTCCAGTTTTCATGATATAATTTTCTCTTTCTATTTCTGATTCACGATTATTCGGGATATATGCACCTCCACCAACATTTGGTAACATCCTTTTT
>CAJQUW010015163.1:0-85964 GCA_907163375.1 Prostheceraeus crozeri | reverse complement strand
TAGAAACCTTTAGAATATAATCGGATTCTCTCAGTCAAGGAAAGCGAACAAAATGAAATAAATGCTTTGTATGCTATCACAAACCAACTACATGCGAGTAGTCCAGGGAATAAAAATAATCCGATTAGACTGTCGATTAGACAATTTATTGGAGAAAATTACAGAAATCCTCATATACATGTAGATAATCTGCATTTATGAATATGTAGTATGAAGCTGTTATCACACGCACGTGAAAACGACGAAGAGGTTAACAATTAGTAAATTTTACGATAGAAAACATATTGACGGAAAATACATAAGATGCTGGAAATTCAGATTGAAAATGTCGAAAGCATTTGATAAAAGGTCATCTATATGTAAAAAACAACGATTCCATGATGTCAGAATATCAAGTTTCGAAATATGTCTGATTTAAGTATAGCAATTGTGTGTCCGAGAAGTCACCGTACCCCTGGCTAGTTTTGACAGAAAACTAAAATGATTTATCAGAAGCAGATAGAATTTAATGTCAACATGTACTACATACATATAGGAAGACAATTAAGCAATAAGATTATATGTGTGCTCACTGTGATGCTCTAAGCATAATCGGATGCGTCTCCATGTTTTCTCAGACATCCGTTTCTAGAACTGACTGTTGAGAAAGCATCTTCCACTGCTCTTCGATGATCTTCATTGCTGGAATAACGGCGAGCAGATACTTGATTCTTGATATTCCCCTGCAAAGAATCGTCCGGAGTTGCAAGATTTGGACTTCAAGGTGGTCATATCAAAGGTGACGGCAACGCTGGAGAGCTACGGCCGATTCAATCTAGACCCGGGGAAAAATTTTGTTGAGAATTTCTCGAACTGACGGAGCATAATGAGGTGGAGCGCCATTTTGTTGGAACCCCAATTCATTCAATAATCCTCTGTCTTTCAACTGTGGTATTAAATAGTCTTCCAGCATTACGTTGTAAGTATTGGCATTAACAGAGGAAGTGAAAACATAATGGCCTCAAAGTCGTTGAAGTCATTCCAACCCTAAACATCACATTGGGGATTTTGTTCCAAGGCTAAAGAGAATTGGGGATTTTATTTTGCACAGAGCACATCACTGTGGCTACGAGAACTCCGATAGACCTCACATTCATCCCTGAATAACACTTTGGAGCGGGGTTCACTGTCAGAAAAGGTGTTCAATAACGCCTGACAGGCAGCAAGTCAACCTTGGATGATATGGTTTGAGATCAAGATCTTTGCGTTGTGATCATGCAACGTTGATCTTGGAACCGCCAGCTCTGATACTCTTTTCTGATGAACTTCTGAGGAGATCGATCAACAGAAATTTCACCTCGAGGTACTCGCCTTCCACTTCTCAGTCTATCCAAAGACTGACCCAAGTTCGAATGCTTGTTTTTCCCAGTAAAGCAATGTTGCGCTGCGTGGCGCAGCCTTCTGAAATCTTTGCGAAAACATCTGTGGCATGACTAGGCTGGTGTCAGATCTTTCGTGAACCCAAACAGTGGCAGCTAGCCTTTCCTCAATAGAATATGCACTTGTATCAGTCATGTTGAATTTGAAAAATACTAATTGAAAAGTCAGTATTACGACATGTTAGCGAACTTAATTGAAATCTATTCCGTTGCCTGGAATCACTGTCTAACACGTCATACTTTCTCGATTCAGCATTCTCACATACAAAAGCCATTTTGCCATTGCATCCATTTAATAATTCATATTTGATAAACCTAGTAATCAGGGGTACGGTGACTTCTCGGCAGTCTGTAGATCGCGATTCTATTGGCTCAAAAAAGATTAATGATACTCATTAATTTTCTTTCCTTTCGGCAGGCTTAAGCGTATGATAATGCATGAAATAATACTTTCATCGACTTTTCTCTTAGAGGCAAACAAAATATTTCATGTGCAATGATTATTATCAAATGATTGAAATTATTCGACATCTGGCAATTAGTTAATTCCAATTATATGCTAGTAATGGGCAAAAGACCGTTCCAGGACACCCCATTTTTCAATTTTTTTGCACCTTTAAAAACGACTAAATTTATCAATTTATGTCTTTATTTCAGGTTTTTAAGACCTAAATTCATGAATTTAGACCGTTCCAGGACACCATAAAATCCAAAAAAATAGTATCTTTAAAAACGACATAAATTCATGAATTTTGTCCCTTTTTCAGGTTTTTAAGACCTAAATTCATAAATTTAGTCCATTTAAAAAGTATCATTTTTTGAAAAAATAGTATTTTTAAAAACGACTAAATTCATGAATTTTAGTCATTTTCTCAGGTTATGAAGAAAAAACCGATTTTAAAAATACCCAATTTTTCAAATTTTTCAAAATCTCAAATTTGAGAATTACAATTTTCACCCGCCCTTAAAATCATGACCGTTCCAGGACACCGAAAAATCTTAAAAGTTAAGAATCTCAAATTTGTGAATTACAATTTTCACCCGCCCTTAAAATCATGACCGTTCCAGGACACCGAAAATCATAAAAGTTGGTATTTTTAAAAACGTCTTTTAAATCCATTTTCAGGTTTTTAAAATATGAGATAACTAAAATTATGTGACTAAAAATATTTCTTTAAAAAGGGAAGAAACAAAAATGGAAGAAACAAAAGTGGAAGAAACCGCAAGAATATATCCTTCGTTATCACAGTTAAAAATAAGTGAATTGAATAAAGAAAAACACAAAGATAGAGTACGTTATATGAAAGATAAGGAATCTCAATTATTATTAAGATTAGAGCATTATAAAAAATTGAGAAAGAGATGGTCTAATGTTAAGAATGTAACACAAGGTATTGGCATATTCTTAACAATAAGTTTAGGTGCTTTAACAATTGTTATATCTTCAGATGTTTTAGTAATTCCAGTAATTGCTACTGCTTTAACAGGTACGGGTGTTTTTGCAACTTCACTTGTTACAATGTTAGATAAATCTTTAATAACTAAGAAACGAAAATCATTAAAAACTAAGCATTTACATATTAAAGAAGTCTATGATAAACTACATTACTACTTTCAAAGAGTATGTGATGATAATGTTATTACGTTAGATGAGATTGAAAAATTTGATCAAATAGCTAATGAAGTAAATCAAACCTTTCAATTACAGTCCGAAAAAGTTGATGATAAGAATAGACAGGATGGCAAAATTTCTAATGAAGAAAATGATAAAATTTTTTTAGAAGAGCTAAAAACTTTAAGCGAAAATTTAAGCAAAACTTTATTAAACAAAAATTTATTAAACAAAACTTAAAACGAGAAAACTTTAAACGAAAAGATGTCAGACAACAAAGCAATAAAAAAATAATTTGTTCAGTAAAATGTTTTTGCTGTATTCCAATGTTACCACAAAATTCAAATATTATATTTTAAAAATGGATAAAATTAGAGCTGATAATTTTAAAAGAATAAAACAATTAGAAGAGTTAATAAAACAAAGAAATATTATGAAAGAAAATCATCTTCAACATAGAATGATAAAAGCTGGTATTCAATCTGATATGTTTGAAAAAATGCAGCAAACCGAGCAAGTGAAAACTGATTTTGGGAAACTATGAAACCATTTAAAACTCTTGAAAAAGAACTTACAAATAATGATAAACAAATTGATATAACAGATCCAGAGCACAAAACTATATTAGATGACGATGGATTACTAGAATCAAACATTAATAAGAAATTACCAAAATCTATGCAATTTGAACATTCTATTTCATTTATAGATGAAAAAACAATACCTAGATTTTATCTCGGACAAAAAGAAATATTTCCACAACCTTTTCGAGGTTTAATTTTTTCACCAGATAAATCTCCTTTTAGTTTAGATAGAAATTTTGTTGATCTTTTAAGAGGAGCAGATTTAAATAATTATGCTGTAGAAGATCTCATAAAATATAAAGCTATGTTAGATAGAGTTGGTGCAGGAAAAACTCTTAAACGTTATAGAGAATTAGAAAATTTATTATCAACGGGAGTTAAAGTAGGAAAAGGTTTTAAAACAGAAACAACTGTATTTTTAGCAGATGATCCACAAGAATTACTAAATAGATTAAATATTTTAATATCTGCAATAAAAGAAGGACATAATTCTAGTTTCAATGAAATTCATGCTATATTGAAAAGACTGTTAGAAAAGAGGATTCTAAATGAAGAGGATTATAAAAGTATAACGGGACATCGGAGATGTCTTCCAGGGCTTCGCCGGTAGCTGAAATATGTTGTTGTTTTTAATTTTTTTTATAAAAGACATTTATTCAAAATTTTAACTAAAAAATGTGTTCAGCAGATTTAGACAAAATTAATAATCATTTAGAAAATTTGACAGAGTTTTTCGGTTCATTAAAATTTAGTACGACGTTAAAAATTATAACAACTACTTCATCACACACTTGTACTTTAGAACCCATTCTACATTTGGAACAAAATAAAAATTATCAAATTGCATTGACTATTTTCTCCACATTTAACACTATTCAAAACGTTATCAAAGATGTGAATGATCAATTTAGATAT
This sequence comes from Prostheceraeus crozeri, assembly GCA_907163375.1. Taxonomy (NCBI): domain Eukaryota; kingdom Metazoa; phylum Platyhelminthes; order Polycladida; family Euryleptidae; genus Prostheceraeus; species Prostheceraeus crozeri. Next base: position 81,435 of record CAJQUW010015163.1, on the reverse strand, counting down.
TCTACTGATAAAGGCAAAACATGGAAAATACTAACTTTTCTTCCTGGTTCTGACGAAGTTGAACCAATATCAAATGAAATTAAGAGATATTTAGGTATACCATTTAAAGATAAGAAACAATTACCTTTTGCAGTTGAACCGGCAGTCAATAAATTTTCTCTTACTTTAGACGAAAATCATCAAGTTGATTTTAATCATGATAGATCATTGTCAAAACTATTAGGATTTAATAAACAATCTTATAGTCAAGGTTATCATTTAAGTGAGAAGATTCCAAAAATAACTGAAATAAATTCAATTGTTGTACATTGTGACATTATTGAAGGAGGATATATAAATGGCAAATTGTCAAATTTAATATTCAGTTTCCCAGCTTTTACTGTACCCATTGGTTATAGATTAAATGTATTTCCCCAAACATTAATATATTTCCCTATTACAAGAAAAACTATTAACAACATTAACATTAGAATCACTGATGAGAAAGGACAAGAAATAAATTTTGGAGGTGAAGAGATTATGATAGATCTTTTGGTTCGGGAGGTATAAACTCCCACGCGAAGCTAGAGAAGTTTAATTTTCTTCTTCTTATTCTTTTAAAATAAAAATAATTTTTTTTATTAAAAATGAGTGAACTATCCCCATTAAATAAAAAAAAACTCAAATTTAATCATCATCCAAATTTATCTAATAAAGTTTTGTCAGTTATTTGCGGAAGATCGGGTTGTGGTAAAACGTATCTATTATTTAAAATTTTAACGACTCCAAATTTTTTGGATTATAACAATCTTATAATTTATACAACAACAGCAGAACAACCCGTCTATCAATTTTTAAAATATGGATTTGAAAATAATCTTAAAAAAACAGCAATTGCTTCATTATTCAAAGAATATGAAAAATCTGAAGATGAAGAAGAAATAAGTTCGTGGTATGAAGAAGCAGCAAAAAATGATCAGTTAGTAGAATCTAATAAAAATAAACACATAAAGATACAATTAATAGATGATAGTGGTAATATGCAAGATCCTAGTAAACTAGATAAAACAATGAAACATTGTTTAATTTTTGATGATTGTGTTAATGATAGAAATCAGTCAGTTCAGAGAAATTATTTCACAAGAGGTAGACATAATAACTGTAGTGTTTTTTATTTAACACAAAGTATGTATTCATTAGACGGAAGTGTTATTAGAAAGAATGCAAATATATTTATACTATTTGAAATAAATGCAAGAAACTTAAGTGATTTGTTAAGAGATTTATGCGTAAGAAATAAAGATGAATTTAAACAATCGTGTAACAATGCTTGGTCAAAAGATTGTGGCTTCATTACAATTAATATTGATAAAAAAATTCATGATAGAGTTATCGAACAATTGTTCTCTGACTAGGCTTGGCATCGAGGGGCTTCGCCCCGACTGAAAGTCGATAGAAGATTTGTTTACTGAGTAATAAAAAATTTTTATACTGAGCAATAAATAATAAAATTTTTATTCTAGACTGATTTAAATAATAAATTTTCTTTTCTAGACTGATTTAAATAATAAAAATTTTTTTCTAGACGGATTCAAATAATAATAAATAAACTTTAAAAAGGTGAAGTAGTTATTCCATCAGGTAAAATTTTTCTTTTATCATCAAATGGATCTAATGCTAATTTATGTTCTTCTTTTAAATACATTTTATGTTTCTTTGAATTAAGTCTATAATTACATGCTGTTTTTATTTCATTATTAAATAATACATTTTTATAATCTTGAAATGTTATTTGATTAGCCACTGATGCCTTTGAAATTCCTTTTAATGTTTTATGTGTTTTAATGTTATTAGTTGTGTTATAACAATAACAATTAGATTTTAAAAATATAGCTTCTGTTATGAAATCTTCATTTCCTTCTAATTCATCTTTTACTTTACATAAATCAGAAGGATGAATGATATCTTTTATTTTATTAATTTCTTCATCAAGTGAAGAATTATACGGTATTGTTAATTCTAAGAAAACAGAATCGGTATCTGTAAAGTGTAATTTAAATTTTTTGCCATAAGCGGGTGCTAAATAATCATATATAAATTTATACATAAATAGTTTAGCTAATTCTAATATAGTGAATCCAATAAAATTAAACTTGTCATGTTTTACGCTAATTCGACGTAAATGTACAGCACATAGTTCATCACTAAATCTAGTAGTTGTTTTATATGTAGGTTTCCTTGTTAAATTTTGAAACCTATCTTTATCATAAACTATTTCAATATTTTGTCTATTACGCACATTTTCTAAAGTCTTACCATAAAATGCATTATTCATTAATTTGAAGAACACGTTTCCAAAATCATCTTTATTTTTTTAGCTATTTTACGTTTTTCAATATTGAACTCTATATAATTTTTTAACCATTTAGATTTTTGATAAAATAGTTTCGATGTATTTTGGTGAGAATCATTCCATGTTCTAAATACCAATCTAGCATTCTTCCTTCAACAACATACTTTCCTTTATTACTTTGTGTTAACGTAAATTTTTTTGTTGATCTGTATTTTTTAGGCATTATAGATTTTTGATAATCTGAAAAATCTTCTATATTGGGAATTTTGTTTTCGGGACGGAAAGGAAAATATTTTGTTTTATCTTTTATTTCATCAGGATATACTAAATCAACTTCATATATATAACCATGATTATAATTTCCATCATGTGCTTTTTGATAATCTAGAACGGGCGAAGCCCTAGTATACATCTCTGATGTCGTACGAATATTACACCATTCCATCTCACCTGTTGGTAATTCTTGTATCATGCAAGAAGAATATAAGCTATTAAAATCATAATATAACAAATAGTTTTCTCTCATGATTTTATCAACTGCTGCTTGACTATCTTCATTTGATATAAGTCCTTCTATATTTTGATTAAACAATTTTATAAATTGATCTTTTTCTTCTGGATTTAAAATTTTTGAATAACCATAATCATCAGGATTTACTTTCTTATTGTAACACTGTACATAACGATTACCTAAAACTGATGAAACTCCACCTCTAATTCCAGATTCAAAAAATAATAATTTATCATATGTATTTTCTTTATAATGTTTAAGTTTAACGGACTTTGTCCTAGAGCCATCGGCTTGAACACCAGTATGTTTTAATCCTGCTAACCATGTTAAACCTGGTGTAGAATAACAATAACATGGATCTATTCCATAATATTCTAAACACATGTCACGAAAGTTTTCAAAAAGATCAGCTAGTATTAACACATCTATCTGAAGATATTTCATTGTATAATCATACATTGTTCTACAAGTTAACTCTCTCCAATTTTTTTCAGCTTCTGCATAATCTTCTTCAGATAATTGTGATTGTTTTAATGTTGATTTAAATTTATTTATTGGAGGAAGTTTTTGTTCTTCCATAATTTTATTCACTAAGTTAAAATCTCCAGTTATATATTCATACGGAAATATTCCTTTTAAAGGTTTTAAATTATATTTATTTAATATTTTACATTGTTCAGGTTTCAAAGTTTTTCCAATAACATCTAATGAATAAGGAGTAAAAAATCTAAATGCATCTAAAATTCTAATACAATCTAATTGCATTGAAAAATATTCTTCTTCTGTTTTACATAGTACATTTATTTGTTGTTGTTGTAATTTTTCAGATGAAAATAAATCTTTCATTACTAGATGGAAATCATATTTGAAACCATTGTAGAAATATAAAGGAACAAAGTTACATTTAAATTTATTAGCATTAAGATTACAAGAATTATGTGCTGCACCTCTATATAATCCATTTAGATGATCATGATCTTTTACTTTGTCGGCGGAGCCGTCGCTTCGCTTATCAATATATTTGCCATTTTTATAATTTTTTGTAAATTCTTTTCCACAGTAAAAACATTTTGTTTCATTAATAAAATTTAATTTTTCTTTTTCTGTTAATGGCATCATTGGTATATTTGTTTCAAGCAATTGTGAAAAATAATTTTGTAATTCTTCTACTTTCTTTGTAAACATTTCTGAACTATCTTCACCATAGTATTGATAATATTCTGATTTAAATAATTCAGGATAATTTGAATGAATGTACATTCCCCAACATAATGGTTTTTGTTCAAATAAATATTTTTCTTTACTTTGTTCAGATGCACTTTTTTCATATTTACAATTATCAGAATCGGGCGAAGCCCTAGAACCTTCGGTTCGATTTTGTATCATATTAACATTATATGCTTCAAAATCACAATAAATAGTAAAGGGTACTTTATTTTTAAAATACCATTTATTATATTCTAAATAATCATCTTTTGGAAATGTGTTTCTGACTGCTTCATTTTGTTGACAATTCTCCAAATGTCTATTCATTTCTTCTAAAGTTCTAAAACTTGTCATACATTGAAGACAAGGAAAATTTGTATTATCTGAAGTTTTTGTAAATATAGAAACATCTTTACACATTATAAAATGACCTTGATAATATAATATATTCGCTTGTGCTGGTTGCTTTGTTTGTTTTAATTTTTCAAAATTATCTTGATATATTTCATGTGTTTCATCAATTTCTTTTGTAAGATTAAATGTATTTCGATGAAAATTTTGATTTAATATTTGTAGCTGATAAATATATTCTTTTTCATATTGTTCTTTATATTGTTGTTGACATTTTTTTAAACATTCATTTATTTTCTGATTGGTTTCATTTTCTTCATTATTTAATTCTTTATTGTGTTCATTTAATTTTTGTATCGTTTCTATCTTATTTTGATATTTATGGCCATATTCTTGTACTAATATTTTTGTTTGTTGTTGATAATCTGTTTTACCTTTTTGTAAACTTTCATTTGAATTTTGTAATTTTTGTTGATATTCTAAAGATAAAGATAAATAATCGGAATCATAATCATAATTATAATTACGTCCTTTATAATTATTATGATTAATCATTATTGGTGATAGTGTTTTAACAAGTTCAAATGTTTCAGTACATATTATATTTCCTTGGTAAAAAATATTATGATGCATGTAATTTCCTCTATCATTATATACTATTTCTGATTGACATAAATTTTTATTATTCAAATAAAATTTTTTTGAATCTGAGTAAAATGGAGTAATATTACCAATAGAAACATAATTCACATTTAATTCAAAAACATTTACTTCTATTAAATTTTTATTCTTTTTATGAAACTTCTTTAACCTATTATAATCATATGGAAATTCATGTAAGCCATCAGAGAGATCAAATTCATTTATGTATTCTTCTGTATTGTAATGTCTTAGTCTTTCTTTATGATATTTTGCAGGATGTAAATGTGCTATAATACTCCACAGAAAACAATAATCATCTTCATTTTTTATGTTGATTATTTGTGGTGAACTGAAAGGTAAAGGAACATAACTACCACCAGTATTATTTTTATATTTATTAATTACTATTTTCTTAGATAGTATTTTAAAAAATCTCCAACCAGATTCACGTAACTGGGCTTCAATTATACAATTTTCTAATTTAAGTATCATTTGTTCAAATATGGGTTGTATATTATTTACATTATGAATTTCTTGTGAATTTGTAAAATGTCCTTGTATTATTTCTTCAGGAATTCCATCAGGTCCATTTTTTGTTTAAAGTACTTCTACATTCATATAACATTTGAAAGATTTCTTAAATATATTATAAAAGTTGGATAGAATATCAGAAAAAGTTTTATCGGTTTCATTATGCTCAACCGATTCATTAAATAAATATTTTATATCTGTTACAGCTTCGGCGGTTTTTTTAGTGTCATCAAATTCATCTATTTCGTTAAATTCATCAGTATCGCTAAATAAATATCTTCCATTTGGTATGGACTCATCTTCACTATTAAAAACTTTTTATATTTCGAATGTGAATAATCTTCAAACATTTTTTTAACTTTTATATCAGTAGGCAATGTTTCTAGATAGTTTTTATAATTATTTAATTTTAATATATTTCCTTCATCAACTCGATCTACATTTTGTAAATGCAATTTACTATTTAAATGAGATTGATAACTTCTTTTGGTTTGCAACTTTTTTTTACATAAGACACAATAAAACTTGGTATTTTCCATTTTTTTATTTTTTAAAGAAAAAATTTGTGTTTTAATTTTAGATATAAACATTCTAATATCAAGGTCTTGAGAGTTATTATATATTATTATATATTTCACGTTCTTTAGTTATCTTATTTTCTTTATCATATTAAGTTTTATCATATTAAGTTTTATCATATAACGTTTTATCAAAAGATAATTTAAATTTATTTTCACTAACTATTGATTCTTGATCATCATCATAAATTACACTTTTTGGAATAGGATGCCATTCTCTTATTGGAATATCTAATTCTAAATTATATTTATGATTTGATAATAATATAATGGAAAAAAATACTGGTTTTTGATCTTTATTAGAAAATTTAATAACACCAACATAATCTGAATCATTTTCAGTTTTTATTAAAGATGATAAAATTTTAAATTGATTAGATGTAAATCCTAATTTAAATTTTGTAGACCCGACACATAGTTGTCTAACAGTATCTTCAACTATACCATCATTATTATTTTCAATTGTAAGAAAATGAAATTTAGATAAATTTTGATTATATGTAGTATTAATATCATGTTGAGATATAAATTTTTCTTCACTTAAATTTTTATAATTACTAATATTTTTATAATCTTTGTTACCATTCACACCTTTTTCAGATGTTTCAGAATCATCATTTATATTATCATCATCTATATTATTATCATTATTATTATTATAAGATTCTTTAAAATTATTATTATTGGATTCTTTAAAAATATTATGATTATGATTATGGTCATTGTTAATAATATAAGGTGTTGTCCACATATAAATTTTCTCTTGTTGAGCTAAACCATTTATGTAAGATTTCAACAAATTAATATTTAAGTTTGAATATAATCCTATATATGTATCATCATCATATCTTTGGGGCATTTCTAATGTTTCTTGTTTGTAAATTGTATCTCTATAATAAACTTGACATAATAATTCTTCGTTATGTTTTTTACTCTCGATATGAATATTATATTGGTTTTTTTCATCAACAAATAATCTAATTTTTTCCTTTGAAAAAGAATTTAATTTTTTAACTAATTCTCTAATATTGATAAAATTGATAATTTTATTATCTATCCAATCAGTATTACTAATTGGTAACACTGCTCTAATGAATCCATAAACATTATTATGACCTATTATAACCATATTTTCTTTATTTAATTCTACATAAGCCACATCATTATATTTACTTACAATCTCCATAAATTTTATAAATGGATCACCTGGAAATATACAATAATTAGTTTCAATAGAAGGTAAACCTTTTGTTTGTTCTCTAAATATTTCTGCTTGTAATTGAAATAAAATACTAACATCTATACATGGATTATTATTATTATCAAAACATTTATTTTCAAATCCCGTTGATCTCGTCGAATAAGAAGAACAGGATGATGCGGACGAATATAATTTTTTTAAATTTGCTTTATCCATTTTTTATTTTTATTAGAAAAAATTTTATTTTTTTATTTTTATTAGAAAAAATTTTATTTTTTTATTGTTAAAAAATGATGTTACCAAACGTTGGTGGAGGTGCATATATCCCGAATAATCGTGAATTAGAAATAGAAATAAAAAATTATATCATGAAAACTGGAAACGTTTTATCTGGTCCATTGCATCTTTCTATTCTTCCGCAACAAAATACAGAGTTAACAAATAAACAATATGTTGATGCACAAATCAATGACTTAAAAGAAAAATATATAAACGATGTTTTGGTTCCACTGATGAACGAATTAAAGTTGCTTAAGCTTAATGACAAATCATTAAACGAAAAATTATTAAAACTTGATAAAAAGGATAGAGAGCTAGAAGTAGATATAGCAAAACTTTTTAAAAAGATTTCAGAACAATCAAAAATTTTAATATTACTTTCTATAAATTTAAAATCTGCAGTCATTAAAAATAACCATCAGATAAAAATGTTAAAAGAACAATTAGAAGATGAAATAGAAAAACTTCCTGAAAGAATTAAAAAAAATTTAAAGCAGTTACAAACTACATTCCAAAGAAGTGTTGATGAATTGAGTTCTAAAATTACTCAACAAATGAAAAAGATGAATAGAATAATAAATGAAGTAAACTCACTTAATCAAAAAGTTGATAAAATGAAAACTCTTAAAATCAATTTAGAAAATGAATTAAAGAAAAATTTACAAGAAAACTCTAAAGAAAATAAAGAACAGTTAGATTCTGTTAAAAGACAACTAGATGTTCTTAAAATTAAGTTAAATGCTCTTAAAACGGCGTTGAAGATGAATCAGGAGAAAATGCAAGTTAATAGAAAAGAAATTAAAGTACATCACACGCTGCTTGACGCAATAGATAAAGTGCAACGGTAAATTAATAAAGTTATCACGAAGTTGTTGGACATTCACACACGTAAATCCTAACGTAAATATTTTTCCCAAAAGTCAAATTTAATCTTAAAAAATGCCTATAATTTATAAACACAATCTTAAACATTTTGCTTCAAATAATAAAATAGCGCATGAACCATCTATGAAATCTATTTACCATTATGACAGTGTAGAAACAATTCAAAAAGAAGGGGCTGGCATCTTTTCTGGCATAGGAAGTATCGTTAACTTAATTAAAAATAATAAAGATTTGATTACATCTGCTGCAAAAGGAGCAGCTGCTATAGGTAGTACAGCTAGTGCAATATCAAATGCTGTTAAGTCTCAAAACGAATTAAAACAACTAGAAGCTATTCGTAAACTTAGGAATGATTCTGAAGAGCTAAAAAAATTAAAAAAACTTTCAGAGGAAACAAAAAACAAAATTGCTAACATAGCTGTGGGGGGTGAAACCTTGAGGAGGGGAGCTCCGTCTGATAGTAAACAGGAGAAGAAATCAGGCGTAGCCATAAAACGTTCAATTGAAGAAATAAGAGGTAATGGCGTGAGCAGCAACCTTCGGTCTAACCAGCAAAGCTGTAGCGGAGCTGGTCTAGCAAAATTCTAAAATATATTTTTTAGTAAAATTTTTTTAGTAAAATTTTTTAGCAGAATTTTTTTAGTAAAATTTTTTCTGTGTGTGAGAAAAACAAAAAAGTCAAATTATTTTTTATAAAAATGTCTTCGCTTATCGAAAATAAATTTAGATTAGACGATCCGCCGTTCGTCAGTTACAATCAAAAAAAGAATGACTATATAAGAATTGCTATGAATCCCGGATCTTCCAGTAGAGTAAATACTGGAGGAGATTTAATTTTTGAAGTTGATAATTAGCAGAGTTATTTATATTTACCTGATTCATTTTTACACTGTGAATATTCTTTATATAGTGATGCCAACTTTACAACACCATTACCAGATACCGATAATATTGCATTAGAGAATAATTTCTTTCCAAAATTATTTACACAAATGCGTTTAGATGTTGCAACTCAAAATATAGAAACAATAAGTGATTCTCCAGGTGTAATTGATACAATGCTTAGATTTGTAACAATTGGTGAAAATAATAAAAAGTATGAAATCGAAGGTTGGTTTCCTGATACTAATCATGGTATAATTATAGATGATTTAACTCACGCTGGAACAGATGCCGCAGGAATTGCGAAAGATGTAGAAAATATTGCAATACATTTAAATAAAACAAATAATGATGCATATGAAGAAAGACGTGAATTTAACAAGAAAAGTAAACAGACAGTAAATTGGTCATTGTCTCCATTATTCGGATATTTAGATTATGACAAAATATCATATCAATTAAAATTTAAATTAATAATTCATCGCACAGCAAATAATGAATGAATCTTTTTACTGGAAAAAAGCATATTTAAAAATTGATAGACTTGAATGGTGGATTAAGCATATTACTCCTAGTTTAGAGGTTGAATCAGCTATTGCAAAAAGATTAAATACTAACAAACCAATTCCAGTAAATTTTCTAAAGCGTACTGCTAGTTCAGTAACTTTTTCCGAACAGAGATTTAACTGGCATTTTACTAGAACTTCGAATACTCCAAGATATTTATTGATAACATTTCAAAGAAATAATTCTCCAAGTTTTGATAAGAACAATAATCTCTTTCATATTAATACAATTCGAAGTTTACAAGTTTCATTAAATCAAACCCGATATCCAATTGATCCATTAAGATTCGATGATACCAATAATCAATTTATGGAAGGATATGATTCTTATCGAAATCTTTTTATAGAATTTGGAGTTGAACCACAATTAACTCCTGGAGATTAGAGACATTTATATCCTGTTTTCTGTTTCGATTTAAGTGCACAATCTGAAGATATTATCAAGACTGGTTGTGATGTAACAATTAATATTGAAAAAAAAGATTCCACAACTTCATTGATGGCTTATGGTTTATTGCTAGAAGATGTAAAATATTCTATTGAAATTCTTAATGGAAAGATGGCTAGGAAAGGCTAAAGCGAGAGGAGCTTCGCTCCGATTGGTTAATAACCTGAGGACCCTTGGTCCGATCGGCTGAAGCCTCGAGGAGCTTCGCTCCGATAGGTAAATTAAAATTTTTGGTAACTTAAAATTTTTTTTAGTAATTAGTAATAAAATTTTTGGTAACTTAAAATTTTTTCATAACTAGAATAGATTTAAAATTCCTAACTTAAAATTTTTGTTAACCTAAAATAGTTTCATAACTAGAATAGATTAAAAATTTTGATAACTTAAAATTTTTCATAACTAGAATAGATTAAAAATTCTTAGCTTAAAAATTTTTCATAACTACAATAGATAAAAAAATTTTCGTAACTTAAAATTTTTTTATTAAAAATGTCGCAAGCGAAAAGTAATAATAATAAAACTGTTGAATTAAAATTACGTAATATTGTTGACAAAAATACCCCTAAAACTATTACGATTAACGAATAAAAAAGTATTACATAAGTAAACCAATGATAGAGAATATTCAATTACAAGAAGAAAAGAATGGCGGGATTCTCCCATTAATTCCACTAATAATAGGTGGCATAGCAGCTGCAGGAAGTGTTGCAGGCGGGACAGCTGGTATTGTCCAAGCAGTAAATAAAAATAAATCAGAGAAGGCAGCATTAGAAGAACAAAAACGACATAATAGAGAGTTAGAAAAAGTTGCTAGGGGTGAAGGAATAGTAGATAATTTCATTATTAAATTAAATTTGGTTGATGAAGGAAAACGAGTTCTTAAAAATATTCTCCGCAATGTTGATGATTTAATTGAAATTAAAGAAACTAAAGATGGTTCTGGAATATATCTAAGTCCTAGTATGATTCGGTAGACATTTATTTTATCTTTTAAATTTTTTTTATCTTTTAAAATGAATTCTAAAAATTCGGAAAATTTAATTAAATTAAAAATTGCTAATTTAGATTTATTGAATTATCTATTAAACAAAAATAAAAACTCAAATTGTAAAATTTATGAAGGTAACGACATACAAAAAACATTAGAAAACTTTCCTGGATTTATTTGGAGTAAAAATTCGAAAGAAAAACATCTTCCTGGTCATTCATATACCGGTCCAGTAACTCGATTAGATATAAGACTAGATGAGAATAATAATCCAAAACCAGGTGAAGAACCAATAAATAGAGTAGATGCCGCAGCTTACAGGCATGATTTAGCTTATCGAAATCATGATCTAAGTTCTCGACATGAAACAGATAAGAAGATGATTCAAGAATTAGATAATATTCAAAATCCTACATTTAGAGAAAAAATTGAAAGAATGTTTGTTCAGAAAGCTTTACAAGCTAAAATATTATTCGGTCAGGCTTTAAATGAAACGACAGCAAAGCTGTCTGAGAGCAACGCTCAAACCTACGCGTCCGAAATCCACAAGGAATACAGAAGGCCTAAATATTTATTGAAAGTAAAAGTATTTAATAAAGATGATATTTGGAGTGCTGATCTTATTCATATGCCGAATGATTCTGATTATAAATACGCATTGACCGTTATAGATTTATATACACGATACGCTTGGGTAAAGCCTTTAAAAAACAAAAGTGGTCTGTCAGTTAAATATGCGTTTGAAGAAATCTTTCAAGAAAGTAAGAGAAAGCCAAGGAAATTGTTTGTTGATAAAGGGTCGGAATTTTATAACCGAAACGTTCAGCCACTATTTGAAACTGTTTATTCTACTGAAAATGCAGGGAAGGCCGTAGTGATAGAAAGACTCAATCGGACGTTAAAAAATAAATTATTCAAGAAATTTACTGAGCAAAGAAATCAGAAATGGTTGAAGATATTACCAGGAATTGTAGAGCAGTACAATTATAAAGTTCATTCAGGTATTGAAGAAACCCCAAAGAATGCTTCTGACGACCCTGGTTTAATCCGAAAGAAAATATTCGAGAATAATTATTCGAACGAAAATAATTATTCGAATGAGAGTAATCCGAATTTGCAGACACTTAAGCCGAAATTTAAAATTGGAGATAGAGTTAGAATATTTATTTAAGTATAAGAATAAATTTGAAAAAGGCTTCGTTGGCTATTGGACTAAAGAAATATTTGAAGTTTCTAAAATAAATCAAACTTATCCGATTACTTATGAAATTAAAGATTTAGATAATGAGGATATCAGAGGCCGATTTTATCAAAATGAATTACAACGAAGTGATTTTTAATTATCATTATCATTATTATTGGAACTAACGTTTCGGGAATTAAATTCCCTTGTTCAATTCTAACATAATATCAAGAAATGGTACTCCTTTTTGTAATTTATACAAAACATAAAGACAATTGACCACAGTAAGTTGTTCCTGGTTTTTGAATTTGAAATGTATCATAAGTTCCATTGCCAAGTATTTTTTTGACTTCGTTTGTAGGTGGAAGTCCATAAGAGTCGAAATAGTAATTATCTCCATTTTTATTAGACATACATGCAGACCAATGTACACCTTTTTGATCTGACGTATGAAGATTTGTTATGAAATTTATAGTTGGAACTTTGTTCCGGGAACTGAAGGTTCCTGTTGGCTTATTTTTGATCAATTGTAATTCGTCTCTCATCAATATGTGAAAATTCTTTATTCCCAATTGATTTGCGATTTTCTTTAGATCAAAATTCGTTGTTGTTTGTGTTCCATATAATTTTAAAAACTCATTTATGTTGCTCATTTTATAATAAAAAAATTTCTTATAGGGACCCCTAGAAGTCAGAAGGGGGTATTGATTTAACACTGTTCCATAATGATGACTTTCCTTACTACTTAGTCAGAAGGGGGGTATTGATTTAAAACTGTTCCATAATGATGACTTTCCTTACTACTTATTCGATTTTGAAATGATTTAATTTAATCTAAATTAAAAAGGTACATTTGTAAGGAATCAGTTTATTAGCAGAGTTAGTGTTTCGTACATCTTTAATCAACTGCAATTCATTTCTCATCAATAGGTGAAAATTCTTTATTCCCAATTGATTTGCGGTCTTATTTAAATCGAAATTTGTCGTGGTTTGTTTACCGTATATTTTTAGGAAGTCTCTAATGTTACTTTTTTTAAATGAAATAAAATCTATTTCAGAAATTTCTCAAAAGAATCGGCGTGTAGTAGCTGCTAAAATTGTGTCAGCTGATACGGGTGAAGGAAATCACAGACAATAGCGCATGATGCGGGTTGTGAAATCTCATTCACACTATGAGAACAAAAGAACAAATATAATCTAAACACAATAGACATATGAGAGAGAAGAGAAATGAATGAGCATTTATCTTCATTTTAGTTTCCATAACAATCATTCATGCGACATTATTTTGAATGGAAAAAATACACCGACTCTCGAACCATGTCGACAAACTTTCTGACACATTTTCCGGCTCCCAGAACAATTTTGGTGTAAATTTCCATTAGAGTTCAAGGTCATTCTATTAAAAGCATACGGGAATTATTCTCATTGAAGACAAACAATTGTTTTAAAGAATGCATGTCATTGTGAATACAATATTCCTGTAACAGACAGGATCGAGAGAGAGAGAGAGAGAGAGAGAGAGAGAGAGAGAGAGAGAGAGAGAGAGAGAGAGAGAGAGAGAGAGAGAGAGAGAGAGAGAGAGAAAGAGAGAGAGAGAGAGATGATGGACTTTGAGATCAATGAAACATAAGTTATAATGATACAGAATGCACAAACTGGAATCGATAGCTATACCGAGAGAGCAACCGTGAAATATTAGATTCTTAAAGCATTTTCACTTAAACATAATTAGAATGAGATAATTCTCTCGAATTGACAGATGTCAAGAGACATAACCATGGGTTCCTCTGAAACAATAGATTCTCACTATAACTCGGTATCAACAGTCAGACAGAGATCACTAGGTAAATCAGAATCGATAGATATGTCGAGAAAAATAAACCACGACACCATACAGTAATATAAAACAATAAGATCTCTCTAATTTTCCTAAATAGCGCCATACGTAGACAGTATAAAGTAGGACGCTATTGTTAATAGAATCAAGAAAGCGTCCAATGAAATAACGAATATAGACCAGCAGATATGACCAATGTGGCACAGTTAGAAAATTCAGCTCTTTCTATATCACGATTGATTAACAACCTACCGTACGTGAATCACAAGCAAGGGCCGGATTAAATCCATATTATATTTGCCATAACGCTCAAATTCTGTGCTATTGCAGGTGAGTTAGCTTACTATTTCATCGTACAGTAGCATATCATTAAATGTGTGCATATAAACTGTAATCACGAATAATTATGAGAATTCATTTCCAAACATAGACAGGTCAATTCTGTACCTCATAATTCTAGAGTGCTCATCAGTGACATTTTTTCGTACTCAAATATTTATGCATTTTTTGCCGGCCCTTGCAAGATGACTGTTATTAATAATTACTAAAGGACTGATTGTGGGCGTGAATGATGAAAGATATCAACTGCCACCTAGAAAAATTTGAACATGACATGATAAATTTTCAAAAAAATGACTTGCCACGTTATCCTCATAATACCTCCTCTCCTTTAAATATTTAAAATCCCGGTATTCTGACTCAATGATATGCATCCTTACGGAAAATACTTATCACATCATTTCACCTCATTAAATACTGTAAATTCATCTACGTAGGTTTGTCATTCATACTGTCCATTCCTGCATCATATTGACTTTTCACACTTATGAACATTTCACTGATGTTGAAAATTATACATGTATCATACGGTAATCTTCTTTTGGGTATTTTCAGCTGAAAATAAAACCCTTTGAATTTTGAATTTTGAGAGAGAGAGATTTGTTTTGTTGAGACTTTTGTTTCTTCCATCTTTAAAGAAATATTATTAGTCACATGATATATTTTAAAAAACCTGAAAGATGGATAAAATTCATGAATTTGAAATTCTCAACTTTTATGATTTTCGGTGTCCTTGAACGGTCATGATTTTGGGGGTGAAAATTGTAATTCACAAATTTGAGATTCTTAACTTTTATGATTTTTTCGGTGTCCTGGAACGGTCATGATTTTCAAGGTAAAAATTGTAATTCTCAAATTTGAGATTTTGAAAAATTTGAAAAATTGGGTATTTTTAAAAACTCCTAAATTTATGAATTTAGGTCTTCATAACCTGAAAAAGGGTTCAAATTCATGAATTTATGTCGTTTTTAAAAATACCATTTTTTGAAAAAATGGTAGCTACTTTTTAAATGGTCTAAATTTATGAATTTAGGTCTTAAAAACCTGAAAAAGGGACAAAATTCATGAATTTATGTCGTTTTTAAAGATACTATTTTTTTGAATTTTATGGTGTCCTGGAACGGTCTTTTGCCCATTACTTATGCTTTCAACCAAAATATGCCTACATTGCTTTCAATAGTTAGTTGATTTTTGATAACCCATGGCTGGTAGTCTATAGAATTCATTTTGAACACAAATCACTCTCTTTTCCTTTCGTTGAGAGGCAAATTCTGATCAGATTCGGCGCTATGAATGTAGGCCTGCAGACACTTAACTGAATTTTCAAATTCAAATCAAATAACCATTCTAACTCAATATTCATTCACCTTAACCTCAAGTTAACTCATTAATCTCACTAGAAATGGCATTTCTAATATTTTTTCCACCTCACTACTTTATTATCCTTGACCTGCAACGTGACTCTATCTTGTGAGTTGAAATCACTTCACTGTGTAGGTTGACAGATACATCAATAATCGGTGAGGCAGAATTGCGACAATTCTTTGAAATAAATGAGTGATGCTGACGATTACTTAAAGAAAAAGCCTCTATTCATCATCTTTCTCTCCCTGTTGACAGATAACCATGCAATATTTACATTGCTTTTTGAATGCGTCGTAAATCAAGACATTGTTCGTCGTTCAGTAAATGTGTCAATACATTTACAAAAACTCAAAGGGTTTCAGTGATCAGACACGCATTGATTGTAATTGAAAGCATCCGTTGTGTGAATTATTTATACGGTGCATGCCGACATACAAAAAGGACATCATAAAAAGCAGTAGATATTGAAATTATCAAAATGAATGGCTCCGTTATTCATGATTTTATGAGATGTCAAGAGATTTTTTTTATTTTCAAATGCAGTACTATTCAAATGAAGACCTTTTTCACAATGTCATCAATACACTTTGAGATAAGGCAGTTCCGCCTATATAGAATGTTTCTTGGTCAATCTCATGATTTCAAGAGCATCCGGAATTGTGGAGAAAAAACTACATCAATGTAGTCATCTATTCAAGATGCCGAATCATACAAGAATTTTCAATAACGCCGCTCCATGCAATTATATGCCTACAATAGCGTTGTAGCAATGAATATTCAAATCCAAGCTATGATGTGCTTCAACAAGAATCTTAGTCTTCGTCAGCTATTGTAAAGCAATTTTCTTAGGATTTGTCCGCTCTAATGAAAGTCTCATTCAATCTGACAATTGACATCAATTCATTCAAAATGACTATAAAACTATGATTATCATATTCTTTACTTGTATGCGTAGTTGATAAAGGAAATAATTAGATTGCTTAAACCCATTATAGGCCGACACAATGACAAAATAGGTTGCGACTGGACCTACAGAAAAGTACAGAATTAGACTTTTTAAGCACTTCATGCTTCAAATTTGTCTGAAATGGAAACAAAAGCTATCAGATCTCTCGATAAATATTTATTGGCCAAAGAAGCAGTAAGTTATGGTAAGCAGTACGCGCCATATTACTTGGGACACCTGTTTTTTCACAGTTATTATCGCCTATATTTTACAATGTTACTTCAATTTGAACTAAATGCTGCTTGATTGTGACTTGGGTGATAAGTTACTTGGCCTGTAGTTTTCGGCTCTGTTATTCATTATGAAGGGGACTAAATATGGTAGTATGTAGGCTATGAATATTGCGCGCCACATTACTTGGGACGGTTAGAAAAGACGGCTTTATCGCAAGATAAAAACAAGTTTTTAGTTTTAAGCATAACCAAAGTTATGCAAATGGATAATTTCATTTATAGCACACTCAAAAAACAACTATTCAATCGTCAGAATTTTGTATGGCCAAACTACTTGAGACACTTGCTTATTATAATCTTTCTGGTCTATATGTTCAACGTCCTCTTCAATTGGAGTGAAATATTGCATAATTGTACTTTGGGTTTTCGGTTGCTTGACCTACATTTACAGCATTTACTTGACTTGCATTGTATGAGCTCTGTTTTTCATTTTCAACGGCACAAAATATGGTCATTTGTTAGATTATTGCGAGTCAAATTACTTGGGACAGATTTCTATGGTTGTCTTGGTGAGACATAGCGTCTAATAAATAGGTGGTGCGAGCAGATTTCTACATTAATGTAGAAATCTTATTTTGAAAATTTAAATCATCTTCAATGTTAAATGCATTAACATTTATAAACGCTTGCATAACTTGAAGTTTAGGAATCTTTTTCGACGAACATTGATAAGACAATCTTCGTGCGGAATGCCAGGACCAGATCTGAGTATCGAAAAAAAGACTGATATTGTGACATTGCTTCGTCTGACGACATTATCGATTCGTCAAATATCAAAGATTACTGGTATCAGCAAGTCAACCGTGGCCAGATTGAAGAATTCTACGTCTCTCTCATCGCGACGACAAGGCAAGTGTGGACGGAAGAAGTCAACGACTCCGAAGCAAGAGCGACTGTTGCTCCGAAATTTGTACCCTGCTCCACTTAGCGTTGCTCACCAACTGCACTCAGAATTGGAGCAAGATGGTGTAAGCGTTTCGCTGAGAACTGTTCAAAGAAGCTTGCAAAAATATTGCCGCTCGGTGGTGATTCCTCGACGCGTGCCGAAACTCACTCCCGCCATGATGCGCAAACGCTTGGCTTTTGACAAAGAACATGCTCATTGGTCGCTGGAACAATGGCGACGAGTGTGTTTCAGCGATGAAAGTCTCTTTGAATGCAAGGACGCTGAAAAGAGGCATGTTTGGCACATCAGAAGAACTCCCGTCCCAATCAAGCAAACTGAAGCACCCTACAAAGGTGATGGTGTGAGGAATCATAAGCACCAAAGGGCTTGGAAGATTATACATTGTCGAAGGCAATATGAGTGCTGCTCAATACAAGACCGTGCTGGCTGCAAGAGCTCTTCCACAACTGCATCAGTGGTTTCCAAACGGTGATTGTATTTTTATGCATGATGGATCACCTTGCCACAAAGCAAAGGTCATGAAGCAATTCCTAGACTGTGAAAACATCGCCACCCTGGATTGGCCGGGGAATTCCCCAGATTTCTGAGGCATGATAAAACGTCGGATTGCTGGTAAAACCACAACCTACAAGCAAGAACTGATCTCCTCCATTATTCATCACTGGTTGCGTGATGCAACCCTCCCCGAGAGTCTCGCAAAGCTCATCGACAGTATGCCACAAAGAATTCGCGCAATGATCGATGCAAAAGGAGGCCATACAAAATTCTGACGATTGAATAGTTGTGTTTTGAGTGTGCTATAAATGAAATTATCCATTTGCATAACTTTGGTTATGCTTAAAACTAAAAACTTGTTTTTATCTCTAATTCTTTTCTAATTGTCCCAAGTAATGTGGCGCGCAATATTTATACATACTACCATATTTAGTGCCCTTCATAATGAATAACAGAGCCGGAAACTACAGGCCAAGTAACTTATCACCCAAGTCACAATCAAGCAGCATTTAGTTCAAATTGAAGTAACATTGTAAAATATAAGCGATAATAACTGTGAAAAAACAGGTGTCCCAAGTAATATGGCGCGTACTGTAAATTAAAAATCCCACAGGGCCTTTGGCGTCCAGCGCCTTCTCTCGGTCAATGTACAGTGGATTGCCGTAGATTCATTTAACAAGTTTCGATAGCCACAATTCCTTTGATTCAAAGACTTCAGATTATTGCGAACAAGACTTTGTTTAGAAGTTGCAATGGGTGAGAAAATCAGTTCAATGTCCTCCTCGTAGAGTTCATTATTCGTACATTCGCAGAATGTGAAGACAGCGATATTTGACCGACTAAGAATACATCGAGAAAGATTCATTTGTGTGTGTGGGCTTGTCTAGAGCGGACATAACCCTATCCCAGCCATTATGGTAGCAGGAGACAGAGATTGACATAGATATTCGTCTCTCTGTTGCTTGTGTGATTGGCCGAGCGCGCATATTGCATAAGTAACTCGTATCAGAGAACACAACAACCTCAACGGTCAGATTTGCAGGCAGGCTTGTCAAGTGAAAAGTAGACATCTTTGACTCAATTTTCCTCCGTGATAAATTCGTCGAATGGAAATATTATTTACACCGTTCGACTCTTCACGATCTCAATTTAATGACTGTTTCCGCTTAATGCAGCAACAATCTTCCGGCTCGTCAGAATTCAGGCGTGCACTGCGTTCAATGGAAAATTGATCCTCTTGCCCCTCGAGACTAGTTCTGGGCGTGACCATCATTAGTGAGGAGCGTCATCTCTAGACTGTCAATTTATCTCTGTGTACGCACGCCACTGGTGTCCAAGGCTGACTGTTTTGCTGTGTAATGCTGGCTCGTTTGGGCAGGTTGGACAAAAATATCGCGTTTCGGATCTTTATTAAGAATAAGAGTGCCAATTGTGAATAAAGTATTGTAGCATCTAAAAGAGGAGCATAACTCTATTAAGAAGAAGACTATATCAGTATAACTGCCAATGTTTGTGCTGTTCAAATTACATGTATGTAGAATGACAAAAAGTAATATTTCATCCACAATTCAGTGACAAAAGAAATGCAGGGAACGGATGAAACTGTATTTCATAGTATATTAGGATGACGAGTTAATTCGTATGTCGCGCATACAGTTAGCGAGTTAACTTGGTATCCGGCGTTAAATACATGCATAAGGGAATCGTCAGCAAGATATAGCCAGATATTTGGTTTTTCGGGTGTATAGCACAAATGGAATCATCAGACATTTGCAGTCAGATGCAGTACTTCTAGGGTAAATAGGCAAGTCTGCAGTGAAACTGTGATTGAAAAAGAGAGGTCTCATAACCTGTTGACAGATCCATATAGGTATACGCCAAGTGTATGGAATGTGTTTGTTGGATAAAAACTCAATTTTCGCAGAGATGATCAAAATAGTGTGACTGCGGTTCTACTCACTAAAATGAGCTAGTAATACGTTTTAAGGATTGTGAGTGTTGGACATTGGCTGAGTAGGTTCATCCACACACTTTCATGCACATTACGCGTAAGCAGGACAATGTCCGATAGATTTGATGAGGGGAAAATGCAAATTCCAATTAGATAATTGTATATTTTTTGCGATGTTCCAGTCACGTACTTTTGTCTATTTTATTTTTTAATTGCTAAACGGAATGTTTCTTAGATCTACGAAAGCATCAAAGTACTGCGCATGAGCTTTCCGCTAGTGAATTTGATTTTACCAATTCAATTTACATTTTAATATCAATGCTTAAAACTTGACGATTGATTGAGCACTGGTCATCAATTAAGTCTAATTTGGTTGAAAAACATAAAACATGTGCTTGAATAACATATCTGCTAAAAATAAAGAATGTAAATTCATGTATTTAAAATCTCTGCGTAATCTCCTTGAGAGTGGTCAGTCAAGGTAAATTTGTGACAATAACTGAACCCTTCCGTTGAGATGAAAGCTGCAGCAGTTAATGCACTGGTACATGCAATTTCATCGACTTATCACGGTGTAGGATAAAACACAGTCATCATACTGTGATGCAAATGGAAGTTACATTTTCTATTGCATAATGGGATATGTAAGTTTTGAGGTATCATCACTGATATGTGATTGATTACAGAACGCATCTTGAATGGATAATTTTAACTGATGGGGCTAAAAGCAAGCACATATTTGTAAAACTTTGCGACGATGATAAAGATTTTATTATGTTCAAAAGGAGGTATGCATTAAGGATAAATGCATCATACCGATTTTGAATAAATAAATTTGTAACCTATGTACAAGGAGACTAAGAACATTCCTTCCTTTTATATCTTTACGATGCTTAAATATGTTGATGATATATACGAGGGAATCCCGAAAGTTCACGGACTCCAATATAACAAAGAAATGAAAATGCGTATGTATATAGATAAATGTTAATTCCCCAAATATTTTTGAACTAAAAAGTATTAATCAACAATAACAATATTACTGTACATCAATTATTATCGGAATCAACATCAAACTTTTCAATGTAGTCACCATTTAGTCGTACACATTTTTCCCATCTCCCATCGCAGTTAGTTTTCTGATACCAGTGTCAAAGAAGGAACGAGGCGTTTCGATTATCCACTTGTTGACAGCATCTTTCATTTCATCAAGAGCTAAAAAGTGGTGGCCACGTAAGGGTAGATTCAGCGTATGGAAGAAGTAATAATCACTCGGAGCAAGGTCTGACGAATAAGGGGGATGAGGCAGTACTGTCCAGCCCAACCGCTGGATGGCGTTCTTCGTCATCGTTGCTGTATGGGGACGGGCGTTTTCATGTTGCAATAATGGCTTTGAAGACAATTTTCCTCTCCGTTTGTTCTTGAGAGCCGTGCGGAGATCTTCCTGTAGCAAGTTTGTGTAGTAAGCGCTGTTGATGGTAGCTCCCTGGGGCAGGTAATCAATGAGAATAACCCCTTCACAGTCCCAAAAGACTGTGATCATAACCTTGCCGGTGGAAGGTACGGTCTTTGCCTTCAAAGGGGGCTTCTCTCCAACTCGAAACCACTGCTTTGACTGCTCCTTTGTTTCTGGAAGATAAAAGGGCAACCAGATTTCGTCCACTGTGATAAGCCGTGACCAGAACGCTTCACCAAGATCGTCCACCATTTCTTGCAATTGTCGACAAGCCACGACCCTGTTTTCTTTGTGCAAATCGCTTAGAAGACGTGGCACCCACCTTGCCGTAAGTTTTCTCATCTGCAATTCATTGGTAATGATGCGATGCACCTGAGTTTTTGCGATACCCGTAACGCGCGCTGTCTCACGAACTGTGAGGCATCTGTCACCGCTTACGATTTCTTCGATCACTCGGACATTGTCAGTCCCTCCAGATGTTGTTGGGCGGCCACTCCATGGGTCATCCTCCAACAACTGACGTCTAGTCTGGAACCGTTACACCCACTTAAAGACGGCCGTTCGTCCCAGAGCGTCATCATTAAAGACATTTTTAAGTTAAAAGGTGAATGTCTTACGCAATATAGATACAAATCAATAAAATTCAATGTACAATGGACTGAACATGAATGGAACATATACAGCTAGTGAAACCACAAACTACTAGTAGCAGCCTAATAGCGCAGAAATACTAGCAGGAAGAGAGTTTAGACACAATAACTTGCTAATGGCCTAACGCAATCACATTAGCACCCAACCCAACTGAACTTCAATTTTTAAAAAAATCCTGGTATCAGATAGTGATGGATTTGCCCTAAATATCAAAGAAGCTTTTTACATTAAAAAATTGAGTCATAAACTCAACAAACAAGTGAAATTCGATGGGTCGTTCTATAATTGTCGTCTTTTTTAAAAATTGAAGTTCAGTTGGGTTGGGTGCTAATGTGATTGCGTTAGGCCATTAGTAAGTTATTGTGTCTAAACTCTCTTCCTGCTAGTATTTCTGCGCTTTTAGGCTGCTACTAGTAGTTTGTGGTTTCACTAGTTGTATATGTTCCATTCATGTTCAGTCCATTGTACATTGAATTTTATTGATTTGTATCTATATTACGAAAGACATTTTTCTACCGTTGCACAATATCACTGGTGGGTGTGCCTTCTTTGCAGAGGAAAAACACAATCGCACGTTTAATGTTTAATTCGATTTAATTGCTTCTTCCATCCTGAACAGTTAGATGAAAAATAGCAACACCAGATAATTGCATGCATAATCACTTCAAGCTGCCAGCCGATAGTGAACGCAACTCTCATCTGATCGATTGGTTCCTCCGTCATGCCACATGATACAATTAAGCGCTACCGACGCATAGACACGCACACACAATCAAATTAGTCAGTCCGCGAATTTTCGGACCTCCCTACATAATATCGGGTTTGCAACGGAATCATTTTCATTAGGATTTTGGAGCCATTAACAAAGAAATCTCAATTATATCAAAAGTGGGCGACAGAATGTGATTAGTCGGTAAATGCTGGAAAGACGAAGGGTCTGATTTATTACAGAGAACTTGCCATGAGAGAGCAGCGATATGTGGAATCATTGACTCCATCAGTTGACCTCTGCGCTCCAGTGCACTTTTTTGGAGTGATTCTTGACGAAGACCTTCAGTGGAAAGGACATGTAAAAGGAATCAGGTCCACGTGCGAATGTACATTTTGCGAAGATCAACAATTTTGTGACTGACGCAGAATTCCTAGCTATATATTGTGGTCTTATAAGATCTATGCTGGAATATGCTGGTCCCGTTTTTATTGACATTTCAAGAGAAGATTCATTACATCTGGAGAAATTGCAAAAATGTTCTTTGAAAATTGAGGGGCATTTTAGATTGGAGGATTTCGGCATTAGAAGGGAGTGTCTTACCGTGAACTTTTTCAGATCTGCTTATAACTCAGATACCACAGTTAGAAGGTGGTATCCAACAACAAGAAGGTGGTTATACCACAACACGAGGGTATCGGCTTGAAAAGGAAATTTTAAGAACTGTCACTTTTATCTGGTCACGTCAGAACACTTGTTGATATATGTTTAAACAACACAACCATAAGCGAATTTGCCATGCACAAAATAGAAAAGCGGATTTTTCTTTTATTTTAAATTCAAAAAAATATTCAAAACTTCGATTGTTTTTTAAAATCGGCTTACAGACAAAATGATCTATCATGTCAGAATTGAAAGATTTGCAGTTTTTCTGCATTTCTCCGGAAACGCATTGACGTACCACGTAACTCAGATGCCACAGTTAGAAGCATTGTGCCGTCCGTGCTCCCTGGTGGACGTTTATCTGTTCCTTATTGTAGAACGACCATCCGTCGAAAATCCTTTATTCCGAGCACGTCTATTATTATCTCGTCTACCTTCTGCGATTGATTTCTGACATTTGACTTTATACCGGTTTGTACTTGCTTTCTATCTTGTTATGAAATGTCAACTTGAAATGCTTTTTGATTCCCATTCAGTGATCCAATAAACGATTCTCTCTCTCTCTCTCTTAAGAATGACTTGAGTCAGCTGCATAATGCATTTATATCAAGTCACGTGGAATATTGCAGCCCCACTTCATTGACATGGACTAAAAAAATTGCGGTACTTCTATTCCCCCCCCCCACATTTCTGTTGTTGACACCCGGAAGTGTTGCATCGTCAACGATCTTCTCTTGCTCCTACGGGCACTCTCACTAACGTCACATAGCGTTGAGTGTGTAAATCTCCTCTTATCTGACCTGTAGAACATTTACAGCCTCAGAATTAGACAACTGCTCGTCATTTGTCTGTAGACAACAATCACAGTAGTTTCATGATCACAGCTGTACCTTGTATTCTAACTGAGTATCCAAGGGACCAATCCTTCATCCCAGGGTTCAAGTAAGACTCTCAGTGGTGTTGTAGTGTCACTCAGTGACAGATCAAGTCTATTCTAAACCCAATGTGACAAACTTTGGCGAAATTTGATGAATTTGGAAAACTTGAAAAATGTGGGGGTAAAGAATAGAAGTACCAAAACTGCTTCAAAATTGAGAAAGTTGGACGGAGATGCCATTGCATCTTTTGTGGGACAGAATGTGATGATGATTGCTTGATTCCCTGGTATAAATGTCGCTGTGATCAAGCCCTGAAAGTGTATATAGATCTGGAAAATCACAGTGATATCCTACGTCTTCTCCCTCAACGACTTTATCCACACCCAACAAATGAAACTATCTCAAATGAAAACAGCACTCCGGCATGATTCATCTGTCCTCTTCTCAATCAGTCGTTTTAACCAAAGCTATCACTGACATTTGTTTTTAATGATTTTAAACAAAAATAGGTGCAGCTAAAACTCCCTAAAGGTTACGGTTGTCGTTGTATTGATGCTAAATTCGTAAAAGACAGATCTTCGGCGTCCAGCGCCTTCGGTGGTCGATCTTATAATAAAACTTTCTTATTGTTAAAAAAAAGTTATTGTTATTAAAAAGCGTCACAAAAGGCATTAGAAACAACTTTTTTTCTTGCATTATTCTTGCAATTATTGACAGGATTGGAAGACGATGTGCAAGCAAGTACAACGCATGAAAGGAACATTTTATCTTGACACTACGAGGGGTGATTGATAAGTTCGCGGCCTGACATAGAAAGCTTAAATCCAGGCCATTATGCACATGTGGATTGATACAATGGAATGTGCTGACGGCGCATGACGAGTGATCAGTCGATCCGGTGAACTGTTGGTAAACCACAGCTACTTAACTTCAGTTACTAACTTATCAGTCGGTTAGTCAGATAAGTGTTGCGTAAGATGGATCACGTTTCAAATCGAGCTGTCATTCGTTATCTCGGCTTGAAAGGACTCTCACCAAAGGAGATTCATGATGATATGGTTGGAACACTTGGTGAGAAAGCTCCGTCCTACACCACAGTCAAGAAGTGGGCTTCAGAATTCAAGCAAGGAAGATGATCCCCGTTGTGGAAGACCAGTGACAGTGAGCACAGAAGATGTGATCGATCATGTTGAAAAGATTATTCTTGATGATCGCCGTACAACCGAGCGAAAGATTGCCTTCGAACTGAAGATTTCACAAGAGCGTGTCCATAACATCATCCATCATGAACTTGGCATGAACAAAGTTCCCTCTCGATGGGTGCCACGACTGCTCACACCAGAGAACAAACGAGCCCGCTTTCTCATCTCAAGGGACAACCTGGCGATATTCGTAAGAGATCTTGAAAATTTCATGGACCGGTTCATTACGATGGATGAGACTTGGGTTCACCACTATCAGCCAGAGTCGAAAGAACAATCGAAATAATGGAAGCACCCAGGATCACAACTCCCCGGAAAGCCAAGGTCACCAGGTCCGCGGGAAAGGTCATGGCCTCCATTTTTTTGGGATTCGAAGGGAGTTTTGTTGTTGGACTTCCTAGAGACTACGCTCATTTGTTGCAGCAGTTACGAGTGCAGATCAAGATCAAGCGGAGAGGGAAGCTCACGAAAGGCGTGCTCTTCCATCAAGACAATGCACCTGCTCACACCTCCGCTACCGCCATGTCTGCCATCCAAGGTTGTCGGTTTGACATCATTTCCCATCCACCATATTCTCCTGATCTGGCACCATCGGACTTTCATCTCTTCCCAAAAATGAATTTGGAGCTCAGTGGTCAGCACTTCGCATCCAACAGTGACGTCATGGAGGCCGTTGAGGAGTATCTGGACTCCAAAGACTCACACTTCCATGAGTAAGGGATCCGCGCAGTGCAGCACCGTTGGGCTAAGTGCGTTGATTGTAGGGGCGATTATGTCGAAAAATAAATATGTATCGCATGTGAAATATGCTTTTTTCTATATCGGGCCGCAAACTTTTCAATCACCCCTGTATTTTGTCAATTCATAAACAAAAGTGAACATCACTTTCTGCAACCGCTCAACCAGAATTGCGTGTATGTAGACTAATGAATTTTCTCATATGAAGAGGCGCCGAGTGACCGGAGCGGTTTTCACTGTTTCAAGAAGTAAAAACACTAAGATGGATAATATTTATGAATTCGGTATGAACTAAAACTGAGTATTTTGAAAACCCTCTATTTCTATGCAGTCGTCACATGACTGCAAATTTCAAAACGACATATTTAAGCAATCAGTCCAAGCATGCAGTCCACGTGGTCTTCTCAGAAGAATTTTCTCATGCACCTCCTCGAGGAGCAGTCATCATGACAGCATATCTTCAGATGCCTCAATTCTGACAAGTTCTTGGTTTTGTGATTTGAATAGATCCACTTTAATTTCTATATAATTGCTTCGTCCTTTGACTGAAAATCTTTTCAAATTTCATACTTTCTTTATGAAAATGAGACAAAACGATGTTATAAGTTGCGAGACCTTTCGGCGATTCTTGTCGGCAGCACATCGGGACGCGTACAATAAAGAAAATTAAAGTCATTATATACAGGTGAAGTGAATAAAGTCAAAAGAGTAAAAGACCTCCTTTTTAAAGCAGCTGGCTCGTGCACGCCATCCAATGTTGCTACTATTCTTCGAAGCGACAATGATAGCATCATTGCGGGCTGTTTTATGCGCCCAGAAACAAACAGTGTTGACGCTCACACTCCCGTGGCAGTGACGTTTACTTTTTGACTTTATTCATTTTATTTGCATACATAATGACTTGAATTTTCTTTGTTGTACGCGCTACGAGGTGTTGCCGACAAGAATCGACGAAAGGCCTCGCAACTCATGACATTGCTTTGTCTTACTTTCATAACGAAGACCATAGAAACCAACAAATGCTTCAGATTTCTTATTGCTTCCGACCTCCTTCAGAATCTCTCGAATATCGTCAGATCATCGAGACTCGATTATCGCTTTGTATTAGGAGGGTTTTTCATCGGAGTTAGCATTCATGTTGCGGTTGAAACAGCGCTGAAAGCTTCATCAGCCCATAGATTTGCGAGACTACAAGTTCAAACTATTACCGTACAACGTCAACTCAAAAGCATTTAATGACTTCCTCTACGAATTACTAGTTTCAGACAAAATCTGAAAGTTAGACTTTGTGCATTTGATTTGAGCTTGATTGTTCAATATTTTAATTGAGTTGGTTCTCAATATCTGCTACATTGCTTGGAGTTGGTTGAACAGGTCGAGGATTTGCACTCAGCCGCACAAAGCTCATGAAATATTTAATTTTCCCAACTTTGCGAACTGTGCGGATTTGAATTCTATTATGATTTCATAGCTGGATCTGAATTCAACATGAACTTTAAATGGAACTGAGTATTTGCGTTCATGGAACTCATAAATAAACAAATTGACCTCAAAGGATCGCAGATGTGATAGTGATCGCAATAAGTGTTCACAGTGTTAATATCAGTCGGTTTTACGAATTCTCAGTGGCAGAAATGACTGTTCCTCCTTTTTCATGTGGAACGTGCAGCGATTGTTAATGTGATTGAATTCAATAGAGTGAGAAATATTTTAAACAAAGCCTTTCGAGTTTTAGTCTTTATTTATGGAATACTTTTATGCCTATGCCCGGACGTTGTCCTTATCGATCAAAATGCCGTTCAAGGATCTGAAAGTGGCACGCTAAGAAAATGAAGATATTAGTACATTGCAAAATTCACGATAATTCGAGGTTATGTCAGAGATTATTTCAATTATGAATATTATCTTCACTTTAAACTAATTCCAAGTCATGCAAAAATGCAAGCACGCAGATAAGCTGAATTTCATGAAATTATATAAAATCCTGAAGTTTGAAATGTATTTCATTTTGCTTTGGTTTTTTTGTATTTCATTTCATTTTGCCAAATACCTGACCTTACTGCATTCGAGTTGAAGACTGCCACTGAATTTGAATTCACCTAATCAGTGCGTGATAATCATCTTAAGAAATATATGGATTGCGAACTTTGATTAAGAAGAATTCAGAGGTTCATTTGCAAGCGTTAAATTTACCGCATAAATTCATCAGACAGGAGCGATTCATTTGTTTCAGTTTTAATCAAATATTACTCGCATTTCAGAAGTTATCTCAATTTCTACAAAAGACGTCACTTGTTGTGTGCACTCAGTTTTCAGTTTGGTGCATTTATATTTTCATTCATTTTTATTTTAGCCCCCTGCCAACGGCTTGCATGCACGTGAATATAGCTCCTTTACAGCTCATATTATCGATAGGCCTGTTTACCATTTGTCTAGCCACAGGTCGTGCTAATTTGCATGGCCAATCATTTTGAAGTGATTTAAATAACATTTTAGGATACAATGCGTTATAAGGAAGAGGTGAGCTGTCATCCAATATTTCTTGGAATTAGCGGAAAGTGTTCTTAATTGACGGCTTAAAATACAATGCTTTATGAATCACGATTCAAGAATGAGGATGGATAAGAAGCATTTCCTTTAACATTATGTGGTGCATTTACACGGTCAACTTCATTGCTGACACCTCTCAATCGATGATGAGTCATAAAACAATGGACAACAGAGTGGAAGCAGAGGTATGTCTTCAATGTTCGTGCCATGTGCTTCTGTGGGTGTTGGCCACCTAATCTTCACTGCTTTTAGTTGTGATGTCATCAACTTGATCTGATATTCTCCGACAAACTCAGTGAAGCCGTAATTTTCGCTGTTTCCAATGTTCTATATTTAAACGCATTCAAAGTGGACAAGCAGCCAAATCTGCAAAAGAATGTGATGGTCATATTCCTCGGCATTGGAGTCCTGTGTTCGTGTTGCATTGCTGGCGACCCTTGAAGCATTCTGAATAAGCTTGATGGCTGCATTTTTTTCATCTGGTTTTGACAAATTAGTGCGTTGGGAAATGTGAGGAAAAGATGTCTCTCCTTGTACATTATTTGTGCTTACGTATGACACAGGATGAGCATGAGAAGATGGAAATGGATCTACTTTTGCTGCAGATAAGAATGTATTATCTTCATTTGTAGAGCAGGAGATACAAGTGCTTCTCATCACAGAATGCATTATGTCAAAATCTGTATCAGACGAACAATTGCTCTTATCTTATAAATAATACAAGCACTATATGAATAACTTAGAAATTGCTAATTTTCTCGAGAATGAGGAGTGAGAGACATCAGAAAATTTCAAGATTTTTTCAGTTATTCTAGACTCATTAGTGCCAACATTATTTTCAAGAATTACTCTTTTTCAAGTAAAGAAATATTTATGCGGAATTTGCTGTTCTGCGCGTTCTCTGCGGTTTGGAGCGATGCCAATAGGATCAAGTTGCGAAGCGGGTGCATACAATCCGCTTCTGAAATCCATGTAAAACTAAGATTTCGAGTTTATCTTTTGTATCTTCTTATCAAGTTCAATCTCAAGCTGCTAATTAATTGATTACTAAATTTATCATTTGGTCAGCCGAGACATTTGGTTGAGACGACAGTGTGGATTCCCTAATTAAATGTTATTATATATTGATTATCTAAAAATTGTATAATGTGTTGATTTTATGTGCAATTATTTATCAAACGGTCTGTAAATGTAGAAAACTGGTCTATAATGAAATCTATAATATAAGAATAGTCCGAGCTCTTTCGAGAGAGAGAACCCGAATTCAGGTGAGATGCGGTCTTGTGGATAAGGCCCTCCACTTCCATCGAATACTCCTCATTTTGTCTTTAAACATGGATGGAAATGTCAAGCATACTGCAAATAATCTGCAGCATCAATTGATTAATATGAATTTCATGCACGGAATATTTGCGGAGGTACATCAACAAAATGTTCAAAATTCATTGATAAGAATCGTGTCACATTGCCATGTGTTCAGTAATATAATCATCATGTTCTGGAATGATAAGAATACAAAAACGATACAATCGCAAAATCTTCTGCGAAATATCATTGCAATTATCCAGATTTCCAGTGTACAAATGATCGCCACAACATCTATCAGCCAGACATGAGGTTATCATGCATCCATTCCCAGGAAGTTGTATATCAATCTCGGATTTTTATCACTAATGAATAGAAAAATAATTCGGGATGCCTGGATCACTCATGCCGGCAATTCTCGCATCACTAAACATCAACTCCTGAAATGTGGCCAGTCTCTCTGTGTGGACATACATGCATTTTGCTCTGGTTTTAGAGAAGTATATATTCATCGTGTTATTACATATAACTCCTCACATATTCATTGCCATGTTGCTTTTCCTTGCAACAGCGAAGAAAATGTAGACTATGCGCAATTTCATTGCAGATAACGGTCATATTGTCTGTCATAAACTCGCTTCTATGAAGTATCAAACTTCGGGGGATGAAAACAAAGTTTGGTAGGGGATGATATACTTGTACACATAACCCAGATATTTTATTATCCTATTGCAATTTCTAAATCTCTGCACGTACATGTAGGGTCAAAATAGAGATAAATGCAGTTATTTTATACTTGGTACAGTGTAATAGTGAACATGAGTTGACCAGCTGATTGAGGTGTATAAAGAGGGACCATCTGGCACATGTCTTCAAATACTAGGTGAAATACTATTTGATTGGATTTACTCATGCATTTATTTTTCTCCAAATCTAATCAAACGTGAATGACGAAAACAATAACAAATGATTCAAAACTGAAATACTATGCCATGTGCATGGGACTTTGGAAGAAAATAGTCTGAACTCGACACTTAATAAGGAATGTTCATACGCGAGATCGCTACGATGTGTATTACTCCGAAGGCATAAGACTCCGGCTTCAATAACAATGTCACGTCAATAGTTCAATACGAATAGTCGCCAATGCAGAAAGAGTAAGACAAATTATGATCAAATGTCATCTTCTAACCTCGTGCTATGTTTTTCCAGTCGCCAACCGGCAGGAAAATTTATCCTGACGTCTGGGACAGGCAGGAAAAATTTCAATAGATATATAGGATTTATAATTAAAGCGCATAATTAGTGACATAGAGATTAGAAGATAAGGAATTCTATGGTCTCTGTCAGGCAAGAAAATCGTAAAAATCGAAGCGGCTTCAGATTTCTACATTTTCTTGCCTTCCAGAGGTGAAAGAATACCTATTATCACAGCCGCTATTCGACAAACCATGCAGATATCCTGAGATACTAAGAAGTCCTTTCTAAGATGTATAAGATGCAGAAGACGATGTACAAGACGACATCTATCCGCATGACGAAACCAAGCAATCTGAACACATATAAATAATGCCATATATTTTCAATTTATGAGATCAATTGTGAAACAGTCTATCATTTTTCATGAACAGATAAGTTTGCTGATAAGCGCTGGTGTTTCTTGCGAATATTGACTGAATGACTGAATTGCTTTGACTGTGCGAAGCTTCATCTCCGCTAATTCCATTCACGCGAATTTTTCAAGTAAGACCGCTATGAAAGTAAGTTATTGTGCATTAGGGACCTGTCCTTGTAATAAAAACAACGTTTTAAAACATTTGAATGTATAAAGATGCTTTGATAAAATATTTTACAAAAGTCAGTGAGGAATTAAAGTACAAAAATACAAGTAGTTAAAATTCCCAAATTGGATGAACTTTATACACATTAAGAAGACAACGAAAGTGGACTGTAACAATCCAACTTGATAGAAGACGGGGTCTTTGCTCTTTACAATAAAATCCATCGATTTGTCGGAAGTCAGTTAGACTGAAAATTCTAACAACACTTGGTTAAAATTGAATCGGAGTGGGAAATAGTTTTATGTAAAATCGATTAATGATTGCATCGCAATCAGGATTCTCAATGCTATAAATCCTCTTTATGCGAAAGTTCAAAAGTTTCCTAGAATCATTGGTGAGTAATTTCTTTCTAGTTCAAGGAATGTTCAAAATTGCAGCGAAGGAGAGAACTGACGCATTTGGAACTACACTAAGTAGATAGATTTAACGTAACCAACTTATCAGAAGTTATCAGGTCAGTTGTACACGAACTCCGTTTCAATTCCCTTCCATTTGCTTCATCCTAATTGATATGCGATCGGAGATTAAAGGAATTCCTTTTGATTTCTTAGCGCTTGAAGCCCTGCCGAGACGAGTAGGCGTCCACGTGGCCGTTACGGTCCGTAATGTTTAAAAGTCTTTGTCAAGCAGACCATTTGGCGCTAAGAGGCGGTCGTCGTTAGTCGGAGACGGTCGTCGTCATGTAGTGTGCCCGCACGGTGTCCACATAAGGCAGTCCTTGACATATTTGGCTCAATAAAGTGTCCTTGATGAATAAAAGTCACATGAGGTAAGTCTTCGCCGGTTTCGGTTAGCAGCCACCTTGTTTATGAAGGTTCACACGTAGAAGTTTGGTGTGAGGAGCGTTCCGTCTCGCATGGGGTCAAAAGCACCTTTAGGAAGATGTAAGGAAGGACACAATCGACCTCATAGGCCCACAGGTCCTCATCGCAGTATTTTTGAACAGAGCATGGTTAATAATTAGTTCAAGAATCAGTCCCTCGAATACCGGTCATCGCTGCTTGTCACTTCATCCCACCAATCGTCCTCTTCTTCTTCGTCGTACTTGTTTTCATCTTCATAATCAGTGGAAGGATCTCTTTCGAATTCATTGAACATGGCCATTCCAGCCCGATGCTTCTCCTCTTCTTCATTCAGCTGCTCAAGAACTGTCTTCCTTTTATGACGGACGTATAGTTCCTCTTCTTTGTCGTCCCCGTCGCTGTTTGTCGGTTCTGTTGGGAAAACTCTTCTCAGAAATTCGCATAATGATCCCAACTTTGTACCGGGAGGAATGGCGTATAAAGACTGTTGCGTTATGGACTCACGATACCGTTCCACGCTCAAACAACATCCCATGATGGGAGATTTTCACTGAGATCGAAGTCGGTGCACAAAATGAAAGAAATCAGCACCACCCTTGTTCGCGCGATTCATGTGGAGGATATAAAAATGACAACAATTCACCTGTATCTTTCTACTCAGTAACCTTGGCAACTGAAGCCACCGTTGCAACACATAGTGAGAACGAACGTGTCAGTGCTGTTTAAGCATCATGGCGTTCAACGGTGAATGAGCTGAACTTATGGCCAACTCCCATAGATATTATGGAACGGGATTGGGTTAGCGTATCATAAGCGATTCCGCTACTATTACTCGCCAAGTAGCCTACTAGACTCCTCCATCTGATTTGCCTACGAAAATCGTCGGGGAAAATAGGCGAGTGTCGTTCATTTTGTATTTCGCAAAGACACTGCATTTTGACTCAATCATTTTCCGTCTTGTAATTTGAATAGCATCAACAAAAAGTAAAACAGCGTAAAACCGGGGATAGTGTGTATGAATGCGTGCAGGATGGTATGCCCGATGCACTAACACGGAAATGATTGCAATTCCCCACTTAACTCTTGTGCATACGCGCGCCATTGATCGTAAGCTTAGAAGGGATTATTGTACGATGCATATCGACTTCTCGCGAGTTATCACGTGCGATCAGAAGAAAAGAGTTGAATCCGGGCAAGGTTGAAGGGTCACACAATCATTCCGCACGCGAATGAACCAAAGGTAGGTGTCGTCAGGTGCAATCTTGTTATCGAATTTCAAAGAGAGAGCAAAGCTGCGTAGTTCCTCAAGTTATCTCGGATGGGTAGAGATGGTTTGAACTTTGAATATATCAGTAAGACGACGATCAAATATTGATATTTACGTAAATGAAGTATTCAAATATTGTTCAGTTTTGATACTTGGCAATTATCATCGTAAAATCTCTCAATCTTTGTGTTGATATAAGAGAGAGCTTCTAACTTTGAAAATTCAACTAGTTGCAACCGTAACTCATTACTAAGTGCTGGAGAGATGAAATGTCAAAGTAACTTTACAAGGTCTCGTTTAACCCTGATCAATAAGCTGTTACGAGGACTGTAGATCAATTTTACTTGATTTAAGCGACTCTTTATCTCAGGCCAAATAAAATCTCATGTTCTTCATATTTGATCTGTAAATATCATTACAAGCATCGATTTTAGAATTCCACTCCACTGTTCAATTTGTTCTGCTTTTTAGTCTGTTTCTTGAGGTTTGAGATCTTTACGAAGATGCTCAATATCTATTTGAACTATTGGTATGTTTCAATTTACTAATTCTAGTTTGATATATGAAATGAATAAAGTTGGCAATTTCAAGGCGACAAAGTGAAAATGACTTAATTCAGGAAGAAAACTCGAGATAGGCATTACGCCCTCTGTGACAATCTTTTCATGTTTTTTTTAAATGACACTTAGCCGAAATATTTTTCAAACAATCCTTCCATGGTTCTGATCAATTCATCTGTACTGGGAGATTTTTATGCATCTATCATGGGTCCAAACAATATTGGCTTTTTTTAAATCATTTTTTAATAAATACATAATTGCATTCCAAATGTACATTTCAGATATTTATCGTTCTTTCGAAGAGTTATAAATTGAGTTCCTCAAAAATTCATTATCTCGTTCAGTTATGTGAAAATTTTGCAACAACAAGCAAAATACTAAAAAGACCGTTTTTATGTTTTTTCAAAAGTTGTTTCAAAATATGTCTTTCCTTACTCAGTTGCATAGTAGATTTTTTAAAATCTCTGTAGACAAAATGTTAGTGTGCATCTACAGTACCACACTTAGTGCATTGTCGACAACGCGTCAACGTACAGTATTAAGATATAGGACAAGTAACATTTTACATCAAAGCTTTATTATATAGGAACACCTGTAGACGAAATCGTCTGATGAAAAAATAATATTCCACGTTTACGAAGCGTCAACCTCGTGATGTTCAGTTAAATACATTCAAGAAAGTGAATATTGTGTATGCTGCATCAAGTTTTTGAACAAACGAAGATACTCAACATACTTCTTTTATTGGGGTTTTGTTTATAGTAATATATAACCCCTAGTTATGGAACGGAAGGTCTTTGAAAAATCGATTTTTCGATTAAAACATCAAAATTTCGCCTATGAGGGCCATAAGAAGAATTAAAGGATAAGAATTTTGTGCATGCAAGACTTGAAATAATCAAAATACAATCGTTCTGTTGTAACAAGTATCACAAGAATGTATATTGAAAATGCGTATGAATTCAAACTACAGATTCAGTGTCTAGCTGGGTTACCAAGTAATCTGTTAGTTATAGGAAGTTATAAGCTATGATAAGTAACTGCTGACTTGTGCATCGGAAATATTACAACTGTACAGCATTGATGCAGTCATCAGCAGTATTGACTTTTCAGACATATATACATATTACATTAGATAATGAATTACTGAAGATGTATAAATTGAAGCCACAATTTCGATGAAAGTTTATGTCACCTCCAGCTTACAACTACAGCATTCACATTGTCGATTATAAATAATTGAACGCTGATAGAACGCTCACTCTGATAGAGAACCGCTATAAGAATTGTGACTTTGTTATGATTGTTTATTTATCTATTATAATAATTATCATACATATTTTAATTCTTCATTTTATCATTATTTCATTTTCACTCATGCACCTCCTCTCATGAGATAGTATAAAAATATTAGGATTTAGTTTGATAATGCTTTAAAGAATGATTTAAGTTTTATGATCTTGTCAATGCGTGATGCACTATAAGCCATAGAACAATAAAATTAATTTTTGTATGTGCCTGAAGACACATGCTAGTTCGATACTTGAGACTCAATGACCGCACGAGACTTCTTCATATCGAATCATCCTTTGAATCATCAGGACAACGGTTAATCGTTAATTTTGAGATATTGTAGCAGTAATGAATTTATGTCTTCTTGACGATAACTCGATGCAGGACTATCTAAGATCTAATCATCTGATCGATATCTGATGAACTCTTGTCCGTCGTGTCGAATGAGTCATCGTTGAACGATCCGTAACCTCGTATGTCCACGACAGCATCGATGCTGACTAATATTCACTTCATTCTTTACGTATACGCCTTTAGTTAAGAGTCGCGCCGTCTCGCGTTATCTGTTCACTCGCATTGAAATTAGAAAGCAGCTTGAGTACTCGTGAGTTGTCTCATCTCGAAATGTCATCGACCGTTGTCTTCTCAAACAAACGTGTTGTCTGTACACTTAATGACAAATTTGCACTGAACAAGTGAATATGATATGATCGTATTCAGCAGTCATGTTGTAAGCAATGTAAAGAATTTGTTAATTTAAATCCCTGGTCAGTTGTTCTGATTATGATCACCAACGTTGGAAGATAGACATCGTCTGAATAAAATCATTCACCTGTGTGTCTTTGAGCTTCCTATACGAAAAAGTGAAAAATGGATTATTCGACAAAATTAAAAAATGGTTATTTATTCGACACGTAATGCATTTGCGTGCTCAAAAATACTTTCTATCTCAGTATTGATAAAAAGTATGTTTTGACATAATTCATTAATTTTTGTTCGGAGGAAAAACTCATTTTTTCAAATTTCTTATTTGAAAACTGTCAATGAATCAATAAATCTTCAGTCCGTCATTTTAGGAACATAATTCTACAAACCATAGTAATAACCATGTGCTATGGGTACTTCTATTCTCCTCCCCCCATTTCTGTTGTTGACACCAGGAAGTGTTGCACCATCAACGATCTTCTCTTGTTCCTACGGGTATAGTTGGGGTGCTAAGTCGACAATAAGGGCTGAACCGTGCAAATAGAGGGTAGAGGTCCAGATTTTTGCTCAAATACAGATTAAGGTATGAGTATTTTATCTTGATATGTATCTCTTTGGACACTTTTATATTTGACGCATAGTCATCAGCCAAAAAATGCTGTTTTACATGGAGAATCCCTATCTAAGATATTAATTGTTTTAGTCCGCCGCAATTCACTGCTGCTACATTTGCAAGCGTCACTATGGTAACAATAATCAGCGAAGTTTAATTTTAGTCAGCTGCAAAATATTTATCTGAAATGACACGTGCTCCAATATAATAAATAAGTTGAATGGTGAAATTGTACTTCAGACTTAACGAAATTGATGATATAAATATAGTTTGGTGAACTTAATGTGTTTTAAGAATGACATCAGCTGGTGTAATGCAAGCATATACCCACAGTATCGTTATAATCGATTTTGAACAATTTGCGGTTATTTATGACATGGTGGAGATCGTCTCACATTTTTTAGTAAATATAGCATTTCGTTAAATAATGTATCGACAACAATTGAAAGTAGGTCGCTCATTCAACTATTTCTACAAAGACAAATGCTTGTAGTGGCGGCTAAAATATATCGAAGGTCAAAATGAAAACTAATAAAGTACACGAAATCCAAAAACTCATAAAAGAGGGTATTTTTGCGTTAAATAATTAATGTACGACTCGCAAGTGGAGCGAGCGTACAAAATATGTCACATTTGGAGAGAGGTCGATTTTTCCAGCTGACGTTTAGGACAAAATTAATAGGTAATGGCTATTACACTGGCTGAGCTGGAACAATTTTAATCTGGCGACTGTTACACCGAATTAGCCAGCAAGACTGATTACCTAATAGATAAGTGGGATATGGAAAGTATCTACATTAAATAGAGCACTAAATTAAACTTTGTTACATTAAGAGTTTCCGAATCACCGTGGGGAATTAAGTTTGCTTCGCTTAAGAAATCACTAAGTATCTCAGAAAACATCGAAGATAAACCAAGCAGGGCTAAGCAAGACAAGCAACGAGTCAAGACACATTCTAATGCAATTTTTTGTCTTATTGAATGATCTGCAGCCATGCTTGTTCTCGTAGCTAATAAACATGAGGCGTGTTGATAGATATGGAAGACTTTTGTACAGGCTTTAATACCGGGTGTAATAGCCACTGCATAATAAAAAGGTTCACTGAATAAATCAGTCGATACCCAAAGCATTCAAATTATAGATAATTTCGTTTAAAATGTTGGTGCATCCCTTCTTAGTGTCATTCTCTAGATCGCTTCAAACAGCAACACCCAACGGACAAATCTGTCCTGAGAAACATTTTACGCAATAAATACATGTTTTCACCAATTTTACAAAAAAGATTATCACCATCATTACTTTACAGCACACCGACAGTCAAATTTGCCAATACTCATTAGTGTGGAGAAATATAAGACGTCAACTTCCCTTAGTAGAATGAATGTTTCAATAAAGTAAGGTAAGTCAAACATAAGGTCTAAGATTCGACAGTCTCTGTCAGCTTCAGGGTGCAGTAGTTTTTCTACTGCAACTTGAAGTTGACAGAGACTGCGAGAAACGTTGGCTTTGGATATGCGCATGCATGCATATTCTGCCTACCGTACTTTATGAAAACGTTCGTCCTACTAAAAGGAGTTCACTTTTAATAATTTTTCCTCACAGATGACCATGAACCTCCTGTGTCAAGCAAAACGTTGTCAATACTGCTTCAATCACCACCAACCTAGCTCACTTCACGCATTCTAAGCAAGCCTTCACCAATATGACAAGAATATCTTTAACAACATAACTGGCCTGTGTACACTGACAGACAGAAATACCTCAATCACAATCAAACTTGTCCCACATCTTCTCAGTGTCATTCAGTAGAGCGCTTCAAAATACAGCGGAAAACGGGAACTCTGGGCGGAAAAGCGGTTCTACGAGTAAAAGTACTTGGTCGGATGGATGCATTTCCGGCTACAGTTTCAGTTGTGGATCTGTGTCTGAAAAGGCAGCGCATCGACACCAAAGGCCTTGTCAATGCTGCCTCAATTGAAACCAAACGTGCCCCACATCTTCTCAGTGTCACTCACTGGATCACTTTAAAAAACAGTAGTCAACGGGCGACTCTGGACCAAGAAATAATTCTCAAAGTATAAGTACTCCTCGGATAGATGCACCTCCGGGTGCAGTTTCAGTTGTGGATCTGCATCTGAAAATGGCAGTGCAACGATACCGGAAACATTGTCAATGCTGCCTCAATTCGAACCAAACTGGCATCAGCCAGGCATGGGAAGCACCTCGCGCAATCAACGCACGCCTTCACCAATTCTGCAAAAATTGTATTTTTCCCACAATTCTTTACACTGTCAGTCAAAACGTTGATAGTATTGTCTCAACCACAACCAAACTCATTATCATTCTGCAGAGCACATCAGAAGGCAACAGCGCAACCCAGGCCTGACATGCACTGCATGCTATCATCACACGTTTTCACCAATTTTACAAAACTATAATTTTCAAGAACAACTTTACATCTACAGCGAATACTTTGCGAATTTGCCTCAATTGAAACAAAACTTACCCAATACATTCACAATTTTATCTCCAGAGTATCAAAACACAAGCGTTAACCGGCAAAAAAAAACCGGAGAAAATTTCACGCAATCATCACACATTTTCACCATTTTTACAAAAAATAGTTTTCGATCATATCTTCAAGCTGTTAGCCAAAAACTTTGTTAGCAGGCCTACTGCCTCAATCAATACCGGAGTTGCCCAAAGCCTCAGTATCATTCTCCGTAGCGTTTCAAAACACAAGAGCAAAGGATAACTCAAGCTTGAGAACCACTACTCCGAGATAAAGTACTTCGTCAAGTACATTGTAGATCTATACTCACAGCATCATTTCAATTGTGGATCTGCATCTGAAAATGGCAATCACAGCGGTGGTCAAAACTTTGACGATCCTGCCTCAATCACAGCTAAGCTTACCCACACAACTCCCTGACTAATAGGCGACATGTAGCACTTGAATTCTGAGATTTCGAATTGAAATGAGCAATGAAAAAGATGATCAAGAGGTTTGGATTAGGTGAGTATCCACAGATTCGTGTGAATATACATGTGCATTGATATGTAGTGACAGCTCTCAGAGGAGTCTTCCTTTGTAGAGATATCCGCAGTTTAAATATTTGAGTGAATACAGATGAAATTGTGTGGGATGACCGTCATGAGCAGAGCTATCGGATTTTCTAGATATGATGGATTGATGTATGTTTCTTGCATTTCCCATAACTTTTTCTATGTTTGATCACACTAATCAATGCCCGAAGCCTAGATTCACAAGCACGAGTAAGCCCGCCGCGGTCTAGATTCATGCGACCGAGCAGGCACAAGTACACCCGTTCGAGGTCAGAATTCATACGACTGAGCGCACCCGATGTCTATATTCATACGCCGGAGCACACGGAAGGTATACATTTGTGCGCCTGAACACGCCCGATGTCTGAAATCAGGTGTCCAAGGCAAGAATATAGACAACCGGAGTAGAGTGCGTGAGTTCATGAATTCAGACTACGGGTGTTTTCGAGCGTCCAATTTTCGTCATCGGTCGCGCTCCGGTATATGAATGTAGACAACGGGCGTGCTCCTAAGAATGATCATGAGAAGGTGTGGACCTACTTTGGTTGCAAGTGAAGCAGGATCATTTATGTTTTGCCGACGTTGTGAAGTTGTGTTGCAAAGAAAATGTCGTACAATTCGCATATTGCTGGAAACATTAAAGGATTTCATGAGTTGTTTCACAGGTCATTGCTGTCTGTTGCGTGTTACGTTGTTGCACCCCATGGAGTATTATCATGAGAAGGTGTGGACAGACCTTGGTTGCAACTGAGCCAGAATCATCAAGGTTTTTCTTGGCGATGTGAAGTTATGTTGCGAAGAAAATGACGTGAAAAAAATTCGAGAGATGACGGAAAATTCAAATGATTGCATGAGTTGCTTCTCAGGTCAGAGTCGCCGGTTGGATGTTGCTTTGCAAAGTCGTATAGAGAAAATGATGATAAGAAGGCATGAACAGACTTTTGTTGCAACTGAGCCAGAATCATCAAGGTTTTTCTTGACGATGTGAAGTTATGTTGCGAAGAAACTGATGTGAAATTCGAGAGGTGATGGAAAATTCCGATGATTGCATGAGTTGTTTCTCAGGTCAATGCTTTCCGTTGCTTGTTGCGTTGTTGCACCCCATGGAGTATTATCATGAGAAGGTGTGGACAGATTTTGGTTGCAATTGAAGCGGAGTCACTAATGTTTTTCTTGACGATGTGAAGTCATGTTTCGAAGAAAATGACGTGAAACTCGAGAGCTGATGGAAAATTAAGATGATTCCATCAGTTATTTCTCAGGTCATTGCTGTCCGTTGCTTGTTGCGTTGTAGCACCCTATGGAGTATTATCATGAGAAGGTGTGGACAGATTTTGGTTGCAATTGAAGCGGAGTCACTAATGTTTTTCTTGACGATGTGAAGTCATGTTGCGAAGAAAATGACGTGAAACTCGAGAGGTAATGGAAAATTAAGATGATTGCATG
Organism: Prostheceraeus crozeri; assembly: GCA_907163375.1. NCBI lineage: Eukaryota > Metazoa > Platyhelminthes > Polycladida > Euryleptidae > Prostheceraeus > Prostheceraeus crozeri. The sequence goes on along the minus strand of CAJQUW010015163.1, from coordinate 38,969 downwards.
AGTTATTTCTCAGGTCATTGCTGTCCGTTGCTTGTTGCGATGTAGCACCCTATGGAGTATTATCATGAGAAGGTGTGGACAGACTTTGGTTGCAATTCAGTTAGGGTAACAAATGTCTTGCTGACGTCATGAAGCTTTGTTGCGAAGATAATATGGAAAAGTTTAAAAATTGGTTCGATGATTGCATGACACAAAAATTGACACAAAACATTCCATGATTGCATGAATTGTTTTTCTTGTCAGAGTCATCGATTGGTTGCCGTTTTTTTGTAATGCCGTTTCGAGAATCGTCATGTGAAAGTGTGGGCAGACTTCGCTTGCAATTGAGCCAGAATCACTAATGTTTTTCTTGGCGTTTTAAAGGTGTTGTGTATATTTTTTGTCAACGATGAGGCATGCTGAAAATTCAATTGATAGTATATTATTGAAATACTTTTTTGCTAACTCTACTGTGCAATCTCGTGTATAACACGGTATGAGACTCATTTTTGGAGAGTATGGTTTTAAAAGGTGGCTTTAAAACATGGCTGTGGGAAAATGTACTATGAAAGATTGCACAACTATGTAGAAAACCTAGTTTTCAGGGAGCACTATTTTCAGGGAGCACTTTTTAACAAGGTCTGTGATCCAACTCGTTTTGAGTCCACGTTAGATATTTTTCTCGTGAGTAGAACTTTGAGTGAAAATTACGGATCTGCTGAAGTTGGGCCCTCGCTATTCAGTAATCGTAGAGCCTCTCATTGCTCTGTTTTGTTAAATCCATTTGTAACCAAGGTCGATACTCATGATTTCTGCGTTCGTAAACTTTTTGACTTGAGAAGTTCAAATGTGCAACATTTTTTATCTGCTCTGTGTGAAAGTTCCTTTCAATGTGTCTATGAAGCTGATGATGTTGATAATAAAGTTGAACGGTTTTAATCAGTTTTTCTTGATTGTCTGTTTAGCTGCATACCAATCAAAGAAGTTCTCATTTCAAAGAGAGACAAGCCGTGGATGACTCCATTAGCAAAGGATTGTATTAATCGCAGATGGCAGGCCTACCGAAATCGTTATTTTCAGGAGTACAACAGACTTAAGCAAAATTGCAAAGAAATTATAAAGGCCTGTAAAGAAAATTGGGTGAAAAGGTCGAAGCAAACATCGAGAGATATTTGGTCCATAGTAGCCCACTACAAGGGCAAGCAAGCAAATAATAACACTGTGGAATCACTAATTTCTCAATTTTCGTCTGTTGAATATGCTGTTGACGAAATCAATCGTGTATTTGTGAACAAATTTTGTGTCTCTCAACCTATAGAATTTGATTTTGATGACAGTTGGTGTCCTCTATCTGACGCTGTTGAAGTTTTCGGCTATCTGGAGAAATTGTCCGTCAGTAAGTCTTCTGGAGCTGATTGTATTCCCAACCGAATTTATAAGATTAGTGCCCCATTTATTGCTGAACCGCTGTGTCATATTATCAACTCGTCTGTTTTGCTGCGCTATGTTCCAGCAGCTTTCAAATCTTGTGTTGTAGTTCCTGTGCCGAAGAAATCTAAAGTTTCTGTTGAAAATTTGAGGCCCATTACAATATCAAGTGTGCCATGCAAGCTTTTGGAGAGACATGTGTTGTCATGTATGTATTCTAAAATAACTAGCTGTATTCCTGACTTTCAGTTTGCCTACAAGCCTCAATCCGATTGTACATCAGCCTTGATTACGATTCATAATTATGTTACTGATATGCTTGATTCTGACAATGTCACATCTGTCATGTTAATAGCTTTCGATTTTTCATGTGCTTTCGACAGGGTTCGTCATGACATTTTGGTTGCCAAGTTGCAGGCTCTTGGCTTTCCCTCAGGTTTCATTTGTTGGACTATCTCCTATCTTCAGGATAGGTACCAAAGTGTTCGTCTTCGTGAATGTTTTAGCAGTAGCCGGTGTGTGTCCAGTGGTTGTCCTCAAGGATCCCTTCTGGGACCATTTTTGTTTGTCCTATACTGTTTTGACATAGCTACCGCCAATGAAACGACAAAAATTGTACAATATGCTGATGATGTAAATTTGATTGTACCTTTGACTAAAAACGATTATAATATAACAGATCGCGTTTTCGACGAATTTCTCTGTTTGGAGAAGTGGTGCTCTGAGAATGATCTTATGTTGAATAAGAGCAAGACCAAGATTGTTCATTTTAAAAAGAAAAATTATGCATGTAATGACGCTTTTCTTGACTTATCCAAATTTATTGTTGATGAAGCAAAAGTGTTAGGTGTTGTATGGGACGATAATTTAAGCTGGTCCAGACATTTTCGTGAAGTGGAGTCGAAATGTTCTCAGCGTATATATTTATTGAAATCTCTCAAGTTTACTTTGTGTCATGACGATTTATGGACCGTGTATTACAATGTTATAGAAAAGCTTATGTTGTATTCAGCTCCTTTGTTTGGTGTACTTAGCAGTGATGTAAAGGTGATGATGAAACGTATATTCAGACGATGCAAGAGAACTATTTGTAGAAAAGATTGTGCATGCTCTAACAACTTTGAATCACTTTCTATCAAAAGACTACAATCATTTGAGACATTGTATAAGAGTTCTGTGAGTCCAACGCATCCACTAAATGTGCTTATACCACCAACTAGCTTGAGACGCATTAATGTACCTTTCTGTAAAACTACTCGTAGACAGAATTGCTTTCCAATTTCGTATCTGCTACATTTGAATGGACACTTTCGACCGTGATAACTTTCCGCATTTTCTTTGGTGTTCATTTTGTGTACCTGCAAGATTCACTTGTAATTTGATTTTTGTAACTGTTCATGTTGTAATTTTTTGATTCTCATTCGGTTCAAATATACATATTCTCTCTCTCTCTCTCTCTCTCTCTATTCTGAAAGAAGTTCTCCTGGTATCATCCAAAAATTTTTGCTCTTTTCCTGATGTCATTTTTTATAGGTTCCGGTGCCATGTTGGTGCTCCTTTTTGGTAGAATTACATCAAAAGACCAAAACATATTTTGATTATTTTCAACAATTTGAATTTTCGGAAATTCAATGGGACCCACTACGTGGAGGAGGAAGTATAAAAAAACTTATACTTCCTCCTCTACGTAGTGGGTTCCATTTAACAAAAACGGGTGGTCGTATCTGACCTCAGTACAGAATGCACATCATGCAGCAGAAAAAGTCCGCAAAGATGCGAAGGAGTTGTGGCCGGCAGTGTGTCTGAAAACGGCAGATTTTCAATCAGTAGGCCATGTTTTCAAACTTGCGAAGGATCTGTAGGACAGAATATTACACGGAATTTAAAGAAACGAGATGTAACTCTGAGTGAGATGCCATGGAACGTTTCTGTTGCTCTACAGAATTTTCGGCAATGAAGAATGGGAGTTGTGACAACCTTTGTTTTTGAAAATTTGAAATTCGATTAAAGCGGTCATGTTGTGTAGGCCCTGAAGGACAAAGCACTGCATGGATTTTGATGAAAATTGACGCAAATGTGAGTGAGATGCCATAGAACGTTGGTGTAGCTCTACGGAATTGTCTGCAACGAGGAACAGTAGTTGTGACTAGCTGTGTTTTTGAAAATTTGAAAATCAGCTGCGTAAGCTGTTGTTTTTAGCTTATAAATTCTCTGTAGGACAGGGCACTGTTTGGATTTTGATGAAACTTAATGTGAAGGTGATAGAGGTACCGTGGAGCATTGCTGTAGCTCTACAGAATTTTCGGCAATGAAGAATGGGAGTTGTGACAACCTTTGTTTTTGAAAATTTGAAATTCGATTAAAGCGGTCATGTTGTGTAGGCCCTGAAGGACAAAGCACTGCATGGATTTTGATGAAAATTCACGCAAATGTGAGTGAGATGCCATAGAACGTTGGTGTAGCTCTACGGAATTGTCTGCAACGAGGAACAGTAGTTGTGACTAGCTGTGTTTTTGAAAATTTGAAAATCAGCTGCGTAAGCTGTTGTTTTTAGCTTATAAATTCTCTGTAGGACAGGGCACTGTTTGGATTTTGATGAAACTTAATGTGAAGGTGATAGAGGTACCGTGGAGCATTGCTGTAGCTCTACAGAATTTTCGGCAATGAAGAATGGTCATGTCGGTCATCTTGTGTAGGCCCTGAAGGACAGTTCGGAGCATAGAATTTGCTAAAATTTGGATTGATGCTGAGTACAGTGCTGTCGAGCATGTTTGTAATTCTACTTAATTGTCTGCAGTGATTAAAGGATGTTGTGGGTAGCTGTGTTTTTAAAAATTGGAGATTCAATACCCTGTTGGACAGGGTTTTCTATGACTTTCTATTAAACTTGATGGGATGATCGGGGCTTCTTGTAGCTTTGGTTAGGCTGTATTTCGTTTTCTGAAAGAATGTGCATGAGATTCGTTTTGCTTTTCTCTCTCGGATGGCTGCATCTGTTTAGGTGGTAAAAAAATTATGAGTCGAAAATGTTTCCGGCTGTCAATTGCGCGACTACAAATTTAGAGAGTATTTGAGAATCCATTTTGCTTGCTGTTGTCAATGTATGTAAAAATCAATATCTCAAGGTCTTCTAATATTGAAATGATTTTATGACATGACTTTGAATGACGAAATTGACTTTGAATGACTTTGAATGCCACTTTTCAAAGGAAAAAATTTTCAAAAAAACAGTTTGCAAATGTGCCCTTCTCACAAATAGTTTACTACTGACAATAGAATTGAGAATCAAAAGCCATTTTTCTATTTTCAAGTTATATTTTCAGTAATTTATCCGATATTTTAAGTTTCCATAACTTTCTCGACGATCATTCACATATTTATCAAAATCTTTAGGTTGATAAAAATTTTCACATTTCTATCAGTGAATTTCCATGTCTTCAAATTTCGAGTGAAACGCAATTTCTCTGCAGACTGCTTAATAATACTGATTAGGCAGTCGAAATTAATAGCGTTTCACAAAACCAAATATTAAGCAGTGTGGGACTAATATAAATCACTGCTTAATATGTGGTTTTGTGAAGCGCTGCTAATTTCGACTGTTTAAATCACTGCTTTAAATTTATTTTATGAAACGCAAAACATTTTCCACACTGATATAGAGCACTAATTTATTTAATGAAACGGGCCCCAGATAATGCTGATTGCCTCAAATAAGAAATAGATAAAATTATCAGCAGCACTTGAAAATTGAGATTTTGTTATATTATTCGTTTGTCGCCTAGAAATCTGTTTAGTTCTTTTCAGAAACCACTAAATTTCTCAAAAAATTAGAGTGAGGCAAGACTATGCAAGGCGATGAAAGACAAAGAGGCGAGCCTAGTCACTTTCTGATACAAAGACCTCTTCTTGTTACATTGAGTGATTCTGTTATCTGATATAGCTGAGAAATACGATGCGTGATAATATAAATAGAAGAATATTGCAACGGATCAGCCGGTGTAATAGCCAGGAGACCAAACTTGTGCCGGTTCAGCCGATGTCATAGCCATTGCCATAGATTTTTGCTATTACTATTTTCAGCTGGTAAATTTTGAAATATTTGTGTACTGCGTCACTATGACGAAACATCCACTCTTGCTTCCGCATTTAAACACTAGAATTATTTTTAGTCATTAAAGTCTGTGCGAAATCCCATTGGTGTAATGTATTTCAGGGAAACGTAAATGCAGAAATTCAGAAAGAGATACATATCAGGAATTGTTCATAGGATGAAAATTAAGATATAGGCAAAAATCTGGCCCTCTACCCTCAATTTGCACGGTTTTAGAGTTATCACCCCCACTAGTAGTCTTTTCAATACGCAAAAGCGCTGAGTTTGTAATATTCCTCATAACTGACTTGTAGAACATTTACAGCCTCAGAATTAGACAACTGCTCGTCATTTGTCTGTAGACAACAATCACACGCAGTTCATGATCACAGCTGTACCTTGTATTCTAACTGAGTATCCAAGGGACCAATCCTTCATTCCAGGGTTCAAGTAAGACTTCTCAGTGGTGTTGTAGTGTCACTCAATGACAAATCAAGTCTATTTAAACCCAATGTGATTTAGTTTGACGAAATTTGATGAATTTGGAAAACTTGAAAAATGTGGTGGGGGCGAATAGAAGTACCCTGCTATGTGATAGACGTCGAATGAGGACGTGAAATGATGCATTTGCAATGCACAACTGTCTATTAAAGAAACAAGTAGTAACAGTATACTTATGCTGCATGCTACTTGTCTTTCCGTGAAGTCTTATTTGGACAAGAAAATAAAGGTGATATTTCACATACACATCGTAAGTCCATACTACGAGCGTACAATGTGCTATTGGCAGATTTCTTGCATGTGTGCAAAGCTTTGCCATATTTCATGATTGTGCTGATAGGTGCCTACTACCAAGCATGATCCCTGTATCTCAATAAGTAGCATGTTATGCATAGGTTGAATACGAAAATGTTGATTTATTTTTCTTGTGCGCTTTTTTACAATGTTGAACAAAAAAAAGGAGGCTTTCAAAGCTCATGTTTGATGGTGGAATGTCAGTTATCAAATCAAGCATGAAAGTCCTAGCTATATTGCGTGTCATTCCATGCAGAAGATTGCAGATTGCCAGTTCCTCTAGGTAGTACAATCAGTGTTGGATTGGAGGGGAGGGAAAGTGGGGAAGCTCCACTGCACTGGCGCGTCTCATCCACACTACTGAAGGTTTGCCCTCCTTCCCTGGGGGGGGGGAAGAATATTTCCGGTAGATAGGCCGTACATTGCCACAACCAGATTGATTGAGCATCAATTGATTATTTTTGTGAATATTAGCAACATTGACAGGTGTACGCCTAATTTCCTCACGATTCTTCATATACATAACTATCTAATCAACAATAACTTTCTTTGTTCAGAAAGATGACAAATGAATTCGAGAAGCAGAAAATGCTTAATGAATTGAAGGTAACGAAACCATCACAAAAAGAGTGGAGTCCAGACTGCTATATTGTTTCTTTCAGGGTCTTGTCGACAAGGCACACATGGCATTTGATTCATATGAATGCAATAAAATTCTTCACAATGCGGAAAATCACGTTTGGGAACATTGTTTACCTTTCACTCTGAATATTGATAGAAGTCCGATCTTTGTGAATTCATTACAGGTCTAATTGCAATAAATTATAGAATGTCTTCTGAGGAATATTTATTGGGATCATCACATGCGTAGAACTACCATAAATTTCTGATTCACAAAGACATCCACGGACCTTCAGTGAAGTATTGTTTGATATTGTAGCACCAAATGCATGCATTGGAGAGTCCCTTTCAAGCATGTATCTCCTCATTCATCTGCTCCCTACTCCACTTAAGGTACAGCTATTTTCAAAATTATTCGCGGGCGTTAGGTTTTCCGACTTTGGTTCCGACTTTGACTCAAAAAGTTCCAATCGAAAACTTCCCACCTACTGCTATCAAGCTCAAAGCCAACACTGAGTACAATGGAAATAAATATGTCCTCAGTGTTCCTCCGACTTTGAACGATTCAAGCATTAAATTCAACGGTTCTAAATCTAGTTCGGGGCATTTCCGAGTTGCACTGACGAGTCACATTGACAAAGCGAATGGTCTATGATGGAGCCCCAGGATTTGATACGATGCAAAATCATTTAATTAGGCACGACGCCGCAAAACCAACAGCCAGTTTTCTCCTCAATTCTGTAATTTAATTGTTAGTGTATAATTGTGAGAATTGATATAAGACATCATGTTCATTTTGTTCATTCACGAAGTTCATTTTGCAGCTTGCAGATTGCAGTATCAAGCGCAAAATGTCAAATTGTCAGTTATGAATCATTAATAACTGTAAATGTTGTTGATAAGGCATCATTGAAACATTATTAAAACTTCTTCTCGTGCAATCACAAAATCGCACAAGCAAATTTGAAGTGCTTTTCTTGATTCTATTCCCCTTAGATTGTCGTCCCACACGATTCATGAACAGCAAGTTTGAGTCTGTTCATAAAGGTAAGCAATTTGCTATGTTAGAAACATTATGACGAGAGATAATGAATGAATTTTTATATCTGAAGTAAGAAGGAAAAATTGTTGAAAAGGATGAACTTTTGTTAGTACCAATCAGTAATGGAACATCACAAGCAATGTAGAGAATTATGATTATAATTTGCTCGATAGATTATTATTCTCTCTCTCTCTCTCTCTCTCTACCTCTCTTAATTACACTCAGTCCCTTGAACAGTTGCTGAATTTTTGATCTTTAAAGGACGTCAGAGCGAGCGACTCAGGCTCTTACCATGTCTCTCTCTCTCTCTCTCATTCTCTAGAAGGTCCCATCAATTACTACTACAGTCGTCTTTATTATTTACCACAACCATATCACATTGAAAGCAAAAGACGTGAAATGTGAAGTAAGCTACCATAGTTGAATCCGGTAATAAACAGCAAATGATTATCTTCATTGCAATATGAAGAAACCGAAGGATCCTTGTAGACAATCTACAAAATGATGAGGACATTTTCTTGATAATGTAATTTATGAAACTGCAGCAGCAAGTAATTTTTGAATTTATCTCAGTGGAATCGAGTTGTTTGGAGTGATGAAGCTTGTGTGTGTCTTACAGGTCGCGATGGCCGTTTGAGAGTTTCGATGAAGTCAGTTGACACAATTCCTGATCTTTTGACATTGCCTGCGAATCAAGGAGTTGGAAAATTGTTGATTTGGGCTGCGATATGCATGGATGGCCGAACTGAACTCTATATCCAAAGGGATAACAGAATTCCGATGGATATGTGAATGTTTTGCAAAGGCACATTCTTCAATTGTTCTCCCAATTGAGTGATCCTTCCTCCGCCTAGATTTACATGGACGACAACGCCACTTGTCACAGGAGTTGTGCAACTAATTCATTCAAAGCTCAAGCCGGCATACGAACTTTGAAATGGTCCGTTCGCTCACCAGACCTCAATCCAATGGAAAATGTCTGGAGTCTACTGAAGCATGATGTGAGGCGATCAATTCTTCCTAGAGATGGTCTCTCTCAAGTTTTGCTAAGGCAAGAGTGTGAGACTGTAGATCAAGAAGTAATCAACCGCCTGATCAAAAGCATGCCTTCCCGCATTCGACAAGTCAGTGAACTTTCTGCTGAGTTTACGAGATATTAGTGACCACCAGCGAACGCATCACCAGCCGTTTTAAGGGCCAACTGGTTCTACAGCCACTGAAAACGAAGAACATTTTATTTCAACCTTTATCGTTATTATATGCCAAATTTGTTTCTGTAATTGACAAAATTTAAGTGGTGCTCTTTTAATGATCATCGCTGTATTATGATGCAAAAAGCTTTCAGTTTTGCCGTTGTTATGATGTTTGACGATCCGCCACTTGGAGTTTTCGAACGCAGAAGATTTCTTTCGGAAGAATTATATTAAATTTAAATGTCTTGCAGTAAAGCAGAACAAAAATGATTGAATACCAACCAGCATCACATCCATGTGTGGTGGAGCTGTGGTCATGACGTTATCCCAGTTCGACTATCCTCAAGATTGATCCTCGAGGTGGGCCCCGAAAAGTAATTGCTAAGCAAATGAGCAAAATGTAGAAAGAATATTTGAGTGTTGCGCGATTTTGATGGAAATTAAGCAATTTTACTTCACATCGACCGATAAAAACCGAGAGCTTTCATTAAACGCTTCTGTTTACTGAAAAAGGATCTGATTAGTTAATTACATGAACTCTGAGGCAAGAAATAGAGATGTCAAGTGCATGTTATAGATCATTACGGGAATGGGTACAAACATGTCAACTAGAAGTCATAATTTGTGTCCTTGATGGAGGCAATAAAGCATTAGCCTATTATCGTTATTGCGTCGATGACAAGTGAGAAAACTGTAACAACAGCACATCAGAGATTGCTACAATTACAAATCCTTACACGCTTGCTGTGATGTACAATGTCATATTCAAACTTAAAGTTCACAAAGGAACGCTGCTGACGATGAAATCCGCGATGATCAGATTACGTCCCGTGAAGTTTTAAGCGACCATACCAATTGTAGTAAGTCCAGTGCATAGGATGTGTTTATCTAACAGAAACAAGTGCAATACTCTTGCAATGGCGCTTTTAAACATAACTGCCTGAACTCAAATGCACCGTTTGGTATAACGAAAGTTGAAAAAGACATTAAAGCACTTGTTGAAGCATATGCGAAGTAAAATGTGTTTACCGTTCTAGATTTTCGTGTGATATCACATGACTAACGGGTGCATTTCACATGGGCTCATGCTAAGCCATGGCGAAACGAAGTCCATGTTTTTCTCCAGTTACATCTGAGTGCTTGTTATGCAACACAATGAAAATTCTAGGAGCAACATTTCAAATCAATTTAAATCAGTATGCAAAGCATATTTGTAAGCTTGCGGCTCGTCAAGTAAATGTTCTTAGGATCCTTAAACATCTGTTGTCAAAGGAAGATCTAATTACCGAGGACAAAGTGTATATTTTGAGCATCTTGGAATATAACTCTCCACTACTGGTTGGTATCAGCACGAAAGGACGCCAAAAGATTGAAGCCATCAGGAAGCGAGCTCACAATATTATTTGTGGAAGGAACTTTCCCTCTTCATCATTTGCTCCTTTATCTGACAGACCTGAGGCTAGAGCCATGAAGGAGTTCAACGCTCTTTTAAGAACTGACAGTACTGTACACTTTCATTGTCCTCAGAAAATGACCTATTCCGGTCACCTATGGGGTTCACTGGTGAAATCTTAACGAAGCGCCTGCTCTTTCATTCCTTATTGTGCAAATTTGCATAACGAACTAGATCGTTTAAATGTATTCAAGTATGCACTTACTTCCTCTTACTTGACTCACTTGTGTAATGTTTGGGTTTCAATCTATCTGAATAAAGACGCTTTAATATTATTATTAATTAAAACTTTAATATTGTGAAGGGTCTCCATCTTAAATAATATGTCTTTTTCAACGGTCATGTTTTCCAGAATTTTACAAATTTCATAGAGTGCTGGAAGGATTCTGATAGTGTTAAAGAATGTGAAGTAGACTAACAAAGGACTCCTTTAATTTTATTTTGCCAACACAAATCTTGACCCTTGATTTTGTCGGTGATACTTTCTTAGAAAATCTATAAAGTAAAAAACAAAATGTAAAATACCCATGCGAAACGTCATTTAGTAACGCCGGCAGGCCGGCTAATTTAATTAGACCCATGTCGACCGTTCACGACATTCAGTATAGAATAAATTGCTTTGTCAGATTTGAGAGTATTTTCGTGTATGCTTTGTGATATGAATACTGGGAAATGTTCTTTAAACAGTTAAAAAAATGATTACAACTTATTCATGTATTTCAAATCCTACTTTATCTCAAATAAAGTTTCCAGAATCCTATATTTCAGCCTGTATGAATTTTGGAAGCCTTGTTTATTCCTCAACCTATCTTTTATAAAATTATTCCACCATATGTTGAATAATTTCACTATATGGGACGGTTTACACGTGGAGTTAAGAGATGCAATGAGTAATGAATTTCAATGCAGTCTACGGCCTACTACCCGAACGTTTGACAGTGAATAGTCGACAATTGTTGGATGAGATAACTGTAGGCGATAAATTTTGATTGACGTAGGCACAGCAACATTCCCGCTTGGTCTTGGGACACTCACTGAAATGAAAAATTGACAAGTTTGGCGAGCTCATTGTTACACGTCAGCTTTCGGTCATAAATGTAAACTCAAGAGATTTGAATCTAAACGGTAGAAGAGAAAGTTCTCAATTGCGTCACAAATCACTGGAATTCCCTCACAAGTGAAGAAGTAAATCTCACTTTAGTGAGTCACTTTAAAATCAAGCTTGCACGTCGCAGACAAAACATTTCGCAGCATCAGTACAGTCAGTGATCAAATTATTCATCTCAGAACCTTCATCGATAGAAAAACTTTTATTATATTGGAACCTAGAGTTGTTGACCGCATAAAGCTTTCTTGTAGAGGCGGGATATAGATGTTTATGTCATTATTGTATCAATGCCCGTTTGGGTCATTATTTTGATTATCTGTTTTCAACTGGCTTGTGTTTGATTGACTTTCAAAATGTAGTTAGCATCATGAAAAATTATAAGGTAGGCCTACAACTAATTAGATGCATGTAAGTAAATACGTCATTACGTGTTTTGCTGCTTATCGCACAAAACATGCTATCAAGATGCGAATAATTGCATTGTATAATGTTGTAGGCTCTTTTCCAGTTTCCTCTCGCCAGTACCTTGACACGTCTTGCTTTACGGAAATCACAAGAAATCGAATAGGATCATAGCACTAGGAAGATGGGTATCTTAGATATCAGGAAACTCATGCTGACGGCGATGATGACTCATATGTGACGTCACAAAGTGCGCACGCGTGAACTAACTTCCAAGGGCAACGTGATGCACGAGTATTTATTGCAACTGTCCTCGCAGTGATTCTCTTAGCAAATCAAGGCTTCAACAGGCCATTTGCTGTTTCATATCAGCAGAATGAAGGTATCATGCAATAAATGCAAATCGGAATTGTGGTAGTGGCCATCTGATGGTCCTGAAGCTCTCATGACGAGAGAACTGCGCGGGGAAAATGGAAAATAGCCGCATTGTTGTGCAATAGGCAACTTTCGCTTATCCGGAGTATCGGATGGCCCACCATTAATGCATTTCACGTATGATGTGTGAAAATTGAATAATATCTAATGACACAATTTGACCAAATACTGTCCCATCCCCGACAGGCCGGTTCCAACCTTGGGGTGCATGCTGTAGATTTTGAAGACTTTTAGACTTGATTTCTGGGAATTCGCATTCTGAGTTGCGATGATGTTGTTATTTTCAGATTTGAGCAGGCGTAATTGGTATCTCCAAGCATCTTTGACATAGGATTACTAGTGACATGCAGGTCTCCCTAAATAATGCCACTTTATAAATTGACAAATAAATATTACTTTGCTCATTACTCACATTTACTGGTTGCATAATAGGACTCTACATTGTGATCATTGTCTGCAGCAGTCTAATGCGGATTAGATCTTTATAAGATCCGCGGAATGTGTCACTATGCGAATCGCGGAGTCTGTCTTGTCAGCGGCCCGGGAATCTTTCCTTACAAAACCCGAGAATTGTCTGTAAAGAACGCGGAATCTGTTTTACTCAGAGCACACAATTTGTCTTTATAGAAGTCACGGAATCTGTCTCGGTCAGATTTTTCGGAATCTGTTTTTTTGCTGTGGAGTCGGTCTTAATAAGGGTCCGGAATCTATCTCAACAAGAGGAGCGGATTTGTTTCTAAAAAACGCTCAATATGTCTAGATGAGGCCGGGGATTCTATCTCGATTAGAGCCAGGATTCTGCTTTTATAAGAGCTGTGGAATCTGCCTTTATAGAAGCTGCGGAGTCTGTCTTGCTCAGAGCTCGGAATCAGTTTTTATAAGAGCCGCGGAGTCTGTCTGGAGAGGGCCGGGGATTCCGTCTTGACCGAAGAACAGAATCTGTTTTTATAAGAGCTGTGGAATCTGTCTTGATAAAAGCCGCGGAATGTGTCTTTAAGAACCGCAGAATTTCTCTTTTTCTGATTGGAACCAACATGATTCTCAAAGGATAAAAAGCTCGAGTTGTTCTGTGTTCTCCAGACCAATTTGAATTCTGAAAAGACAGCTAGTCAAGTTGACGTGAGAATCGCGTCAGTCATATTTTGACAATCCGCTGAAATTCAGAAGCGAATGTATTGTGTGAAACTCCTTATCGCAATGTTGACTGCAGGCCATAAAGAGGTCATCACATGTGACATGTCGTTGATACATTGTCCTATTGATTCGAGTGACAGTTCAATCAGCTTGATAAACATCTTAATCAGAAAACGGAGGTCGAAATTTTAACTTGTGCGTTTACATAATAATGGAATCATCTCAAAAACGTTTCAACTTGCCCACACACCTCGAAAATTGATGCTCTGATCTGGAATTGTCAGAAGAATTAAAGATTATCATGGTAGAGGGGAAAATACTTGAATGAAATTCAATAGAGCAAACACAAAAACAAGCAACATGTTATAGATACATTGTTTCACCTTTTTTCATCACAGCACACTCAATGACTAATGAATGCTTCAAAACAGCGGTATGGGAAGAAAGTGGTCTCTCATTTGAAATATTTCTTCGATCTTTGCATCATTTTATGACCTGACATTTGCAATGTTACAACATCATGGATGAAACGTGTCCTTTTCCGCACTGTCTGCGATCTTTACAAATTGAACTGTACCGTTTGAACTTTCTTATAATGGCTGCTGATTTTTGCATGTAATTGCCCAAATACCATTTCCAGTAAATGTCTAATGTAAGTGAATGTGTAGCAATCATCGGGAAACAAACCACGTATTGCTGATTTCTGAAAATGTCCAATTCAAATGCGCGTCCGTTACATTTCCGAGTTCTAACATTTTTCCCTTCATTAGATTTGAAATTCCATTAGCATTTGTCGCATGTTGGGTTTTACATTTCATGCACTCAATCAAATTCAGACGTAGTCAAATATTTCCATCTGTGCTGTAATTTTATAGTTGTTAAACACTGCAATTGGCAAATTTGCCAATAATTTGATCGAATATTGTTCGAACGCAGAATTGTTTTTCGAACTCACATGGATTAATATTTGCTTTCATTCTTGAATATCAAATTGGTTTTGAAAATATTCATGTTCAGCAGCATTGGAAAGTTTGCACAATAATAGTTTTTGAAGGTTACAATGTTCTGTACTTTCCTGAAATATTTGAGGAGTGTATTGATTAAATTGCCGTTCACAAAACGAGGCCGCATATCTCCTCCTTCAAAACCACAACAGCTGACCAAAACATTCCCTTTGCATTCATTTGAGGTCAATCGGGTAATATTAGAAGAAAAACAGCTGTTCAGATCTACAAATCTTTCTAGGTAAGCGATAAGGATATCTAAGTCAATTCAAACGTCAATATAATACACCAGATGTCATTTATCATGTTTAACTGCGTTTTCTAAAAACCTAAATAGTCTGGCAAATATATTGATAAGGATTATCAAAGTAGAGGACACCTAAGAGGGCGCCACCAGACTACCAGTTGATTTACTTAAAATAGAAGCATTAGCCTTCATCATGTTTTGTTGATAATGCGATAAGGCGTAATGTAGAGATTGCAGGCTAATCAAATTCCAATTAGTGCAAATTCTAAATAAGTCATTCAACTTAAGCGGTCATAGACAGCGTAACTACAAGGGTAATACTACCAATTACATGGTAGTTGAATTTTAATGTTGAGGAAATCCGAATTGTGCGCATCATAGTGCTTCATAATAAGGTCATTCTGGTAGCCGTGAATGAAAGCTGCGTTGTCATGTAACTAACAGAACGCACACATGTTGATAGGATGCCCTATAACAGTAACGTGTACCGAAATCCACTGACGGATTTACTATCAGGTTATTGACAAATTCTCAGCGGAGAAGTGCAAACGTACATTATGATACAATAACGCATAGTTTAGTGCAGATATCTCTGGTCTTCCAATGATGTCAGTGTATTACATGAAAAATATCACACGGAAAATTTCATAAATTTCTAGATGACTAAATATCACATATACATATAGTTTGAAGAGCTAGGGTTCAATGGAAAAGGTCTGTTAGTGTGTCGCTATAAGCACATAAAAGAATTGCTTCTTAGTTTTGCAAAATAGAAGCTTGGATTGGAGGCTTGTTTGCTTCTTATAATAGGGTCCATCGACGAATTTCATCTTAATTGAGCGCATACTGTTATCTGACACTGTCCATTGATGTTGATACCCCGCTTGGTGGTATGTTGCGCTCCATAACATGCAACAGCAAGATTATAAGACTTCGGTTAAATTTAACCGAAATTAAATTAAAATCTTGCGCAGAATTTTCTTCAATCATCGAGCAGCCCCGAAGGCCAAGTTTGATTCTTGATGCTACAATAAGTTCACTCATTATTAGAGGAAGTCATAAAATGCACAATTTTTACCTGACAAAACTTTGAATACCATCAGAATTAGAAAGACCATTGAACCCTATGCATTTTATCAAGCTTGAGTCATGCTATCTTGAATATGATGCGTCATGTCTTTTTTTCAAGAATGTCGAGATTCAAAATTTTCTTGCTTTCCATGCCCGTCATTGGGATCTGAGTTGTAAGTTAGAAAACAACAATTTGACACCATTGATGTACATGTAGTGGTAGGCTATAAACAGAATTGATGGAAATTCACACCGTCTTCATGCGGTAAATGACTCGAATGGAAATGAATGAATTTGGATATTTCCATGGACTTCTGCATGGATTTCCATAGCATTTAGAAATCCATGGTTACTGCCTGGTATATTCCGTGTATTATGTACATAACAAACGGAAACCATCAGATATCACACTCCGAATTACAGGCAAAACTATGCGTTATGATAGATATCATGCATTATCCTATAACAAACTCCGGCCTGCGTCCGTCGTTTGTTATGTTGATAATGCTTTCAAATATCGTTTGATATCCTATGCGTACATGCAAAGATATCTATGTCTGTTTTTTTGAAACAGGCAGACGATAACTGGACTTTTGTCCGGGAAAGATCAGCAGAATTCTTGGACATCGCAAGAGAATTTGATGGTTTATTCCACATTTTTAGGATCATGACGGTAATGCTTGCTTCTTCGTTTAACTTCAAAATGGAGTACAATCAGTCACTTGATAATGTTTGATTTCTAGTATTCTGATGTCGAAAATCCACATCGCCTTCTATACACCAGATACTACCATTACTAGAAAACATCACATGGAGCACGTATGAGAGATGACATCATGCTTCAGCCTACTGATGAGATTCAGCTTCTTTATAGAACTATAGGAGAGTGCGAAAACGGCCTATACTGGACACTTTATCTCAAAAATGATCATCTCTTTTGTGAGGAAATGAAATGTCACAGAAGCGTCCAACAGCTTAGAGATTACTTTTTGCATACCCTCAGCTTTTCATCCAAGTTAGATTTTGGCTGGCATATGATTTAGTGTAGTCAAATTATCGAGGAAAGTTCAAAAACATGTTCAATATTCCCCACACTAACCCTACTGATTGAAAAACCACCATCTTGGAGAAATATCTATGGACTTTCATTTGCAGCATCTCTGCCTGTGTCTCTCAGAATGTACCTTCAATAGGAAGAGCAGGTTGACGAAATTATACATTGACTACATTGACGAAAGCTCACTCTCCGTTACAAACAGGATGAAGAGGCGCCTGAGTACTTCCCGTAGAAGAGACGGAAGCAGTTTAGTATTTCTGGAACACTCCTATTCCACATCACATAATGGAGCGCAGAAATAGTGGATAAAGAAGTTGAGATGCTCTATCAGCCATACACGGCATGACTGAATTTCTGTAATATCTCATTTTATTGAAGCCAAATTAATAATTCTAAATAAAGAGCTGCGCAGAAAGAGAAGAAAATATGATTCGTAACAAAAGTCCCACTCTAATGATTTCAAAGGGCGATCATTCAAACATAAAATTGTAGATTACTTTTGTTTCAGAATCTCAATGCTCGTCTTGAAAGCAGTGCAAGGAAATAAGTCTCACTTTTATTAAACAGATTTGTTTACAGCAATGATCTCAACAAAGTTTTAAGCTGCACTGTTTATTTCAAAATTTCAGAGTTTCTTTTGGAAGTATTTCAGTTATTAAATCACACATCGTTGTAACAGTTATATGTCATAAGAATTAATAAGAAATACAATGAAACTTATGTCGACTCATTACCAAGTTTCATAATCAATTTCTAGTGCCGGTAAACTTGTTCTTGTTCTCTCTAAAACTTGTCCATACATTCGTATAAGTCAAGCACAAAATTCATTAGCAGCCGAGATTCTGCGTTTTGCCATACAAAGGCTGAGAGAGAAAGAGAGAAAGCGTTTCATATTTCCAGTAATGAAAATCAAGGTAAGTACATATGTCAAGTTACAGCAAAATCAAATGTATTCACAGTAATACAGTAAGGAAGTCACATGTCAAAGATCATTTAATGTTATTTAGATGTGCAGATACATAATGTTGAAATTGCCGTTGTCTGCGGGCCGTCTTTGCCATTTCAACGTAATACTGTCCAGACCGGTTAAAGCGGTCGCTAGAACGATTAAGAATTACCCAAAACTAGTCTGAGACAAAGGGCCATCGCTAAAATTGTGAGAATGTTGTACAATTTCACGAGAGCGTCAGACCAGTCCTCGTAAGGACTATCAATGTTGATTGCGAATCTAGTAAATATCACAATTTCAATGAAATTATTGTCTTGAGAGATGGTATTCATTATAAGACAGTTTGACTTACCATTAGGATTTTTAGTCAAAAAGGAACTTTAAGTCAAACAAGTTTATATTAGAAAAATCTAGCGCAACTTGAGATGTCCAACACGAGTCTTCGCATTTTTTCTATATCTCAAAGAAGTACCTCATAGATATCTAGACCTGCTTATTGGAGTATGCATTTGAAATTTGAAAGAAGACAAAATATTTTATGTTACAATGCTTCTTCCACATTATACATGTGTGCACCAACATATTGCTGATTCGGTGAAGTTCACAGCCTTTCAATCTATACATCTTCTATTAATATTTATTCATGCATCTTTTCCATTGAAATATGACAGATCTAAAATACAATGCAGTATTAAATCCAAGTTCATGTGTTTCGAACATGCACAAAGAATTGCCGACGATGCTGTAGCACAAAATACAATATCATAATGATTTGTATTATAATGCTCCTTAACGGCATATGCATATAAGAGGAGGGCACGCGAGATCTCAGTCGTTTTGTCAGCACATAAAAATTTGTAAATTCATTTCGATTTGCATTGAAGACTAATGAGCAAAGACTGTGCATACATTACTCAAGTGCTTGCTTACCATGGTCGTGGATAATTGCACAATGGACATGTTCTCTCCACTGACCACAGTCAACATTTCCATTGTGCAGTTATCTGCAGCAAACACCTAAGCAAGCACAATTATTGTGCAGCTCAGATTAAATAAAAGAAAATTTCAAGAAAACGCTTAATCAGCTACATTGGAAGGAACGTGAATTGCTTATTTACCGTTCATTTGGAAACAGGTCACTGCTCTTGATAAATGCTACAGTACTAATAGTAAAAACGGATGGTCGCGTTACTTAGTAGACATATTCACTCATCAGAGCTACCAGACATACTGCAGCAAACAACATTACGTGTATTGGTAATTAAAGCGATGATCAAACATTTCTATAATTTTTAGATTGCAAATTTTCTGAGGCACGTAAGGGAAATTATTTCTTGATTGACCTGATGCTGGACTTTTCATGCGTATTGAACAAAACACAGCAAAAATGCAGTACACTTTTAATGAAGCCTCTAGATGGACATTAGACCTAATGCAGCAATAATATCAAAACAACCAATTCTTGGGCAAAAAATCTTTCAACAGGAAAGCTTCAGATTTTTGAACTGCTTTCTATTGTTACCTACAATACCTAAAAGTATTACATTCATTTGAATGTTTCAATCAGTTTTCCTGCCGATAATTGATGCTATTCATTGTCTCCTTCATAAACTGCTGGTGCTCAATAATTGCGTTTTCCAACAGGGATGCGGAGTCCTATCATTTTGATAGGACTCCGACTCCGACTCGGGGTGGTAAGTATGTATATAAAACCTAGTTTTTTGAAAAAACTTCTAACTTGCATCATAGATCATTATACGCCTACTTGAACCTATTTTTAGTGATCATTGCTGTATCAATCATTTGCAATGAAAGTTGATCAAATGTCGCTTTCAGTTGGATGCATACGACTCGGCTCCTCCCATCTTCTTGATGTGTGCTTGACACGGTTTTTCTCTAGTCTCTACCAGGCAGGAAAATCCCCATCCTTCTCCAAAAAATATCAGAGCACTTTCGATTTTAATATGCGCTTTGGAGGAGCCATCACACACGATTAACGTGAGGGTGAGAGGTGATGTTCTCAAACAAACTAAAGGTGCGTTCACACAGACCACGGTTTTACGGCGAAATTCTGCCGTGCTAATTGGCTTCTCGATTTCTATCATTAAACTCAGTACAAAACCGCAGATGGCGTTCACACACAGCACGGTTGCCGTGCTTTCAAATGGATCTGAACCCATTTCAACTGCGGTTTTTTCATTTATGAAAAAAGCTTTTGTCTCAAACTGCAAAATGAATGCTGCCATCACATTCTCCATGAAATTTCGAGTAAAACGAAGTCCGTTTCAGCAAATTTGGTCAAGTTTTGGAAAAACAGGACCGAAGAAATTATTTGAGCGGAAAGCGTTGGAAGTTTGTGTGAGGGGCGGCTCTTCTCGAGTGATTATACCAAAGTCATTATTTGCTACTATTCTCGATCTACCGAGTCGATTCACGTGATCAACACTGCAAATGGTCTCAGTCCTAAGATGAATCGGATGAGCGCATCGATTTCGTGATTTAATGAAATTTCAGTTTTTGTCAGAGTCTCAGACTCGAACAATGGTATGATCGGTGTTTCACCGATCATTTCGGTGTAATCACGCATGAAATGGTGTTTTTTGATGCATTTCAGTAAATTTTATATCTCCAGAACGCTCGCAGCATTTGCGGCATGAATATCTAACTTCTAATTAGATCTGATGCGTTTCTGAGGTCAACGAACTGTAATTTTCAGTCTCCCACTTCACCAGACACACCCCTTTTGTAGATGACGACAAGGATTTGCCGTCGCAAAAACCGTGCTCTGTTTGAACGACACTGCGGCTTTTATTCGATGGAAATACCCCAAAACCGTAAAACCGCAAACCGTGCTCTGTGTGAACGCACCATAACATTTCATTTTTTGTCTCTGATGTGACCTTTGGTGCGTAGGTGTGATCGAGGCTAGGAAGGCTTGCCTTCTCACTAAATCATCGAGTGAAAAGACAATCCTTTTTTCACTATCACAGTTCATTCCTTCAACTATTATAAGCTTTGCATGCAGCAGTGTCTCTGCACTTTTGTTTGACGGAGAAAGTTGACATCAAAACAGTGACAGCTATGCACGAGGACAAAAAAAAAATGATTTGAATGTATTATATTATGTTTCGGGTCTAGTTATAGGCCTGAGTCCGGAATCTTATCATTTGATAGGACTCCGACTCCGACTCCCCCATCCCTGTTTTCCAAGCACTAGATTGAAGCAAGGCTGTGGAACGGTAGAAGCATTTTGAATCCATCGACAAAGTGAAATGCGTTTTGGATTGAACATTCTGATCTTAAAGAAAAGCTGTCGAACTTTGCATGCTGTAGGACTAATAGTTTTTCGGCAAACTGAAGACGCTATAATGCCTATTTCTATTTTTGCACGACACAGTGACGCAAAAGACTTTTACACCCGAATGGGAAATGCTTTCTTTTTCTGTGTTGGTATCACCTTTATTTAACATCTTCGTTAAACATTTAGTTGTTAGTGGACCAACATGCATTTTTCGGTCATTGTTCAATAAACTTTAACATGAAGCCATTATTTGATCATAAATGTGGAAGAAAGAATGTTCATATTTTTGAATAAGCAAATTCTTGATCGCAAAAAATTGATTGCAAAAAAGATATATTGTAAGCTTTTGTTGGGAAACCAAGTACACAAGATGGCAATAATTTTTGATACTTTATTAATTTTGGCCTCCTCTTTGGCCATCATCAGAAACAGATCAAGTGCCGAAATTAATAAAGTATCACAAATGATTACCATCTTGTGTACCGGTACGTGGTTTCCGTTACAATAAATATGAATAACCAAGGTCTCTTCAACACATAGAAAATACACTTTAGTCATGGAGCTTCTGAAACTTTCTGAAGCCTTGAACATCTGGGAGCACTCTCATTTCCGAAATCAAGCAAATTTCCAGTGATTTACACATTGCAAGAGCAATTAAGATTGTGAATATTTCCTTGAACGGAAAATGGATATCTTATCAGATTGATAATGAAATTTCAGTAAGTGACGCAAATATAACATAAGCTTCCTATGCTAATGCACAATCTTGTATCAGACAATCTAAGTGAGCATCTGAG
Organism: Prostheceraeus crozeri; assembly: GCA_907163375.1. Lineage (NCBI taxonomy): Eukaryota > Metazoa > Platyhelminthes > Polycladida > Euryleptidae > Prostheceraeus > Prostheceraeus crozeri. The sequence goes on along the minus strand of CAJQUW010015163.1, from coordinate 16,863 downwards.
GATGTGATAATTTCTGAAATATTTTTAGAAAATTCAGAGCACGATTCTACACTGGCGCATCCTTCATCAATTTTCTTAGCTTCTATGGACATCTGAGGACCACTCTAACAAATATAGGCCTCGTGTTTATCCTTGGCCTTAACCCATGGCGAAAGTTCAAGAATGAATAAAATCATGTGAGGAAGAGAATGCAAAATATTACTTTGTAGTATTTTGTGTTATTAGACGAGCTGTTTAATTTAGAAGAAAGGAAATAAAAATATTTCGCAAAGAAAGTCTAAACCTTATATGCAAGTTTGTTGCCAAATGATAAAATTTACTAATGAAAAATAATATTGGTGAAATAATTTCAACCAAAAACACTAATGCTATTATTTAGTTGAAATAAAACACTAGTCAGCAGATCTATATAAGTGATATTGTTTAATACAGAAATTAGTTTGCTCAGATGACTCATTTGCCGGTGTATAGAAAGCGGGATAATCTTAAGTCAGATTGAGAAAGAAGCTGTGGGAATTATGTTTCAAAATTGATGTAAATCGGCATCATTCGCCAGGTGTGCCTACACATTATTACAGATACACTAAATCAACAAATCCATGCTTAAAAACGCCAAATGAAATACAATATCAGCCTCATCTCGCATAATTGCCATGCTAGATTTCTGTCCAGGTGCTACATTATGCTATAGAAGTATATGCCATAGATTAGTCGCTTCGAATTTCTATCGATGATATCCATCTATCTGTTTTGCTGAAGCATACTTACTACCAGATATCCATGATTGAAGATACTGGTATGAGACGTAGGCCTATAGCAAGCGCTTGGGTTTTCGAAAGCAAAGACTTAATCATCACTGCTAAAATACTACGAGCAATTTTGGTGGTCGAGTCATCGGCATATCCAATAACACGCCTTCCTCGATATCTGAGAGATGGCAAAATCTTCATCTCATCGATTACAAGACCACAACGTTGTCCAGGAGAAATTGAAAATATAGCTTGGCATATTTCGACGGCCTCTGACTCCGATCCAATATTTTGAAAACTTCCAATATTTTTCGTCAATGTATTGGGATGTGGAAATGGAGGAAAAGATCCTATCATTTTGTAGCAATTCTTGTCTGCTATGTATAATGTCAGTGACTTCAAAATAAGTGATGCAATACCTACGCCAATTCGGTTCGATGTCGAATATCTCAATTAATTCTAAGAGGACTTCTGAAGCTTGGTTCAAATGTGTTGAATCATTCCATTCAGCTAATGATGTAATCTGTTTGATGATATGTCTCTCAGTTTTCATGAAGGATGACGTGTTTTCCAACTGTGACCATCTCTAATTTATGTTGGAAACCAAGCATCGTGGAGGGAATGTAGACGAAAGTATATGCACCTTTTTCGCTGTCAAAGAGAATTCGGATGAAATTTTGACCATAATGTTAACTTCAAGAGTTTCTGCCAGTGATAATACTAAAACGTGATATTCTTTGTAAATGATATCGACAGGATGCTCTTTCTGTTGTAACCACAGAATTAGACAGGTCGTCTCTTCTTCCGTTTGACTAGAAGGGAAGCATTGGAACATGTAATGTTAATGAAATGGAACAATCTGCTGCCACAATACCATAGCAATCGAACAATGAGCAGCCAGTTCAACATTAAAAACACGCCAAATTGTACAAAGTTTCAGTGACTGTTATCAACCGGATCACACAGCAAAGAGACGCAGACGATGTCAAGTTCTGAAGAGAAGTCTGTGAACGTTTTTTCATGCGCCTGCTAACTTTTTTTAAAATGATCGGAGGGCCTATGTCTATGAACCATTCTTCAAACTGGTCCACGCTAAATCCTACGGATTGACAGGTGGAAATCCCTAACACTTTCTGTGTTTCATAGACATCTATAGTATAAGGAAGACGTTTTAGAGTGATGATTGCACATGACTATCGACTTTCAAATAAATAGCATGTTGTTTCGCTTATCTGCATAGATTTTACACGGTTGTGCGGTTCTATCAGGAAACATCATTAAGAATTACATTAATAATGCGAATGCGTGAGAATTTTCTTGAATGCGTGAGAGCGTGAGAAGAGGTCTGAATGCATGAGACTCACATGCAACTCTGCAGTCTACATATCCAAAGATTCATGCAAAGTGTGAAGATAATAATTCATCATATAGAAGATGCAATAGTTGCAATACTGTTAAAAACGCAAACTATAATATTTAGGCCTGCATGAACCGTTGAATAGTGTAGAACTTAGTAACTTTAACCCTCTAAAGACGGACAGGGCCTTTGAGGCCCTATTTTATTTTCAAACTTGGATATCTCAAAAACTATTTGAGATATATCAATGAAACTTAGTGACATCTTCAAGTTCTTTATTGGCTTCCATTGCATATCATTGTTTTGATATTTGCAATAATTTCATCGATGCTACTTTCGTTTTAAAAAAAACTTGCGTTAAAGACGAACAGGGCCTCAGAGGCCCTGTCTCATTTTTCGCTAAAATTAATGCTATATTCTTATCAATTAATATACTTTGATGTAGCTGATATAATAGTGAGCATTTAGCGTTTAAATGCAATCCATTATTAGGCAAAGTATTTTATTTGAACTGCATGGGAGCAACTGTTTATTATCTCGAAAGTTAGGCCTATAGGCATACGCTGGCTAGATTGATGTATTCACCTATTCCTTTTTCCATATCGATGATAACTTGATACACGAGACATGTCTACGCGGAAAAGCAGGTGTGGATGAGACAATAAGCAAGTTTCCGATTGGTTCCTGGTCATCACTCGCGTCACTATCATGTGACTGCTGCAAGTTCTCACGGACATGCGAGCATTTTCCTTGTCGAGTTTAGTTAGACAATATGCATCGGAGTCAACGGCAAGCTGCGGCAACTGCTTACATAACAATTTGGAACATTTCGACTACTGGTTTGGATTCCGACGGAAATGTATCATCGAATGATGATTATGACGACGACGAAGACGATGCCGTTCTTTCTGACATCGATTCCAACAGCGATCCCCATGAGAATGGGCCTATTCAATCAATTTTTACGTTCCATGACACGTCAACTATGCCTTCAACCTCCAGTGTGCCCCAAACTGAATATGTTTCTCGGAATGGTGAAAGATGGAATGCAGTTCCCGACATTCGATTTAGAAATGCTCAAACACGTCAATGGAACATTCTTAGAGAGTCGCAAGGACCAACTCGTCAGGCTATTCAATCAGGTTGTGGTGAAAGTCCAGCAGATGCTTTTAAGATTTTTTTATCTACATCAGTTATCGACGAAATAGTTCTCCACACTAATTCTGAAGCTCGTCGACGATTGAGCGGTGCGGATTGGAATGAAACAAATCGAGTTGAGATGCATTGTTTCATAGGTTTACTACTGCTGTCTGGTGTGTACCAAGCAAAAAATGAGCCTATAGCCGAGTTATGGAGCAAAGATGATGGACGTGCTTTCTTTGCACAGAGTATGTCCAGAGATCGTTTTAAAAGTATTCTAAGATTTATTAGATTCGACGATCGAAATACGAGAACTGAAAGGTCTACAAATGACAAACTAGCTCCTCTGCGATCAGTACTGAATTCATTCATAATCAAATGTCGCAGCTCTTATAAAGCTGGGATTGATGTCACGATTGATGAGCAGTTGATGACGTTCCGCGGCCGATGCCCTTCAAAATGTATCTACCGGATAAACCTGGTAGATACGGTGTTAAAATTTGGATTTTGGCGGACTCAAAAACAAACTACTGTTGCAACTTGGAAGTCTATACTGGAAAACGAGGATCATCTCGTGAGGTTGGACAAAGCAGCAGAGTTGTACTTGAATTGACAGATTACATCTCCAATTCTGGCAGAAATGTGACCGGAGATAACTTTTTTACCAGTCTGCCTTTAGTTAGGACATTACTGGGAAGAAATTTAACTTACAATGGTACAATCCGTAAGAATAAAGCTGACATACCTCCTGAGTTGCTACCCAATCCACAGAGACAGGTTGAGTCAAGTATTTTTGCATTTCAACGAAACTGTACGATGGTATCATATGTACCTAAAAGGAACTAAGCAGTCATTCTTCTTTCTAGTGGACATGATGATTCTTCTTGTGATTCGTCCTCTCCGTTCAAGCCCAATATGATTCTAGACTACAATAGCACAAAAGGTGGGGTGGATACGCTTGACCAAATGGTTCGTCAATATTCCTGCAAGCGCAAGACTCGACGTTGGTCCCTGGCCTTATTCATGAACATATTAGATATTGCATCATATAATGCATACGTACTTTTTCTGTCTATTCATCCTTCATACAAAAACAATGCTCCAAACCGACGCCGACAATTTATTATCGAAATGGGAAAACAATTGATTGCAGAATATACATGTAGGCTTCGGCCAACAAATGAACCAATGATGCATGAATCAACTCAACAACTGTTATCTCCTTGTCGCCGTTGCCGCTACTGCCCATATGCAAGACACCGAAAATCAACAATGTCATGCAGTGTTTGCAGGAACCCAATCTGTAAGGAACATGGCAATCTGATTTGCTTGCAGTGCATCGATGGCAGAAATAACTAACCGCTTTTCTTGCAAGACCTCCCACTCGTTTTGCGATTTTTATAGATACGCTTTCATAGAATGTTATCCACAATAATATGCCGGTATGAGTTCCAGTAAATGATGGTTTTGTATCATTGTTGAAATTGTCTACACTGCACTGTAAATTGTAGGGCACTAACTTCGGCACGAAGCCGAAATTTCGTGCCAGTTAGCGCCTAGCTAGTGCCATTCTAGTGCCTCGAGGCACCAGTAGGCGCCAACAGGCACCAAACCAAATATTTGTTTATCTGGTAAAAACCACATAAAGAAAAATTTCTTCATTTACGATTGCTAATTAGGAGGTTAATTTATTCGAAATTAAGCCATCTAAGCTTCAAATTACTCAACTCGTCAAATTTAAATCTCCTTTGTTTGAGTCTCTAGCATTTTAAAGACATTCTTTCATTCTTCCATCCGTGAAGTGTTGTTGAATAACGCTTGCGACAACAGCTGTACAGGATAGGATGTGGGCTTGAATCAAGCAAAATTATATTTGAAGAACAGAAAAAGGTGCTGCATGGAAAAAGGTAAGTACGACATGAGTTCGTTTGAAAATATTCATGCATACTTGGAAATATAATGTACTAAGCCAAATATCAAATGATTTGTGTAGTTTAGCTTTCCGACAAGGCCAACGTCCAGTCGAATTCAGTATGATGCATTTTGATGCTTTGCTGCATACTGCAAGCGCAGATAGAGGAAATATTTCTTGGAAAGAAATGCTTTCTTATCTTAAGTCATGTTTACGCTCTGTTGTACTACCGGAGCGGGCGACACACTTTAATAGTTGGCTATCTAATAATATCTAACGAAATCACTGGATCCAATTAAAAAGTCACAGCTCCTATCGTGAAGAGATGGCCATAGATAGTGACGCTACTCTTTTGGAATTTCCTCACTCGACTGATTGTGAATCATCATGTTGTATTTCAGCATTGATACCGCCCTTCGAAGTCGTTATTGTTCGACCTTCCTCACAACGCGTTACTATAGACACGTCAACGACTGAATGCCGAGAGTCCGTGTTTACTTGCTTTCCGAATGTTCAGTGCGGCAGTGACATCGTGATTATGCATCATTCTGTCGACTGACAGCTGTCTTGGAATAAGGTGAAAGTGTTAACTGGACGACTTTCATATTCGTGTGACTTTTTCTTTGTGTATTGCACTGTTCATGCAACATCTATTTGGAAACTGCAAATCAAATTAAGATCAGTGTCCCATTTTCGAGGTGATAACCATTCCATTCATATTTGCTTCAAGACGATATTCAGAGTACGGTTCTTTAGGTATTATAAAACATACATGAAACTAGGGTCTTCGTTCAATGCAATGGAAACTTGAAACCATACACAATGGTTGAAAACTATTCATTCCGAAGTAAAATGGGGTTTTATATTAGATCTCATTTTCTTAATGTTGTGGTTAAATAGCATTGTAAAATAAAAAATGCAATGCTATATACAGTAGAATTCGCATATATCGGCTTCGGCTATATCGGCGGTTTCTTTTTGTCCCGGCAAAATTTCCTATCTTTTCCATATAATCGAGTTCGCTTATATCGGCTTCGGCTATATCGGCGCATTTTCGCTGTCCCTGACAGAAAAAAGTTCCTTTATAACGGCGGATTTCCTGGAAATCCTCAAGCGATGTGTTTTGCCTAGAAGAGTCACTAGAATGACAGTATATGTGGACGCGGATGGCTGTAGATTCTGTTAGGACTATCCGATTCTAACTATTCTAGTCGCATGTGAAAAATTAGATCTTCTACAATTCATCTCGATCATGTTTGGGGGTTTGATCAAAATTGTAGAATCTAGCAGCCGAGGAAAGATAAGTAGGCTTGCCACTGTATCTCACTGATAATTCTCACATAATTAGTCTTTCATTCGACGTGATGATTGCATTGTTAACGCCTTCACCTACGATGCTATTGTCAGACCTGACTTAGTGACTGTTGCGTCATCAAAGGAGCACAAGCTACCGTCGAAAACATTGTTGAGTTCGATGCATGTCCTCTCTCTAGACAGAAAGCGGCTCGCCACCCCATCCATCTCTATGGTTTCGCCTGCACGTGACTCTTAGCAGCGTCTTGATTGACTTAGATTGGCTGGCTTCGCCTGCACGTGACTCTTAGCAGCGTCTTGATTTATGCATACTCTTCTTTGTTTTGTGCTTCATATAGCAGGTAAGCATGTAGGCATGAAGAAGCTTCAATCTTCTTGATTCAAAAAGCATACTCAGTTTTTGACAAACATAGTGATATCCGGCTTGCGATACTTACGTTGCAAGCATCAGTTCAGAAAGGCACAATTTTTAGATATCTATTGAATACATAGACACAATTACATGTGCATGCACTGTACATGTTGGACAATAAGTCAATATGTACATGTATTTAAGTATAGCAACGCAATAATTCATGAGTCAATACACGTATATACATTGTATGATGCATGGCATGATCTCAGAGCTCGTGTAGATTTCACAAAACTTCAAAATTCAGGGAGTTCGCATATATCGGCGGTTCGCGTATATCGACGGTTTTCGTCTGTCCCTTGAGGCGCCGATATATGCGAATTCTACTGTATTACACAGCTTCAAATGGACAAAATGTGTGGCTAACAATCTATCGAATCTTACTTCAGAGTAATGAATTCGATGACGAGATCTCGATCATTTTTTAGGCGTTCGAGATCCCAAGATTTCAGTGCCGAGACCACGATTATTATATTAGGCGTGTACATACAGTTAACAAATGAATATTAATGGTTTCCCCCAACCAGTACCATGGCATGTTTTGTTATGTAAATCGCATGAAATCAAAAGGATCATAGCACCAGGAACACGAGTAACTTAGATATCGGGTATAGCTTATGCTGACGACGAATAAGACTCGTATGTGACGTCACAAGCTGCGCGCTCGTTGACTAGGTTCCACCGGAAACGTAATGTGCGAGTTTTTATTGCAACTCGTCGCAATGATTCACCTTAAAAATCAGGGTTTCGACAGGCCATTTGATGCTCGATGCCCGCAGAATAAGTGAATTAAGAAAGACTTTAAAATCAGAATTGTAGAGGTGGCCATCTGATGGTCCTGAAACTCCCGCAAAGAGAGAACTGCCTATTAGCTACTGGCAAGGGGAGACTAGAAAAGAGCTAATTATTGTTACATTGAGTTGCTTGCTGGATATAAGGTCAAATGCTGATGCCAAATGCACTAGCATTCGCATGCCCACATGCCATACTGGCCATTTCATTAGCATAATTTTCTATTTGAGTTAGAAAATAGTATATTGATGCAACAACATCTATTCCAACTCCTGAAATATGTGCCCAGGTTAATAGCGTGATTTTTACTTATTGCGCTCATTCAAAAATTACGAAATCTAAGGCTATTACTTCAACAATACAGTCAAAATGTCAATACTTTGTTGGCCCTCCAATGGCCTTCAGGACAGCTTATGCGTTTCGGCACTGGATTCAATCAGCCTCTTGCAATACTCTTCGTTAATTTCGGTGGTCCACGCTACTATTACCGTCTTCTTGAGATCTTTGAGAGAAGTGGGTTCCGTTGAGCAACTCGCTTCTCCACCACAGCCCAACAGATCTCGATGGTTTTCAAGTCAGGAGAACTGCCGCGCCATGGTTCCAAGACTTCGATATCAGAATTTGATACTATTTTCTAGCTCAAATTGGAAATTATGCTAATCAAATGGCCAATATGGCATGTAAAATGCCATCTGAAAGGTAGGCCTAGTGAATGATCTGGTCTGAGGGATGCGCAACATTTAATGACTGAACCTTTGAACTGACTTTTACATGATGACAACTATGGCTATCAGTCATCCGTGCATGTTAGGGTGTGCTCATAGAAGTAGATAATAGTACACTAGAATGGAAGTTTGATATCTTGTCTATGTACAATGATGGCACATGGAAAAATCTATGGTTTGTAGATCAGATTCGATCCAAAACATTGTATCATAGTGAAATTATTTGCCAAGTTGGTTGTGGAAGTTGTTGACACCTAATTACAGGATTTTCATGAAGAGAATTGCAAGTGAGATGGCGGCATTGTTTCATGTGAAATAGCCTACTATTCCATGGATTAATATAGTGTGTCTATTTGTAGCAGTCACTGACAACTAGTTTCCAATATTTCAATATTGGAATGAGAATTAAAAATTGGTTCACAAAGTCATAATTGAAAGTAGTCGGTGTACTGATTTTTAAGAACATCTGAAGAATTCACTGATAGAAAGTCTAATTATTGGATAATTTCTTCTTCAAGCGGCTAAGAAACCTGGCGCTTTTCTGGAATAAACACATTGAAAGCGTCTTTACCGACAATCATTTCTCAAATAAACGAAATGTCGCTGGAACTTTTCAATTAATCGCTGAATGACACATGTGATATTTTGGAAGCTGATATTGGAATGCATGTAGAGATTTTGAAAATTATTCAAATTTAGTGAACAGGGGAACCCTTTAAAGTAAAATGAATACTCTAAGATTTCTTGGCCTCTGATTTCAAGCTGGAGTTATGCATGTTCTGTAAATCGACATTACAAGTTGCATAAGAGTCTGATTATACTATTGATAGATTATCGGAGCGATATTTCAAAATGATGACCATACAGAACGTTTAAAAGGATTTCCTTTTTTGTCATCCTGTCGGCGCAGCATTTTGTGAATTCACTATTGCTTTTGAGTACATGGTCTTTGGACAAGGGCCAACAATGCAGATCAAGAATTAGCCTGATAAATATAATTGCCAATCAAATAACATGGAAGGCAGATCGCACAAGTTACTTTTTTCCCCAACTAAGTTCCCCCGGCGTGTGCCATAATTTTCATGCAATTTCCATTCTAGGACTTTCTATGGTATTGTTAATTTCTATGGGTGTGCTGAACATGGATGTTTCAAACAATTCCTTCCAAGTCAATAAATATGTTAACTCAACGCTGTATTTAGATAATTATTTTTTCATTGGGAAGGCTTATTCATTACTCTTACATATTATTTAACAACCATAATTCATCATGTTCAGATAATAATTCATTTTACTAAATGTTTCTTTTGCTGATTTCAAGTCCGCTATTCAAGAGAGCTTGTACCATATTGATTAGTAAAAAACATTCGTATGTAATCAATCGGGTATTTATGGGTCATCTCCCCACCTTTTCAAATTTGTCTAAAATAATCAGTTTAAATGAATAAATCACACAAGTGCTTTTATGCTTTTAAATCGGACAAGTGCTTTTTGAATTAGAGACGATAACGTGAAGTGTAGCGATGTCAGCGGCTTGATCAGTGCCTGACATCGTCTCAGCACTGAGCAGATAGCACTACATGTAGCTCAACAAAGTTATGTCGCGACAACTCATGAAGTATAATAACCCATACCTCATCCTTTCCATTTGCCATATTTAACTTCAGAAATGTGTGGTAGGGTAGTGGTCATGGGAAGATTTTAGACAGCAATGATGAGACGGAGAGGGAGAGAGAACAATGCACACAACAATAATGCGTCGAACAGACGAAGTCAGATCAAGTTGCTGACATCGTTACACTTCAATTTGTAATCTAAAATTCAAAATCACCGGTCCGATTTGATAAAATTTTGCATAGAAGATAATCTCAAAAATTTGGAGCTGAAGTTGTGTGACGACTGATTCAATTCTAAGGATTTTAGACAAATTTGAAAACGTGGGGGAGATTACCAACAAATACCGGCAACAGTGTGCCAAAATGCGAATAACCAGACAAATATTTCGGCATTGACTGAGAGAATTTGATTTATAAAAAGAGCAGATGGCGCGCTTTGTGAAAGATAGGGAATCATGGTCCCAAGAGTACGGACTACTCGTCATATTTTACGGTAATTACTAGGTAGTCAGTGGGGTTACAGAATATTAGCGTGGACGGTGAACAAAATACTGCGCTTCCTTGTGAACTGGGGAATGCCGACTTCTTCCAATCCATTTTTATACTGAACACAAAAGTTGTAAATTTGAAATTATTATTATGCACCATATTTTGTGCGGCTAAATATGTCAAAAAAAGCATTTTTTCGGACTATTTAGTCGCTCCTGTGAAATCGCGAATAGTGTTAGGATTAGAGTGTTGAGAAACGTTGACAAAAGAAAGTATTGTGTTTTGTACAAACGTGTACGATAATAACTCTCATGCCCATAATTATTCAATGAAAAATATTATCTGGTGAGAGCCTCTTAGGGAACTGACCGCAGTTTCGGTTAATTATACAGGCCTATCTTTTCATTTCACCGTTCCAAAGTTTCAATTAAACAACGAAGGAAAAGCAATTCTAGTTTCAGTAAACTCCATATGTAACATTAATTTTTCTAAATGGTATGATATATGTATAACATGCACATTATGCATTATAAAGTTTGTTTTCATGAATTTCATTAATTGACCTGGTGAATTAGTTTTCCAGTTTTTCTTTTACATTTTCCCAATCAAACTTCGATTTCTAAAGATTTTTTCAAGCTTAGTGAAGACAATGGTCCACATCTATCATTTGAGCTTATGTTTGTACTCGATTAGGCACTAGACTTATCCGATAACGGCATTATCTTCTCAAGTTATCCATGTAGACGAGGATAAAGTATTTCAATAGTAGGCTAGCTTGATTTCTTCGATAATTCAATTATCGAATTTCAGGCTGTTTCGACATCAGTGGTAGATTCACAGTTTCTATCTGCTATTCCAACTAGCCCTTGTCAAGAATCCAGCAATTTAATTCATCTCATAGGCCTGTAGGCCTACTTGAGAATAGCTTGCTTGTACTAGATTAACTTCTGAACAATTGATGAATTCTACATACTGATTAAGATCAAAATGCCTGTCAACATATCTACGGATTGGATCACATTGATCTTGCTCAGTTGTTTTAACTGAAAATTTATTGCTATACCCTGTTGGATGGATTCATTAGAGGATTCTCAATTTAAAATTGTTGAGTAAACTTCTCCAGTCTGTTAATGTCAAATAACATTTAGCTATCCGCTCGCTCATGTTAATAACAGCATCAAATTTAGTAGACTATATTCAGACCAATACCAACACATCGAAGTCTCGGTTAAGAAACGATCGCGCCGTTTATTTCATGTATAGGCCTATCTGAATAAAGATGACAAAGATGGGTTGCTTACATGTATTATTAGAATGCTTGGTTTTCAATTCGGTGTAAGCCCTTTTAGAAAGTGGTACTAGCTTTGGTTGCATTGGTACTACAGCGTCAAATTATTATGGATGAATAAACACAAAATACATTTCCGTTAACAAATATTACAGATACTGTAGACAGACACTAACAAGGTGATTTAAGTCAAATAAATTTTGATAAGTTAGCTATGCACTAGTAAAACGATTGAAGTTAAATTAATGCAAAGATTCAAGCAAAAGTTCAGTGATACAATTCATGCAATGAAATTCTTTTAATCAGCATTTATTGCTATTATAGATGATCAAATCTACCGGTATATTTTTCATTTCTAATTGGCTGACAGCTCATATCCTATATCCACTTGCTTTGGAATCAATTTCATGTATTTTTGAATTTCAAAGAATAAATGACTGAAAAATATCACTCCTTTGGTTACGACTAGTAATTCAAATTGTTGTGCTTAAGATAAAATCTCAACATGCTTCATCCTGTGTAGTGTCAATGGTGCTGGTGCAGGGATCGCAATTTTACGGCTTTTCCGTTTTTCTCGAAATTTGTCTGATGTAAATATTTCAAATTTATGCATTCAAGCCCCGGTTTTTCCCGATTCTGCGTTTTTTCCTTAGGTGAATTGCGATCCCTGTGCTGGCAATTGTTAGAGAATTATACAAATTTACCATATATTGCTGTGTAGTAGCAGCTCATCAGATCTGTTCATGACGGCGGTTTAGTTATAGCTTGATTAACTTAATACCCAAAACAACATAGCGTCGTCATTTACTGATACTGACAATGATAAATTTGAATTCTCTATCAACCGCTAGCACCATTGGCACTGTACACAGGACGAAACATGTCGGGATTTTATCTCAAGTGCATCCATTCAAATTATTTGTCGTAATCAAGGAAAGCGTCATTTTTCAGTTATCTATTTTTTGAAATTCCAAATGAATGAAGAATCTCCCTCACTGACAGACGTTGACGTTCCATGTCTGAACGAGCGACGGCTTTTGTCGAAATTTTCGAAATATAATATCGTCATTAAATAAATGAACCGTATTTATACTCGGAGGCATATTAGGCACGAAGCCTTTCATCAATGTTCCCCAGTTGTCATTTATCCCACTCTGATGCTCTGAGAGCTGTGTATTTAGCAAGAATGCAGAGTGTACCTTTTTAAAAGTCTTAGGTTTGATTCGACCAAAGTTTGAATCAAGTTCACCCGGACACAGAGCAAACACTCCATCGCAAGGCCAAAGCGCCGGTGTCATGTCAGAATGAACATTTAAAGAGTATTATGTAATATTTTGGTAAATTTTTGAGTAGAATTATTTAAAGCAGCTGGCATTTGGAAAAATGCTGTAGGCCTTCATGTATACTATGAAGCACAAGATATATGTTAAAGGCAAGTATATGCAGTCTAAGAGTGAAGTCCATATATCGAAGGCTATATAGGCCTCATCATGGTTCAACTGTCTTTTCAGATCAGGGTTAGACTTTTTTATGTACAAAGCCTCCATCATATTTAAATCGAAGCTATTAAAGGCTTTGGTTATGATACTGAACACTTCAGAATTCCAGCTACACTGGCAGTTTAATCAATGGTAGAGATAGCTGAAATTATCTGCAGACAGTTTAATCTGACCATAAATCGAGTTGTATTCCTGAAAATAAGAAAATTCTAGCTCAAGTATCTAACAAACAGCTTTGTTTCAATATATTATTGAGGCAGTGTTCATAAAAACAATCTGAACAGACAGCTGAACCATGATGGTGCATTCTTTAGTTGTAGATGTATTCAACTGTTGTAAATGTCTCACTGTGTCACATGATTCTAACTGCATCTTGTAGTTTCCTATTTTCATTTATTCACCTTGCTTGAAGAAATGTTTGAATTGAATAGTAGATGATAGCTAAGCTGATAGAAAGCCCTCATTCCGATGCTTCCTAGTCTATAGTGAAGGACTTTCAGTAATATCATAGTCATTCATCAATACTTATCAGAGATTTCAATAATTGATTGCAATTTAATTGGACAAGGAAATCAATTGATTGAAATTGAAAAATATATCAATCAATTAATTGGAATGGAAATTGTGAACCAGTTAACCAATTGAAGTTGGAAAATGTATCAATCAAATGATTGTAGTTGGAATTGTGAGCGAATCAATATTGAAAATGGAATCCAAAATTCGAGCAGTTTCTGCAACTTGAAAGCATTAACTATTAATTTACTTGATCCAAGATTTGTTTAACTATATACACGTTACACAGCAATAAACAATCTCTTATATTTTTTAATACTGCTTAGTCAGACCAATCAGACTAGCGATAATTTCCTTAGATTCGCTCTCATGCCTTTGGCATATAGTTTATACAAGCGTTCGTGATTCTCTCCATTGTTTTTATCAGTGACGATTGAGTAGAGAAATTTCGCCTGCATTTTAGAGCTGCTTGGTCTACTCTGGTTGAAACAAACATGAATTTAATTGTGGCTACTAATGAATTTTAACATTGTTACTGCTTGCCAACCTGAAATGCTTACTATAATTGTAAATTGTGAAAAGTAAAATACTGCAGAGGCGAAATTACATATTTAATCTCGCTACGAACAGATAACAATTAATTGGCTGCAATTGGAAAATGCAGCAATCAATACGAATTGGAAAAATATCAATCAATTAATTGAGATTCTTTATTCTAGCTAATTAATTAATTGAAATTGGTGTATCAACCAATCAATCAATTGGCTCCAATTAATTAAAAAGTAATTGGGTCAATCAATTTTGACAATCCTTGATGCTTATGTGTGTACATGACTTACATTCAATTGTGTGGGATTTTGCCATCTTCATTTATGAACAATTGCGAATAAAAGACAATCATAGTCTATTTTTACATGCTCTTCTCTATTTTCAGGAATTAATACATATTGGTGGAATATCTTCAGCCCCTCCGGAACTTCGTTAAATGGGGTCATTCTTGATACTGATGGCGCCATTATACGGGCATTCCTACGAAGAACGAATCCTTAGAATTCCAACCCCTCAGCGTGATACCTCTGTGATACTTTCTTCAACTTGCGGACTTGCGGTTGTGACTTGAAGCGTTTTCTAAATTTTTAAGAGTTCAGTCTCGTGAACTTTTTTTCTCCCAGAGAGTCATTGTCGATTGGAATTTACTACCCCATTATGATGTTTGATCGTCATCCCTAATGGACTTCAAGACAAACATGTTCAATGTTTTCATGCTGCGAAACTAACTTTGTGACATTTCTATTATCTGTATAAGATGCACGTTACAATTAGTTTGTTCATCCATTCGCTGTCAATCGCCTAAGGTATGTTTTTAACATACCTATGGTAGTAATATAAATACTCAATCATTATGAGGGAACTTCGAATACCACACTCTTCACCATCAGACTCCCCATATCGCCACTTCGCCTGTCAACCCAACGTACGACCAACTCCTATAACACTTGATATCCTCTATTGATTTAATCAAATCAGTCAATTAACTGCACATACTCCATCCTTCCCCTCTCCTACCGTCACGCTTCGCATTTACATTTTACACTTACCCACCACTATCCTAAATAACGCCGCTCAATTTCTCAGCCTTTACCTACCATTCTGTCTCTTCTACAGCCTTTACCCTATCCCAAATTCACTCTTCCAGCCTCCCGACACTTCTACAATCCCTCAGCCCCCACACCCCCATGTGTGGGGTGGGGTAGGCGGTGGGTGGTGTGGGGGGTGGTAAGGGGTCTGCGAGGGTGGGCGCGTGGGGGGGGGGAGTATCCACTCTCCAATCCTCTGGGGGGGTGGGCGGGAGGCGGTGAGCATCCTCCCCCTACCCCACCCTGGTGGTGGAGGGTGGCGGGGGGAGCCGGGCTGTGGGCGGAGGTGGTCGGCGGGGGCGGTGGTGTGGAAATGGGGGGGGAGTGGGGGGAGGGCGCGATGGGGGAGGGGGGAGGGAGGATTTAGGAAAGAGTGGTTGGGGCGAGGAGGGAGTGTGGGGACGTGAGGGGGTGGGGGTGGGAGTGTGGGAGGGGAGGGGGGTGGGGTGGGCGGGGGTGGGGGGCCTAGGGGCGAGGGGGGGGTGAGGGACGTACGATGAGCTGGGGGGGGGGGCGGCCGGGGGGGCGAGGGGCGTAGGGGGCAGGGGGGGTAAGAGTGGATGTGAGGCGAAGTTTTTAGGAGGGAGGAGCTGGGGGCATGGTGAGACGTGGGGGGGGCGGTGGGGAGTGGGAGAGGGGGGGCTGGGGGGCGAGGCAACGAAGGGGGGGGTGGGGGTAGTAGTGTGGGGGAACTGATAAGGACTGTCGTGGGTTGGGCAGACAATTGACGGCCTAGTTGTCTCCAAGCATTCCCTCGAATTTTTGACCAAACTCTTTTCGTGTTGATTTGAAATGCCCTACAAACTGTGAGCAATTCAAAGCTTTATTGTACATTATCCTATGAAAAATATATTGACAAAAGTACACTTTGCAACTTCGATGGAAATAAGACAGATTTCAAGAACTTCCGTAACTAAGTTTCCAAGACATTAGAATTTTAATAAGAATTTTGCTGCAAAAAACATTTTAACTTACTGAATGCCTTTCAATTTATGCTTATTTGATTATTTCTATAGCCGCATATGTCCTGGAAATTTTGCCAAGTATACTCGATCGAGTTATATGAATTTAATCAGATTTTTTCGGCAGCATGTTTTTATAGTTTTAAATGCTCATGAAAATCTGAAGGTACTTTATATATGCAATCGATGTTGAATTGTTCAGATTCTCAAAAAGTAATTCCCCTTATGTGCATACTAAAATCCAATATTATTAGCTTCTTACTACATTTGAAATTAATATATTCATGATCGAATAATAGAAAAACCCTTTTTCTTTCATTTAATTCAGAATAATTAACGAAGAGAATTTTACGATCCTATTAAAAAATAAGCGGTAAGGATTTTAACTACGATACCAGTAGCATGTAAAGCTGTATTTCGTGAAGAGAAAAATTAGGCCACTAATGGGCACGAACTTA